>OX463855.1:40222299-40762844 GCA_949825065.1 Odontocerum albicorne
GGAGATCCCTCAGCAGCTTCCTTACAGCATTTTTTATTTTTTGGCCTGGATGACTCTTTAGTAACATTGTTCTCTGTTTGTAGATCTGATGTCAGAATCCAATATTTACAGTTCGCGAAGTAACTGAAAACCTAAAATAAACATATATAACCCTTCGCTAAAACCAAACAAAAAATCATATATATATATATATATATATATAATATAATATATATATATATATATATATATATATATATATATATATATATATATATATATATATATATATATATATATATATATATATATATATATATATATATATATATATATATATATATATGCATATGCATATGCATATGCATATGCATATGCATATGCATATGCATATGCATATGCATATGCATATGCATATGCATATACATATACATATACATATACATATACATATACATATACATATACATATACATATACATATACATATACATATACATATACATATACATATACATATACATATACATATACATATACATATACATATACATATACATATACATATACATATACATATACATATACATATACATATACATATACATATACATATACATATACATATACATATACATATACATATACATATACATATACATATACATATACATATACATATACATATACATATACAATATACATATACATATACATATACATATACATATACATATACATATACATATACATATACATATACATATACATATACATATACATATACATATACATATACATATACATATACATATACATATACATATACATATACATATACATATACATATACATATACATATACATATACATATACATATACATATACATATACATATACATATACATATACATATACATATATATATATATATATATATATATATATATATATATATATATATATATATATATATATATATATATATATATATATATATATATATATATATATATATATATATATATATATATATATATATATATATATATATATATATATATATATATATATATATATATATATATATATATATATATATATATATATATATATATATATATACTCCTTCGATACAAACTATTTTCTTACATTTTCATACATAGAGATCATATTCTGTATTTTTTCATGTATTACTTGAATCTGAATACTTATTTTAAAATAGAAATGAAGTATTTGTCTCCATTCTTTGGTGGCTTACCGGATTTTTGTCGCAGAGCCTTTAAATCTGACATAATATACATCACTGCGTTTAGTTTTAATCACTGTGGGGCCAACATAACAGCATCACACTGTACTTAAAATTAAATTATACTTTTTTTTACTTTTAGACTAAAACAATATAACCGTTTTTCTTATCTTTGCGTATCTCGTTCAATCATCATCTTTCTTCTCAAGTTTGAGGTCAACCATGGCGTGCAGTTCTTCCGGAGAATATCTAGAAAATAAAAACGAACGTCAGTCAAAAAAACATACAGTTTTATTAAATCCTTCCTAAGCCCATATGAAAGCTTTTCAAGAATCCACTATATCAGTGATGGGTAACCTATGACATGTGTGTCAGAGGTGACACGCCAAGACATTTTGTGTGACACGCATCGAGGTCCAAACTCATGAATCTAGAAAGAAATCGTTTTGAGAATGACAAAGAGTGCCACTACGAACAAGAGATTTTGAATGCTTGGAACCGATTACCAAACACTTTTGCCACCCTGAAAAATCTAGCGATGGCTTTACTCACAATATTTCCCTCAACGTACTTTTGTGAGACATTATTCTCGTTGCGTTGAATAATATAAAAACAAATAAAAGGAACCGACTGACTGATGAAGTTTGTAACGCTTGCTTGTGTTTAAAATGTACGAAATACCAACCTTCAATTGAAGATTTAGCAAATGCAATTCAGCAACAAAAAAGTCACTAATGTAAATAATAATTTGTTTTTGCTTTTTAATAATAATAAATAAATAGTTCAAAAACAAAACTCTTTCATTTACTAGGGCTGCAATTATTATCCTAGATGTGACACGGCACCCGGGTCATCCAGGTTTTTTTCAGAATTTTGACACGCCGAGCTGAAAAGGTTACCCATCACTGCACTATATCGTTCTTTACACTTTACAATTTGAGAAAGTCTTAAATTTTGTAATTTGTTTTATCAAACACTGTTTATTCCACTTTTTGTAACCGTATAACCTTACCGGTTTCAAAGCTTTCACCTCACCATTTATTTATTTATTTAACACTTTTATAGCAATCTGGCAGGCTTATTTATTTATTTAATTACACAACAGTGTCTTTATATACAAATGAACATGTGACAGGTTATACACGGACTTAAAATTATTGACAAATAATACAAAACTTTATCTAAAACTAACATGATGATACAAAAAGCAGTAGTAATAATAAATTACAGTCATTGTTTTAAAATTATTTAATAATTATATGTATATTTAAGTTCAATATATGTTATGTATGTATACCACAAAATATTACCAAACTTCACCAAGCAGACTTACGTAAGTGTCCAAGACTTATTTTAAAGAGGTAAAGAACTCAGATTTGTTTTTAGTGGAATAACGCATATATAGAACAAATATTGGATTTTTTGAGAATTTTGTGGGAATTTTATGGCTAGATATTGAGATATAGAAAACACATGGCCTCATTAGTAGAACGAGATGCAAGTTGCTTTGCAGAATTAAAACCTTCATACATGTTGATGCAGGGTTACTCAACTCCAGAGGCAAAGTATTGTCCTTAATGTTTTGTTTATATTACGTTATTTATATTAATAAAGATAATTAATTATTGCCAGGCGGCATGGATTAATATAATTAATGGAATAATAAAGTAATTTATTGTTAAATATTCTGATATGGAGTTCCACAAAGTTAAAGTTAAAATCTTTGATAAAATATTGATAAAATCGTGTAGTTGTGAAAGAAAAACTAAATGACGTATGAAAAACTCACCCCAGAAGATTCTGCAAATCACAAACAAAACGATAGACGTATCGTTTACCAGCAGTTTTGTGGATAATATTCTTGTCGTAATAGTAACGTAGTCCACGAGACAGCTTCTCGTAGTTCATCTTGGGTTTGTTCTTGCGGATACCCCAGCGACGAGCCACCTAAAATAAAAAAAAAACACCAAATATATTATACAATACCAATGGTTTGTTTAATACAAGAGTTCCTAAGCTTTTTACGGCCGCAGACCCCTTTACCAACAACTTTTAACGTGTTCCTCACGGGAAGCACAAACACTTGTGATCTGATCTGTAGCATTCCTTTGTGTATTTTACGTAATGTTTAGTTTATCTCCTTTATTTAATGAGTCTCCTTAAGAGTAATGACTATTATTTATTATTAGAAAATTACTTGAATGTCATGTTTACTTGGTGTTGTAATCAAATATCAGTGGTTCTAAACAAAATACGCGTTTAAACTTAGAAATTAAAAAACGCCGAAATTGTGACGCGCACAGGATTCGTGGAATTTGTTTTTAACGCGGTGTACAGGTTAAAACTGTCGACCCCCTAGTCATTTACTTAACTTACTCAAACTAATAAGTTTGTACAGTACTCAATATCAAATATTTCACTATAGTTCAGAAAATCTAGGATGGGTCGTGTGGCGTTTTAAATGTCATGTTTCAAAGGGATGGGATAAAATCGTTTTTTTTACAAATCTAATAGTTTTTTTATAAATCGAAAAATTGTTTTTCTCTAAACTGACGTTTTAATTCCTAATTTTCATTATACTGACTTTCTAATGTATTGAATGGTTTGTATCTATCTTTAAATAGGCCAAGATCCAGTATGAATTAATACTAATTACGAACATTTCATTTTAGGTATAAAAAAAACGAAAATCCAATTATCGTATACCCCATCCCTAGCCAATGCAGACTAACGTAGTGACTTTTGACAAATGTCGCCAAATATTATTTGATTTTAACAAACTGCCACATTTTTGCTAATTTGTAACAAGATGTATTAATTTGTCATTATTGTTAGTTTTATGTAATGTATTTACCTAAATAACTTGCTATTTATTAGAATCGAGGCTTATATTAAAGTTGATAAAATAATTAAAACTACTGAATGTCGTTACAAGGATGTATTGGGGCAAATTTGTCAACTGTCAAAGGACCCATTCTAGAATTTCCGAAGTATAGATATCAAACCTTTCATTTTAATCACTTGTAATTAAGGAGTAACAAACAAATAGCAGTAGTAAGGGGGTCTATTTTTGCTGTCGTCGACTCCCAATTTTTTTTATTGAAACTATCGACACCTAGAAAAATCAAATCGACCCCAGGGGGTCGATTTGATTTTTCTAGGCGTCGTTTTTTTTTTCTAGGATTTTTCTAAGTTCTAATGACAGAATCATTTTGCCAATGTGATTCCTGCTGCAAAATTATTCTGTCAATATAGTTTAGCAAAATTGTGTTGATATTTTTATGAATGATCAACATCAATAGCCTACAATAAAACACAGTGAAGAGCAACGTTCCCTCTAAGGTGTGGGCGTGTGCGGCCACACATCTGTTAAAAATTGTCCACACACATGTTTCCATCTTCCGCACACATCTCAAAGAAAGGAACTTGTAACCATATTTTGTTTTGTGCAATTATATATTTTATTTGATTTTTCATGATGGGTTCTCAGGTTCCTTTCTTTGAGATGTGTGCGGAACATGGAAACACCATATAGAGTCCACGCGCCGTAAGGAGCCTCTTTTTTTCTTGCACATATAAGTTGATGGGCCTCAAACAATAAAAAAATTAGGGGGAACGTTGGTGAAGAGCTTTAAACTGTTACAGACATATTAGGGAATTCAAGGACTAGCAACTTAGTGACAACTACTTCTGACAGTTTTTTTGTACTGTGCTTCATTTTGCATCTTTCCTACCTTAAAAAATATTATGACTGACCATATTGAAAGACGAGGAGCTCGAAAAAATCAAGGAATACGCAGAAGCTATGGTTCCAATTTTAAGGTTACGGTGGTGTGTGCTGCAGAAACAACAAACAACTGTGCGGCTACCAGACAATTTGGTGTCACGGAAAATAATGTTAGACGTTGGCGTTTACAAAAACATGACTTGATGAATGCACATTTTTCAAGAAAAGCATTCCGAGGGCCTAAGAAAGGATGATTTGATTCGATTGACAGGAAGGTAGCAGACTACGTCATGGAAATACGCGGAAAAGGGTTCCCATAACAAGAGAAGCATTGCAGTTGAAAGCTCGCGAAATTGCAAGAAACGAAAATATACCAGAAGATTGAAACATTTTGCATAATATTATAATGGTGAGGGAAATGTTTTTTTCTCCAAAAAGCAGATTAACCCTTCCCTTACGGTGATAAAATTGAAACGCGCGCTCCGGTGTTGGGTAGTGAGTACGCGATCAAAAATTAGCGATTTTAAATCGGAAAAATAAGAACATTCATAGATAATCCCCTTAATTAATTATAATTGAAGTTAAAAATTATAATAATTGAGATTTATTTGCTGAAAACATTAAAAAACCATCTGGCAACGCTCACGGAACGGGCGTAGATCTAGTCTCGTTGCCAGCCCAACAGCTACTGCGGCGCGGCAGGGTTGGTGGCTAACTCGGGCGTGGCTTACACTTGCGAGGTTGAGACAATTGAGCTTCTCGCTATTCAGTGAAGTATGCAAAAGTGAGATGCGAATATAGTGTCGCGCTTTCCGCATACTCTTCACCTATCGTCAAGACGAGGCACTCGCAGCGTTTAAATGCGAATTTGTTTTCGATCTTTACAAAACACCTACGATGTAGTCGATAAATTCTGATTATTATTAATATTATTTTTTAAATCAATGCGTAAATATATTATGGAGGAATACCTAAAATCTTAACCTTGTATTTATAATATTTATAGAGATATTGATGGTTATTAGAAGCAACGTGTAGAAGATACCCAACACAGGGAAGGAAAGGTTAAAAAAAATAGGGGTCACCTTATAATCAGGATCGCCCTATAGTCGGGCCAATACGGTAATTCAGAATTATTTATTTATTTATTTTGTAAGATATTTACCTCATCAGGATCGGTGAGCTTGAACTCCCAGCCGTCCCCTGTCCAGGAGATGAACCCCTGGCAGGACTTATCCGTCAGGAGCTCCAGCAGGAACTGCCACAGCTGAATGGGGCCTGAACCTGGAACACGTTGATTATTGATTGAGTTACGAGACAAATGACATACGGATAATTCCATTTACAATGTGTTACGAAACAGATAAAAGCTGGATGATTCCAATTTTTCAGCCTATGATGTGGATGGATGATTTTTATTTGTATATGTAAGTAAACCTACGCCAAAATGAAGATATGAATTGGGATAGCAACATAATTAGGGTTGATGTCAAAAATTATTATCAACATATTTGGGGAACCTTTAATATTATGATGTGATGGTATGTTTATGGTATATAATAGAATAGAGAATTAAGTGATTAGTGATGAATGTTAACTTAAGACTGATGTGTTGAGTAAGATGAAAGAATGGCACTCTGGGATAGTTTGGGCATGTGGAAAGAATGGCACTCTGAGATAGTTTGGGCATGTGGAAAGAATGGCACTCTAAGAATAGTTTGGGCATGAAGAAACAATGGCATTCTGAGATAGTTTAGGCATGTGGAAAGAATGGCACTCTGATATAGTTTGGGCATGTGGAAAGAATGACACTCTAAGAATAGTTTGGGCATGAAGAAACAATGCCATTCTGAGATAGTTTAGGCATGTGGAAAGAATGGCACTCTGAGATAGTTTGGGCATGAAGAAAGAATGGCACTCTGAAATAGTTTGGGCATGTGGAAAGAATGGCACTCTGAGATAGTTTGGGCATGTGGAAAGAATGACACTCTAAGAATAGTTTGGGCATGAAGAAACAATGGCATTCTGAGATAGTTTAGGCATGTGGAAAGAATGGCACTCTGATATAGTTTGGGCATGTGGAAAGAATGACACTCTAAGAATAGTTTGGGCATGAAGAAACAATGGCATTCTGAGATAGTTTAGGCATGTGGAAAGAATGGCACTCTGATATAGTTTGGGCAGGTGGAAAGAATGACACTCTAAGAATAGTTTGGGCATGAAGAAACAATGGCATTCTGAGATAGTTTAGGCATGTGGAAAGAATGGCACTCTGATATAGTTTGGGCACGTGGAAAGAATGACACTCTAAGAATAGTTTGGGCATGAAGAAACAATGGCATTCTGAGATAGTTTAGGCATGTGGAAAGAATGGCACTCTGATATAGTTTGGGCATGTGGAAAGAATGACACTCTAAGAATAGTTTGGGCATGAAGAAACAATGGCATTCTGAGATAGTTTAGGCATGTGGAAAGAATGGCACTCTGATATAGTTTGGGCATGTGGAAAGAATGACACTCTAAGAATAGTTTGGGCATGAACAAACAATGGCATTCTGAGATAGTTTAGGCATGTGGAAAGAATGGCACTCTGAGGATAGTTTGGGCATGTGGGGAGAATTAATAATGAAAAACTAACAAAATAGATATATAGTGCAAATATGAGTTTAAGGCCTGGTAGAGGAAAATCAAGGAAAGTACGGTTGGATTAAGTAAATGATATCTTGAAAGGACACACAGAATGTCATAGAAATTAAAGCAGTTTTATGAGAAGGTATTGTATTACACTTTCGTTTTATACAATACAACGTGACGGGCTTATTGCCATGTGGCAATCTCTTGCAAACAACCAAAAATATGTTAAAGGGGCTTTAAGTGAAAACCAGACTAGAATCCTTTTAAAAATTTGGGTTCCAGCAGGAGATTTGAACCCGTAACCTCCGGGTTGAAAGACAGGCATCTTACCAACTAGGCAGGCCACTGAGGTTGCCGAAGATGTGTGGATGTAGAAACAGCAAAGGTTGTGCGTCTCTGTTCTCTCTGGTACCCCGATAGGAAAATTGCATGACGGTATGTATGTATTTGTATACCACTGTATTTAAAAAAAACTTAAAAGTCAAACAATGAAAAAGCTGCGTTGAATCAAACAAGACAACCTTGAAAAAAAATGGGATGAAATAATAAAAACTCACCAGTGAAGCATGGTCCAGCCGGAGGGTAGCCTGAAGGCAGCTTGTCGGGCGGCAGGAAGGGGGAAGGGTGCTGCATATCCGGGGGAGGGCCCCAAGATCCAGCGCCCGCGCCACCCTGGAACGTATCGTAGGGGGCGCCATACCCTGCGTCCGTGGTATACGGGTCATGATACCGCGCTGGAAAAAAAAAACATACTGTTATTCCTAATATTTAAAAAGGTTAGCAGTCTTTATGAAGATGACATATCCAATCCTCACATCTAACTTTTATATATATTTAATTTGTAATACTTTCAATCTGTCAATAATAGAAGATTCGATTTTTAAAAAAAAAAAAATTTTATCCACTTTGCACGGATTTCTCCTGTTACACAAAGAGGGTCTGCTTCTAGCGTTAGCTTATTCGTTAGGAATAATATCAGCCAGGATTCTTCTCATACTGCTAGACGGTACCGAGAATATATCAACAGTGTCATTCCTGTGGGATTGAGTTAAAGCGCTATTGAGGAGAGTTTGCTCTCTAAATGGCGCAATATAAAATCATTATTATCATTTATTTAAAGCAAAGCTGTGCTGTGGAGTTTTTTTTTCAGAGTAAATTAGAGGATTCATTGAGGTTATCTTCTTCTTCTTCTTCCTCTTGGTTTACGTCGTATGACCTATTTGTGACGGTGGGCTGTTCTGGGATGATGACGTCAAGCTGTCCTTCCACCTTTTTTCGGCGGCCTTTCTGATAATCTCCTGCTGTTAGGGTTTTCAGTCTTAGCGATTTTTGCCAGTCTTATACCCTCCATGCGATCCACATGATCCCTCCACAAGCGCCTTCTGTTTCTTCCCCACCTCACTATATCTTCAACACCACAGACAGACCTTATTGTCTTGTTTCTGATCCGATCTCTAAGTGTTCTGCCTGCGATGGAGCATAGGGTTCGCATTTCTGCGACTCTGAGAAGATTTTTTGTCCTGTTGGTGTCGGTTCTCACTTCTATTCCATATGTCATGATGGGGCCGACGCATGTCTTATGTATCCTGACCTTACTTTCGGTTAGCATGTGTTTGTTTCTCCATATAGTGTCCCGCAGGTTGCCAGCCAAAGCTGTCGCTTTACAGGTTATGAAATACTATTGAGGTTATAAAATGACTAATCATTGTCACCTTTACAAATAATTTATTTTCTATCAATAATGCCAAATTCTTATATATCAGTAGTAACGGAAATAAATTGGACAGATTAGAGGCCCTAGAAATATCCAAATCAGTGCATCGAGCTGAACATCTGGCAAACACATATATTCCCAAGATTTTACCGCCGCTTGCTGAATTTGTCTCCTCTCTCCCTCCACCCACAATCGCCAACCTGAATTTTGACCGTTCGAAGCGTGTATGTCGGTACCAGTTCGAACAAAAGTCAGTCTTGTTTGTGCTCCCCTGATGGTGATGTGAAAACTTTGAAACTGATAGGGTTATACCGTTATATAAAGTGGAATAAACAGTGTTGGACTAAACAAATTAAAAAAATAAATAATATTTATAGTATAACATATTTCTTGATTGGTTTCAGTCGATAACAAAGTATTTTTCAGCATTTTTATGTGTTTATTTTGTTATTGCAACAGTCATATTAATGTCGCATAATATTTAATGAATTGACGATCTTCCTTTTTAGTTAAAGTTTGTTTTCTTGAATAATATTTCAATTAAACTAATTATTTATTGTTGTGAAATGTCATATAAAATCTAAATAAACTTATTTCATTAATTATTCATTAAAAAAAAACTAGGAATCATAATTTAATTCCATTTTATATTTTCATACATCAAAGTTTTAGAGAAATGGGTGATGTCTGCGACTTTAGAAATCCTCTGAAGACAAATCTTTTTAGGAATCAAAATTGATGGTTGAATATGGACACTACACACAAATACCACACTCCACCTAAAGACGAATGTGTTACTTATCACATATTGGAAGATTTACAAAGAATCCTTCGTAGTTCATCTTCCTGCAGTAAGTTTTCTGCCGCTTTCTTACCAAATATATTTTTCTAAACATATGCAAATGCGGGGAAGTTCCTGATCTAATGATCGCAGCAACCATCTTCTATCCTTACACAAAACCTGTTTTTTTTTTGTAAATTTTTTTATCAGTCAATTTCAGGTGTGGAAAAGATGAAAAAGAGGCAAATGTGAGACAGGGTGTGAGACAAGGCTGCTCTCTCTCTCCAGTGCTAATGGGTATATCCAACGTGTGATAGACGAAGTAAGTGAAGAAGTGGACCATAGAAGAGGTGTCAGAATTCACGGCCAAAAAGTGGATATGATAAGATTTGCAGACGACATTGCCCTGATCGCCGATAGCGAAGAAGAACTAAAGGAGACCCTGGAAACTATGGAGAATGTCCTAAATACCAAGTTCAACATGAATATAAACAAGAAAGTGATAACCGTAGGCAGAGACGAACACCAAATGAACATACTAATGTCAGGAGCTGCACTTAAGAACGCAAAAGAGTTTGTCTATCTTGGAAGCAAGATCACACAGGATGGCCGTACAAAAATAGAGGTTGACAGTCGCATCCACCAAGCAAAACTCACCTTTAAGAAATCAAAGATTTTCGAATCCAACAAAATGGACCTAAAGCACCGCAAGCAATTGATCAAAACATATGTGTGGAGTATTTTGATGTATGGTTGCGAGAAATGGTGCATAGGCGAAAGAGATCGAAAAATATTGGAGGCCTTCGAGATGTGGACCTATAGACGAATCCTAAGGATTTCCCGGAGAGATCACATTACAAATGACGAGGTTCTCAGCAGGATCAAAGAAACCAGGCACCTGTCAAACACCATATCGGAAAAGCGTGCAGAATGGATGGGTCATATGCTGCGACATGAAAATCTCCTGCACAATATACTGCAGGGAATAATTGAGGGATCGATTGGCAGAGGGCGTCCTCGCCGAGAGTATCTGGAGCAAATATGCCACGATATGGACTGCACCTCCTATACAGAGCTCAAGAGGATCGCTGAAGACCGATCGGAGTGGAGGAGGAAATGCAGGGCTTTGCTGCTAACCAATCTCCAGGATTGAAACTGAAGAAGAAGAAGAACAGTGGATTTGAGTCCGAAGTGAAAGTGTCCTGTGAGGAGAGTCTGCTCTCTAAATGGCACTATATAAATTATCATTTTATTATTATTGTCAATGAAGAAGTTAGTCTGACTGACATTAGTCAACTTATTTCAGAATTTCTACATCATTTAAAAATTAAATGCTTATTTTTAATTACCTCAAAATTTCTTTAGAAACCAATATTTCATGCTATGAAACGATTTAATTTTTAGGACAATAACAGAAATATATTTTCAATTTAACCACTGAACTAACTAATGGAAAAATGAACATTTTAGATTGCTGGTGACAGAAAAATGAGAATTCAGTGGCTAAAATGGGATCTGTGACATATTATATTAATTATATGTGACATATTATATTGACATATTATATTATATTGATTTTTTTGTTGTGTTTTTTATTTGATTTTATTGTTTTTTTTTAACATCTTTGTAATGAATGAAACTCACAATTTTTTTTTTTTCATATTGTTATAAGGTATTATTAGGTGTTAACATAAGTTGTGTCCATTTTTTCCAAATTTAAAAATGAGCACCAAAAGTAAAACAAAATGGTAAAGGTTATATGTCACTTGAAAGAAAATGTTCTGGTCTGCAAGATATTGTGTTTGCTTTTACATTACATATATTATTTTATTTGATTACAAGCCTTCAAAATGGAATGTCAAGTAGATGAAAGTGAGCATTTTCAACACCTCCTGTTCGCGTTCAATCGAGGGAATAAAGCTGCCAAAGCTACCTGCGATATTCGTAAAGTGTACGGTGAAGACGCTATGAATTAAAGGACAGCTCGTCGATGGTTTTCATGAAGGGGATCTTCATGAATAATATGGTTTAAGCGGTCATCATCGAAGTCCACTGGTCGTACGGAACGCTCCATGTCTTTCAGGTCCAAATAACCGTCTTTGAAACGCAAAACCCATCGACAAGCTATCCTTTCATTCATAGCATTTTCACTGTACACTTCGCAAATATCGCGAGCAGTTTTGGCAGCTTTATTTCCTCGATTGAACGCGAACAGAAGGAGGTGTCGAAAATGCTCACTTTCGTCTACTTGCCATTTCATTTTGAAGGCTTGTAATCAAATAAAATAATATATGTAACATAAAAGCAAACACAATATCTTGTAGAGTAGAAAATTTTCTTTCGAATGACGTATAACATTTAACATTTTGTTTTATTTTTGGTGCTCATTTTTAAATTGAAAAAAATGTACACAACTTATGTTAACACCTAATATAAATAATATAATATTTTAATTTTAAGCCAGCGAGTATCCATTGCAAGCACTGTCTGGACGGAGAGATGTTCCTGTCCCTGGGTGTGACTGAGAGATGGAGACATGTGTCACTGGTACATGCTCTGTTAATAGATTACTAAATATCGTGTCACTTCCCAATATCAGGGCTGGTGACACAAATATGGCACAATCATAGCGCAACTACAATATTTATGTTAAATAGACACATTTAATGACTGAACATTGAAAATGAGTGAGAAAAGCGGAATAAATACGTTAGAATGTAGTCATAGAAAAAGAAGTGACACACAGAATTTGGTTTTGACCCCACATGTTCATACGTTTGGGAGAAGCAATATGCAGTTTTGCAATGTATTATATTATATTACTGAGGGAGTGTGGTGATTTTTTAAGGTAAAAGATTCTTCTAGGGTAGTGGTCTCCAAACTGTTTAGTATAAAGGCCACACTGACTCCTCCACTAAGTCCCAAGGGCCAAGATCTAGCTAGCTCATCATACCAACATACTGTAGCTTTGAATTACGTGCAAATTTTCATATTGGTCCTAGTCGGCGAGTGAGATATCTATGGCGCAGGGTGCGAGGGTGGACTCCGCTCCGTTCACATATCATTAATTACTTTAAAATGTTCAATTTCATTATGTGTATCAGTTATTGTGTTTCTTAATTGGTCGTTAAATAAAAACATCTGATTATTATTTTGTATGATTGGCCGGATTGGTGGTGCTCGCCGGCCAGTGTTGAGTTTGGAGACCCCTGTTCTAGAGTAAAAATATGTGTAATAGGGTGACTATTCAATAAGGGATGAGTTTTTACGGGTCTCTACCTACGTAGATGCTTATGATATGTACATGCCTATGCATGTGAGTGAATGACTGATGCAGATATTGAGCATGTGATGAGTTAGTTATACATTGTTTATCCACACATTCTAATATGTAAGTCAATTTGTGATAAGTGTATCTTGATATATTTAAAGCATGTGATTCGTGTATTTGTAGCTTGTCAGCATTTTCTATCTTAATTGGATCTCTGGTAACTTGTAACTGTTGTTGTTTGCTTCCACTCGTATTGAACATTTATACTTAAAACATCTCTAACAAAGTAAATGGGGCACTAAAACATATATACTCGAATTGGACAGTATCAAAATCTGCCAAGATCTGATAGTCTACAACGCACTACTTTAGTACCAACTTTAATGTGTAAGAGTGAAAGGTGGATATTGAAAAAAAATTGAAAGGAAAAGCTGAATAAATGCTGTAAAAATGGGTGTACTGAGAAGAATAATAGAAGAAGACGACCTCCGTGGCCTGGTGGTAAGACACTTGTCTGCCGATCCGGAGGTTGCGGGTTCGATCCCCGCTGGAACCCAGATTTTTTAAAATAGAATTCCAGTCTGGTTAACACTTAGGGCCTATAAAAACATCGTTCTGGTTGGTTGGAAGAAATTGCCACATGACAATAAACTTGACAGGTAAAAAAAAAAAAAAAACATGGGATGACAATGTATGACAAAATACGGAATTAAGTGATTAGGGATGAGTGTGAGCTTAAGACTGTGTTGAGTAAGATTAAAAAGAGCGCTTTGAGATGGTTTGAACATGTAGAACGAATGAATTAAGAAAGAGTAACTAAACAATTATACAGTGCAAACAGTGGTAGTGGAAGATCAAGGAAAGTATAGTTGGATCAGGTGAATATTTAAAAGTCAGAAATCGAAGGAGTTGTATGAGAATGTGTATGGATGTAGCAGAGGCGAGAATGTGTGTCGCGATAGGAAAGTCTGTCACTCTGTTATCTCTGCCTACCCCGACAGGAAAAAAAAGCGTGATGGTTAATAGTATATATGTATGTAAAAAGTATGAGAAACAAACAGACATGTATGACGACATCCCTAATGCATAATTTCGACACATACGTAAGTCAATGTTAACAGCGCACGGTTCATATCCTTGGAAAAATGGTGTAAAGACGTCTAGAAGGGCTGGCAACACTATATTAGCATACGTATACTCTCGTAAAATCCTAAATCAATCGCTCACTTAGCATACAAAGGGTGGTAGCCATCTTGTGGCTCATTCTCTTTGCATATTCAATCACCTGATGTCTGCGGACATTTCGGTGTGGCGCACAGTGGTTCGAAATTGAAGACTACAGGATAAAAAAAAAACTGACTTTTTTAACTTCGGACTTGCACGTATATAGCAATCTCAGTACTTCAGCATGATTTTTTTATTTTATGTTATGCAATATTTAGATTAGAATTCCATAGTTATTAATAAAAAAGTCAATATTTGCACAAGGAATAAACCAAATAAATTTATTCTATTTTTTTTTTTATATAATTTATTTATAATTTTTTATGTGAACTTTTAAGGCTGATGTGTTAAGTAAGATGGAGAAGAGCACGTTGAGATGATTTGGACATGTGGAACAAGTGAATGAAGAAAGACAAAAACAGATATATAGTACAAATGTGAGTGGAAGTCGTGTGAAAGGAAGACTAAGTAAAGTATGGTTGGATCAATTAAATTATATTCTGAAAGAACGAAACGTACCAAGTCAAAGAAATCGTACGAGCTGTATGAAATGGTATATGCACAAATAAGATGCGAAATATGTATGTCGAAATAGAAACGTGGCGCTCTGTCCTCTCTGCCTACCCCGACAGGGAAATATGTGAGGCACGATGGGGAAATCTGGCAGGGAGAGGGCGTTATATACATATATACTATTGTAGGGAATACCTACGTCCCTAAATAAATTGTCAAACATACAGGGTCAACGATCGATGAATCAACCTCTGGACATCTACAATTGTCACATACTAGAAACGTCAACAATGTGTACTCGCAAATATTATTTACGCGGCATTCCACGGTAGAGGGAGAGCGCATCGCTTTGTCTCGCCGTTTCGGCAAATAAATATCCTACCCGCTATACTGGGGCACGCGCAGGAGTGAGACAAAGTATATATCGCGGGCGCATTCACGCACAACTATAAAATACCTACTTGTAGACAAATAAACATTATTATTCACTCGACCATTCATTGATTATTTACTCTCACTTTTATCCGCATTCCTGAGTTTTGTATTTATTTTAAATACAAGACATATCGAGATCAACACGACGTATCAAATTAAGCATCACGCTAAATTGGTGACCCCGAACGAAAAGGAACACAGAATTTAACTAAAACGAATATAGCGATGTCAACATCAACATCATCAGCACGTCCTACTAGGACACACGCTACACTATCAAATGGCTTAGCTAACCTTTGGCTTCTGAATCCGACACGACTGAGTCGTATTTAACGAAAATAAATATGTAAAGGCAGACATTAAGGATCGGATCGAGTGACCTTTGAGGTCCCCATTTACCGCGTTTAAGTTCCGCCGAAATGACATCCTCTCCACTCAAATAAAACACCTATCGGCCATTAATATTCATGCCACTTCCCGTCCTGCGGAGGGTGAATTGTCACCGTTTCCGTTTTAGAAAGAAGAAAAAAAAAAACGTTTTACATGTTGATTCGTTTTAATCGCCACCGCGACGCAGCGTTTACAAATCTAACAATCGTTTCAACACAACCTTTTTTCGTAAAATAAATATCTGGTAAATATGCATGAAAAAATAAACGTGTTTCGTTTCTAATTTCAGTGTTGATGGAAGGAAGGAAATAAAAAAAAGCTTAAGAACGAATCAGCGGAAATGTTTCAAGCCACTATACACAGCGCTAACATATTTGATTACTGTTTTAAAAATCTCAAATCGCCAAACGTATTATTTATTGAACTTTTTGTACGTAATATATATATTTTTTTAAATAATAAATATGACCGAAGTCATATGTATCCTTATACCCTCGAACACTAGGCGGATAAAACGATCTCGACACACATCCTTAGTCTTTTTTCTACATCCATACACCATATTTTTATATTGTAATTTGTTTTATCAAACACTGTTACTCCACTTTTTGTAACAGTATAACCCTACCAGTTTCAAGGCTTTCATCTCATCATCAGGGAGCACAAACAAGATTGAATTTGTTCGAACTGGTACCGAGATACATGCTTCTATTCGGGTTGGGGACTGGGGGTTGAGGGAGGAATGGGACAACCTCGGCGAGCAGCGGAGAAATTCTTGGGATATATGTGTTTGCCAGATGTTCACCTCGATGCACTGACTTAGAAATTTCTAGGGCCTCTAATCTGTCCAATTTATTTCCAATACTGCTGATATGTAAGAATTTGGCATCATCGATAGAAAAAGTATGGTTTTCACGGTGACAATGATTAGCCATTTCAGAATAAATTAGAGGATTTTTTAAGGCGAAAATTTCTTTATTTCAAGAAAATACTACCCAAATAGCTGAATTCGTTAACTTGCTCCAATTTTTCATTATTCACCCATACATCGCATTTACTTTTACTTTCACACTTTCTATCACCGTGACTACATTTCACAACTGTCATTCGATTTCGTATTTCGTAACATTCACGCAAAATAACTTTAAACAATTACAACAAAAACTTCAATCAGAAAGAAACACGTATCAAAGCGTACAAAATCACATGTTATCAACACAATACGAGGCTGTCCACAGGCGTACAGCCCGCACTGCGCCAAACCAGGCGTCACTCATCAAATCAGTGCGAAAGAGGAATATAAATTGAAATAAACAAAAAAAAATTAAAAACGCAAACCCCAAGTACAATCAAGGACAAAACTCGTTCCCACAATACTCAAATGTCTCAAGACTTCAGCATATAATCTTCAAACAAGTTGAACGAAAAAAAATATTCAAACACAAATCATTGAAATTTTAAAAAAAATGTTTATGGCGTAGATAATTATTTTATACAAACGTTTAATTTATCTAATCAATAATCCGTACGAATTAACTTAACAGGAAATTACGCATCGGCCTATTGTCGACCGGTTAAATTAATATTCTTATTAAGAACCATTCCCATTGTTAAACAATACAAAAATAACACAAATCATCCGATGTGACTCGGCTACCGGCTACCGGCTACCGGTTACCTCCTCATTCAAAATTGCAAGTGATACAAAATATTAGCATCTAACTTAACATCAGGACAGTACCTATCTCTCGATTTCCGCGGTTCCATCTTAACGCGGTTTAGATAAATCGCTTTAGGACATTTTTTTTATAAATGACAAGAAATCTTTAAACACACAATTTGCGAAAAAAAAAACAGGTAATTTATGATAATTTTGGACCTAATTTTAATGGATCTGGGTTTGTTGCCTTTCATTTATCGTGTCCCCAGTAAACTAGGCTTTTGCCTGTATCTCATTGAGGACAATCGATTTTCATATTGTTTGAATTTTGTCTGACGACGTGAAGTCGCCTCCTAAATATTTTATTACACTTTCATTGTATATAGTGCAACCTGGCTGGCTTATTGCCATGTAGAAATCTCTTCCAACCAACCAGAAAGATGTTAAAGAGGCTTTATTTGAAAACCAGACTGGATTTTTTTTAAAATCTGGATTGGAAGACAGTCATCTTAACAACAAGACCACGGAGGTCGTAGGATTCCACTCTTGTTTTCACTTAAAGCATATTTAACTTTTTTTAACCTGGCGAGTTTATTGCCATGTGGCAATCTCTTCCAACCAACCAGAAATATGTTTTTATATGCCCTAAGTGTTAACCAGACTGGAATCCTATTTAAAAAACTGGATTCCAGCGGGGATCGAACCCGCAACCTCCGGATCGGCAGACAAATGTCTTACCACCAGGCCACGGAGGTAAGACATAATTTTCGACCTGTTGGAAGAGATTGCTACGAAGGTCTAAATAAACGTGTTTCGACACTGGAGGTCAGGTCAGCGGAGAGATACACAAGCAACAGAATAAATATCTACACCTGTAATTATTTTGTCACTACATGTTGTCACTACATCTTGAGTTCCACATGCAGTCTTGGAGATAATCAATACGTTTAAATGGTTTTAAATCGGCAAACAGCAAGTACTTGGAATGCCTGATAACAATTACTGATATCATTGATGAAAATGATGTCGGGCCGAAATTAGAACCTTGCGGAACACCAATTTGTGTTGTGTTGATGTCGAAGGCTCGCTTATTGGTCTCATTCCGCTTCCACGCATCTATTGGCAGATAAACACACATTGATGCGAAGCTTGTCTTGGAAACACTAGCTCGCTGGTGGTGTAAAAGATACGCAGATATTAGCTGAAGAGTTGATGTCAAGACAGTTTTAATTAACACTAGATGGTATCTAACACACGGTGGTAAATAAGATGCTGCGCTCACCTCTTGGGTAGGGCTTGACGTAGTGCGAGGGCTGGTACTTGTGCTCCAGGAGCTGAGGGGAAGTCCCGTAAAACTCGGGCGAGTTCTCGTACGGCGAGGAGTGCTGCGCATGCTGGGCCTGGTTCTGCGCTTGCGCCTGTGCTTGCCCCTGTCCTTGCTGCTGGTGCAGGCCTGCCGCTGACTGCTCCAGTTGCTGGTACTCCTACAATTATCAGGGAACAATATATACAAATACCTTGGAGAGACAAACACTATTGTCTATTACTCAACACACTCAGGTACACCCAAAACTTAAAAAGACAATGTATGCAAGATTACATATTGAGCTCCTTGAAATTCTCTGTAGATATATTACATGTCTGCCAGATGAAACCAATTATTATACGAGTACTCTTCAATATATAATCACACATATTAATAACTCAAATAGATAATGCGTCAGCATACATCCTGGTCATCACATAACATCAATAGCTCGAATAGATAATGCGTCAGCATACATCCTTGCCTATAACATAACATCAATAGCTCGAATGATAATGCGCAGCATACACCCTTGTCCATTACATAACATAAATAGCTCGAATAGATAATGCGTCAACATACATCCTTGCCCATCACATAACATCAATAGCTCGAATAGATAATGCGTCAGCATACACCCTTGTCAATTACATAACATTAATAGCTCGAATAGATTATGCGTCAACATACACCTTGCCCAATACATAACATCAATAGCTCGAATATAGGTGTTGAAGCAGTGAGTTAGAAGTGTCAGATTAAAGGACGTACCTGATGCTGGTCGTGTCCATGGTGCTGCTGGTGGTGGTGCGAGTGATGTGGGGGCAGGTACGCGGCAGAAGGGGGAGGTGGTGGCGGTGCTCCGTACCCCTGCAGGAAGGGTGGAGGGCTGCTGCCGCCCCCTCCACCGCCGCCCTGCTGCACTCCTGTCGTGTATGCGCCTGTAACAAAATATCAAATAAATTAATGTTCTTGACCCGTGACGAGTATAATATAAGACACAATACAAAGCAGGGTACTTGACGTAAGTGCCACCAGACATGATTATGTTAGACAATTTGTTATAGGCATATCTCATTACATATAGGTCTTAAAGTTTTAAATCTTCAGGGCTTAAAGTTTGTCTGCGTCTTATTTCGTGATTAATACTTATAGGCGTGGTTGAGGAATTCCACCAGCATTTCACTAATTATGCTCAGGATATATAAGACATGCGTCCGCCCCATCATGACATATGGGATAGAAGTGACAGCCGATACCAACAGGACAAAAAGAAATGAGAGCCCTACGCTCCATCGCAGGCAGAACTCTTAGAGATCGGATTAGAAGTGAGACGATAAGGTCTGTCTGTGGTGTTGAAAACATAGCGAGGTGGGAAAGAAGCAGAAGGTGCTTCTGGAGGTATCATGTAGACCGCATGGAGGATACGAGACTTGCGAAAATTGCTAAGACTGAAAACCCTAGCAGCAGGAGATTACCAGGGAGGCCGCCGAAAAGGTGGAAAGACAACTGGACGTCATCATCCCAAGACAGCCCACCGCCACAAGCAGGTCATGCGACCTAAACCAAGAGAAATAAAAGATGTCCAACCCCGCAACACGTGTTTCTATCTTAAATCCCTCTTGAAACAAACTTAGACCATTCTGTCTGAAGAGAGCCTCGATAAAGGAGGTACCAATACATGTCGAGGGAATTTATAACATTATTGGAATAACAAATAAATTATTATTGAATGTTGTTTGTACATTTGCAACGTATCGTATATTATTATTCAAGAGTATTAAAATATTGTTTTTCATAAAAATTTTCAAACGACCTAATTTTGGGTTTCTTAACCCATAGGTTAAGAAATTATGCCCTATGGGATTGGGCATTGGGACCTTGTAACGATGTTCAGTAATTTTAATTATTTTATCAACTTTAAGCCTCAATTCTAATAAATAGCAAGTTATTTAGATAAATACATTACATAAGGTTGTATTGGGGCAAATTTGTGAGCTGTCACAGGATTCATCCTACATTTTCCGAACTATAGCAACATTTTTTTGTTAAAATATGAAATACTTCCAGTTATTTTTTCCTCTTGTGCTTTGTGTCACCTTCTCTGAACAAAAACTAACAGTATTCCCCCATTATATCAGAATCCCACCTTCCTTGATATCGTTGTTCCATTCTGTGAATATCCTGATGGAATCATTCCCCTTGTTCATTACTTACAGCTCCTAAGCTCTCTTGAAAAAACTCCAGATGGGAATGCAGGAAGTAAATTTTCAGTGACATTCGACATCCTAGCAAATAATTATTTGAGATTCGTTTGTATAGCTTGATCGAACGGAATTAAGTGACAAGGGATGAATGTGAACTAAGGCTTATGTTGTGTGTTAAGTAAGATGAAAAAGAGCACGCTGGGATGATTTGGGCACGTGGAATGAATGAATGAAGAAAAGTTTATATTCAGGGGCAATGTGAGTGGAAGAACAAGGAAAGTATGGTTGGATCAAACTTTCTTTATGAAACTATTGCATATTCACGTTACACAATCAATCACATTAAACCACAAAAGATCACTTAAATAAGAACAAAAAAATAACTCATAAATCCTCAGAAATCAAGAAAACTGTATATGAAAAAAAAAACGTTTTGTGGGTTGGGTTATTTTTGCGAATATACGTCCAAATGTCCAAAATACATCCAAATGTCTAAAAACTCGATTCAATTTAGGGGAAAAAAGTGTGAAACAAATAGCGTAACAATCCGTTATATATTTTTTTGTCGCCGGAAAATCAGACAATTGTCACGAATTGGACGCGTGGCACTTTTCCGTATTGGTCGACACCAGGGCTGACCTCGAGATGTGACCGAAGTGCAACGGGTATAGGTCGCGCTAATTAACGGTTTAAGTTAGTTTTGAGAAAAATAAAACTTATTTTGATTGTTTTTTTTCCGCGTGAAATCCTATAATTGGTATAACAAACCTCCAAAAGAGAATATAGTGCAGTGATTAAACAAATAATACTTACTAAACAAGAGTTCTTGTAGATTCACAGATTCAGATATTTTTAATATAAGTATTTTTGGTTGAATGAAATAAATTATAAAATTGCAAAATGTTATACATTATAACAATTATTTATCTAAAGCCTTAAGTAAAATTTAAGGTTAACGTAATATTTTGGCTTCATTAATATCTTATATGGTATATCTCAGTTATTGATATCTTATATGGTATATCTCAGTAATTGATATCGTATATGGTATATCTCAGTTATTGATATCTTATATGGTATATCTCAGTTATTGATATCTTATATGGTATATCTCAGTTATTGATATCTTATATGGTATATCTCAGTAATTGATATCTTATATGGTATGTCTCAGTTATTGATATCTTATATGGTATATCTGTTATTGATATCTTATACGGTATATCTCAGTAATTGATATCTTATATGGTATATCTCAGTAATTGATATATTTTATGGTATATCTCAGTAATTGATATCTTAGGATTGAACTCCTTAGTAAACATTGTGGGTGTAACTGAGGAACTTGACAGGAAAAAAGAAGTAACAGTTGTTATTATTTGTAGACTTTTATTTAACATTTTTTTTGTATACTAAAATAAAACGACTGTCTTTTAACCCGGTATTAAAAGATTTAAAAAAAATGGGATTCCAGTCTGGTTTTCACTTAAGGCCCATTAAAACATATTTCTAGTTGGTTGGAAGAGATTGCCACAGGGTAATAAACTCGCCAGGTAATTTTTTTTTGAAGTTTCAAAAAGTGAATTTGCAATTTTTTAGTGTTTGTTGCTTGTATGATAAAATTGAATTCTGCATATCTGCATGTAATGTAGTTTATGACTGTGCAATTCTTTTTCATTCTTAGTGTTGTATTTTTGGAGAAGAAGGGATCACAAATTGGGGCAAAATATGGATTTTATTAAGAATATAGAAGTGCTTCGCTTCGCTTGTTCATAATGAAAGTGAAAAAACTTAAAATATTCCAAAATATACGTAATCGTTCCTAAGAAGAAAAACATATGGCTTTTACAGGCGCTATTTCTCTAACAAGGGCCCTGATGGACACCTAAGTCTGTAAGACATAATCAATAGTCTGAATGGAAAGTGTGAAACGTATCGATACCTGGACCCTAAAGACAATGGCGTGGCGCGAGCACCACATCTCCGGAGCGACCAGGCACCGGGCACAAGCCCCGTCACCGCTCTTAGCCGTGACAATAGCGCACTTCCTCCCTTTGTCTAAACGGTCAAGCCATTCGGACAGGGGATTTTTTCCGTAAATGACGACGAATCGAATGTCTGTCAAATTAACTGTTTCGGGTAACAAACAATTCGGGTGCAAAAAAATAAAGACTTAATTGAGAAGCGGACACTGTTTAACTCTTTCATATGGCGCAATAATAACTAGAAACGGTCCTATCTATTGTGCGAGTATAACAGGATGTACATTTAAGATTGACTATTTATTTTGGAAAGGTTCAACAAAGGCATGACTTATTCGATACTATCACCTATTGTGAACATACTAATTGTTGCTCAAAATATCTCAGAATACAAGAATAATAAGGTGTCGATCTGGCTACAGTTTAACCCTTCCTGTCCTGTGATGTGTGACTAGTACACATTGCTTCTAAAAACTATAATATCTCTATAAATATAATAAATACTGGCTTCAGATTTAAGGCACATTGCTCGTGGCCATGGAGAGTTTGAAGAGGTTTGTGGTTACCAGATGCGTGGAAGGATGGCGCACAACAGTCCCAATACGCAGGACTGACCAACAACGTTCTCCCTATTTTTTTCATTGTGTGTGCGGCCCATCAACTTATACGTGCAAGAAAAAAAGAGGGAAGTGCGCAAATATGTATATTCATGCATAGATAAAACTAAGTAGTCAACATAATGTGCCACGATATCATTAATTACATTTTTCAAATATGTAGGTTATGTATAAAAAAATATATTTTCTTATCCGATAATGTTCCTTTCTTTGAGATGTGTGCGGAAGATGGAAACGTGTGTGCGGACAATTTTTAACAGATGTGCGGCTGCACACGCGCACACCTTAGAGGGAACGTTGCTGACCAAGTGAGAGACGCATTAGAACTAACTACCCTTAATACAAAGCTCTTCGAACCGCGGAGTGCAGGGATGGGTGTAGAGGAGTCTTCACAGGTTATCACTGGAGTCACAATGCTCACTCATGAGCTGCAGGATGATGATGATTATATCATACTGGTAAAAGTAATAAAAATGTAACACTAGGCAACGGCGTGATGGTTTATATGAAAGTATTCACAAAATGCTATGAAGAATATTTCTTCATTTTTATTTTTATATCTCGGTGAAACAAGATTCATGGTGAACAAAAAAAAACTTGGACAACATCCAAAGATATTTGTTGCAAATATTCGAAAAAAGTATTTTCCCGCCAAAACAATACATTTTAATGTATTTGTACAACACAACCAACCCACATCCTGTCTGTTAACACCAGTCGTTTGCAAAGTTTACGCCTCGAACAACCTACAAATTTCAGACAATCTTAGTAGAATAATGAAAAAAATTGTCGATACGGAACTGGGTTTGGATATCAGTACATACATACGTGTACATATCAACACGTCATATCACTGACGGGATAGGCAGAGAGGACAGAGAGCCCGACTTTCATATCTCAACACACACACACACACACACCCGTCGCCTCTTCTATATACATAACCCTTCTCATGCAGCCCCTACGATTTTTCTAACTTTTCACGTTTCCTAATTTCAAAATATAATTCACTTCTCCAATGTTGGTCCTCGTCTACCACACCCTCCACTCACATTTGCACTGATATATATTATTTTGCAATTATTTCTCCATTAATTCTCAAGTTCACATAATACTCAAAAAATACATTTCATATTCTTTCATACATCGACACAGTACATATTTTTATCATTGCATACATTTCCACATCAGTTATTCGTCTCGCTATATTCCAAATCCACGCTTTACTTTATTATGTGCCATCATCGTTGCTGGTTTTGACATTATTTGATACTAATATGTATATTTAAATGTCACATCAACTTTGTTTCCTATCACAACATTCCACTCATATTTAGATATGAGTAAAGAATAAATATCATTTACTAGGTGTGGAAATTTAGCAAATTCTGGTTTAATTTTTGACGACTTATAATAAAACCCCAAATTGTAGTTATAATAAAACCCAAGTTGTAGTTATAATAAAAACCCAAGATGTGGTTATAATAAAACCCAAGTTGTTATAATAAACCCCAGGTTTTAGTTATAATTAAACCCAAGTTGTAGTTATAATAAAACCCAAGTTGACGTTAAAATAAAACCCAAGTTGTAGTTATAATAAAACCCAAGTTGGAGTTACCAAAATTTGAATAATTGCGTGGTTGTTCTTTATTGTATGGTAGCCTGAAACATATCCGAATTGGTGATTTGGACATATTGAATAGCATGGTAAGGAGACAATATTGTTTTCAGTCCAAGTTATAAATTCTTCTGGTTTAGAACCATTGTAATAAGCATGGAACTTACGGTTTATCATTGCATGTTACGTGTTGGTAATATTAAGCGAAGAGGCAACAACACACGCACACGTACTTGCGCGTGCGCATATTATTACTTATGTGGTATGCTGTCTACAACATATCTGAATTGGTGTTACGGACATATTGAATAACGTGACCGGGAGACAACATTGTCATCAGCCCAAGTAATCGTTTTTTTCTGGATTAGAGCCAATGAAGTAAGCACTGAACTCGCGGTATGTCAAGTGTTATTAACACAACGTGTATAGACAACAACACTCGCACACGTATTCGGTGTGTGCGAGTATTGTTACCTTGACGAACTCTTTTACGACACTGGGATCCTTGTTTTATATGTACCAATTAGAAAAGAACCCAAAACCCCAAGGTGGAAATCAAGCGTCTTGTCAACAACGTTCCCTCTAAGGTGTGCGCGTGTGCGGCCGCACATCTGTTAAAAATTGTCCGCACACATGTTTCAATCTTCCGCACACATCTCAAAGAAAGGGACTTGTAACCATATTTTGTTCTGCGCAATTATATATTTTATTTGATATTTCATGATGGTTTCTCAGGTTCCTTTCTTTGAGATGTGTGCGGAACATGGAAACACCATATAGAGTGCACACTCCGTAAGGAGCCTTTTTTTTCTTGTACATTTAAGTTGATGGGCCGAACACACAATGAAAAAAATAGGTAGAACGTTGCTTATCACTAGACCAAGAAGTTCGTCATTGTGTAGTGAACAATAGCCCCATTCATTAAATTGATAAATAAAATTAAGGGGGCCGTGAAACAAAAAAGTTTGAAAACCACTGTGAAAAGAAATACAGTAAAGGATAATCATATAAAAAGAATTAGATTTTCTCATTAGATGTTTTCAAAAAGTTTATTTGTGTTTTCTTTTTTTCTTTTTTTTTTTGTAAATTTATTCTGATTATCTGAGACGACGCCGACTCTGATTCCGACTGAGGTCGCTCCCTCCCTGTCCTCCCGGCACCGCGGTCCGATTGGCCGCCGCGCCTGGCGGGGCGGAGTCTGCGCGGCCAATGGGCGGCCGACGTCATGGACCCGCCCACCGGTATAGGTTTACCAAATGATCAATCGGTTTTATTGTGTAGTTATTTTAAAATGTTTAAATGCCAAATTTGATGGTTCCTTTAATTAAATAAACGATTGCAGATTAACAGACGTGAGGTTTTTCATAAAACGCGATAAAGATCGTTTTATTGGCGAGTTGTCGTAATGTTTTTAAGATATACGAAACACTCGGAAAAAGAAAAAAAAACTATAGGGTACATAACACAGTGATTGGCCACTGACAAAAAAAAGACGAATTATTACAAAACAAAATTAAAATTCAAAGGTCGATTATTTCGTCAAATTTTAACGAATGTACGTCTCAAATATTGCATCATTTCCCCAACACTAAGGTGTTATTTTTTTTAAACTCACCTTTGTAATAAAAGATTGTACGAAAAGTTATTTCGTATTTTAAGGTCAAATTCAAAATTATACCAAATGCTCGTGGTAGGTGGTTTAAGAATGCTAAAATTTATTATATTTTAGATTTAAAACATATATTTCACTTTCTCAACATACATACAACTTCTCATACAGTTTCCTCAATTTCTTTGTTTTTTAACCTTTCCCGTCCTATAATTTTAGCAGGAATTATGTTAAATTAGGGGGATATGGATCAATACGAATTTAAATTTCATTTCAGAGTTTGTTGATAAAAAATAATTATTTAATTCAATTTAATTGGCCTGTGCTAAAAAAACCGGAAAAATAAGAATATTCAAAGCCAATCACTTAAATTAATTAAATTTGAAGTCAAAAGTGATAATAATTTAAATTTAATTACTGAAAACATGAAAAAAAAAACAACGTCCGACGTTCACAAAACGGGCGAAGAGACCACCTCAAATTAATGCCCTAGAGCTACTGAGAGTTTAAACGGACTAACACTGTGTATGTTATACCTCGAAGGAAGAAACACAACTGCAAACTGAGATTCTATTTATTGCGTTCCCATATACCGAAGTAGAGTGAGAGTGAGACGTGAATAGCGTCGCTTCCTCACCCATAGCGGTTTTTTTAGAATGAATATACCTACGTCACACACTGGCACACGTTTGATTGTATTGGTGAATTTATTCCCGATTTTCACAAAATATCTCTGATGTGGCCGATAAGTGCTAATTATTATTAATATTATTTTTTCATTCAATGCGTAAATGTATTACGGAAGAATACCTAAAATCTGAAGCCAGTATTTATTATATTTATAGAGATATTAACGTTTTTAGATGCAATGTGTACTAGTTACACATCACAGGGAATGAAGGGTTAACATTTCCTCCTTTCAAAATATCGTTCATTTGATTCAACCAAACTTCCCTTAATCTTCCTCTTCTCACGTTTGTAATATACATTAGTTTTATCCTACTTCCTATATCCATGCGTTCTACATGGCCAAACTACCTCAGAGTGATATTTTTCATCTTACTTCTGAATACGTCAGTCTTGAAGACACTAATGTTATAATAACAGAATTAAAAATAAAATAAGTAACGGTACAAATATGTGTTTCAGTTCGACTAGAATGTGCATTATCCGATTCGTACTTGAAAGTAGCGAAAAAATTCGAATGTGCATTATCTGATTCGTACTTGAAATTAGCGAAAAAATTCGAATGTGCATTATCCGATTCGTACTTGAAATTAGCGAAAAAAATTCGAATGTGCATTATCCGATTCGTACTTGAAATTAGCGAAAAAAATTCGAATGTGCATTATCCGATTCGTACTTGAAATTAGCGAAAAAAATCGAATGTGCATTATCCGATTCGTACTTGAAATTAGCGAAAAAATTCCCAAACGACTAAACAGTAAATAGATCATGGGCATTTGAAGTTGCTGACCCTATAGGTAGGTATAGCATGTAACAATTTCCTCCAGGAAGTAGGACTGGAAGAGCATTTTTTTAAACAGATACACATATAACGTGGACACTCTTAGATGTGATCTTTATTCACTTATGTCACAATTCATAGTTCAACCTTAACACTAAATACTAAATCTTAACTGTATTTTACGGAAGAAATTAATATTAAAATATCATATAAATTTATCTTAGCTTCCCTGAAATAAGTGATTCACGTTTCGTGACTTCACGTTAAAGATTGGAGCGTATTAGGTTCGAATCTGAATACAAATCACGTAATTTTAAGATTAGTATTTAGTATTCAAGCCAGACTATGAATACGGACCTAAATGGCGCTATAGAAATACATCAGTGTAATTAATACGTCCACAAACAAACGTTCAAGATAATACTAAGTCCGTAAAAGATTTACGAGGAATTCGGCAGAAATCAACAGACGCTAGTTGGACACATAAAACTTATCTTATGATTCTGGTTGATTTGAAGAGATTACATTTTAGAAATAACCAACTAAATTGTACATTGAACTGTTCAATAAATAAATAAACGTCCTTTGGAAATAGCAAGGCAAACTGGAGCATATTGGGTATTTGACAAACATACTCGTACATTATACTAGGTTGGAACAAATTGAAAGACAGAAGGCTACAATTACAGCTTAAAAGCAAGATCTATGTTACAATCTATGGCCTCTAAAGAGAAATGAGGAACAATTGCTTCATGTCTCGAAGATGCGTATGCTACGGTGGTCAAATGAACGTTGAACAATCAAAGTGGCGCCAATAGTAAACAAACCACGACTACGCTGGTATAGGCATGTGCAACAGAGGAATGAAGGGTCTACGCTTAAGATGGCTACGAATTGAGAATTCCCAAATAGACGCAAAGGGAGACTCAAGAATAGTCCATATAAGTGGATGACATAATGAGACTCGGACTATCCTCGAGTGACTGGCGAGATCGAGAGAGATGGAGGAAGAAGGTCCAAACAGCTGATCCCAAATGGATGGAATAAGTCAAGAGAAAAGAAAAAGATAAACATAATAATATATAAATCGCACGAAAAAATATTAGAATATATATTAGGTCCTTACATATGAAATTGGCGTTTTGCCGTACTGGCAACTTTGATCTCAAATATCTTCTCTTTGGTTAGGAATTCCAAATTAAAATTTATACAGCTATTTACTCAAGTATTTGTGTTTCGAAAATTATAACTCATTTGTTTTTTCCTCAATTGTTTTTTTTCTTTGCGTCACTCAGTTTAAAAAATGGAAAACTTGAAATATCGCGTTATTTACGAGTACGAGTTCCACCGTGGCACCAGTGCTGCAGAAACGGCTCGAAGGATTAATGATGTGTATGGCGACGGTGCCGCAAAAGAAAACACAGTGCGTTTTTGGTTCCAACGTTTTCGTTCTGGAAATTTCGACCTGCAGAACAAGCCCCGTGGAGAAAGTTGATAATGAAGAATTGAAGGCTATTGTGGAAGCGGATCCATCGCAAATCACGTCCGAGTTAGCTGCAGGCTGCGGTGTTAGTGATAAAACTGTTTTAATCCACTTGAAGCAAATTGGGAAGGTGAAAAAGCTTGAAAGGTGGGTACCTCACGAATTGAGTGAAGCAAATCAACAAACGCGCGTTGACTGCTACGTTGCATTACTCAACCGGCACAATAATGAAGGGATTTTGAATCGAATCATTACCTGTGATGAAAAGTGGATCCTGTATGATAATCGGAAGCGCTCATCGCAATGGCTAAACCCTGCCGAAACAGACAAACCATGCCCCAAGCGAAAATTGACTCCAAAAAAGTTACTTGTGAGCGTTTGGTGGACTAGTGCTGGTGTAGTTCACTACAGCTTTCTTAAATCTGGCCAGACGATTACGGCAGATGTCTATTGTCAGCAACTGCAAACCATGATGGAAAAGCTAGCTGCTAAACAACCGAGGCTGGTTAATCGCTCTAGGCCACTGCTGCTTCATAATAACGCTAGACCACACACTGCACAACAGACGGCTACCAAATTAGAAGAGCTTCAATTGGAATGTCTAAGACATCCACCGTACTCTCCGGACCTTGCCCCAACAGATTACTATTTTTTTCGAAATTTGGATAACTTCTTGCAAGGGAAAAAATTCAACTCCGATGGGGCAGTCCAAACCGACTTCAAAGATTTTATTGATTCCCGTCCGAATGGTTTTTTTAGTAAAGGGATCGATGAACTACCTATGAGATGGCAAAAGTGCATAGATAGAAATGGTACATACTTTGATTAAATAAATATATTATATTAAAAAAAAATCAACTTTATGTTCCTCCCAAACAAAACGCCAATTTCATATGTAAGGACCTAATATTTGTTTTTCTTGGTAGATAAAAACATTAACTTGCAGATTCGACCAATATCAGTAGACATTAAATATAGATAAGCTATGTGATAGATTCTAGATGCATCATGTGATAACAGTTCAGCTTGTTAAGCCGCTACTTGTAGTTGCGGCGGACTCGAATAAATTACTGAAGTGTAATCGTGTCCCCTCGCCATACATTGCACATGCAAATTGAACGCTAGCGTTTTGCTAAGCGCAAACTATATCATCTCAATGTTTTTTTAGCATAGATGATTTGTTAATATTTTAGATATCATAATTGGCAATCTCCGTGTCCAAGTTAGTAAGACGCCTGTTTTTTAACCCGGAAGTTACGGTTTCGATTACTGTTTGACCCCAATTTATTCTAAAAAGGGTTCCAGTTTTGTTTTCACTTGAGGTATATTTCACATATTTTTTAACAGTTGGAAGACATTTCTACAACACAATAAACCAGTCATGATGAAATAATTAAATAAATAAATATAGGTGTATTGATAGCTATAACACAGTATATACAAAAACCTATTTAGGCGAAATTGCAGTGGATCGGGCATGTGATACGCATGGGCAATCATAGACTCTCAAAACGCGTCTTGTACGGGGAAGTGGTGGGCAAGTAAAGAGTTGGTGGGCAGAGGAAGCGCTATAAGGCCGGTCTGCGAGAGTCGTTTACTTTGTGCGGGGCGCCTGAGGACTGGGAGCAGGTGGCTCGGGACCGTGAGGGGTGTATGCTCTCGGGCTGATGGCGTCTCAGCGGCTAGACGTGTGAGAAACAGTCAACGCGCTGCGAACATGCGTCAACATAGCCAGGCGGCTCAGCAGGGTCCATATGTCTGTGGCATTTGCGGGAGTGCGCATGATCGACGTGGAAGAACGGTTCACGATTGACGCTGGAGTGGCGAAAGAATCCTCGATTACGAGGCCCGGCAACGACAAAAACATACAAACAAATATCTTGGAATTGGATATATACATATTTCAAAATAATGGAGAAGAAAATACATGTTACGAAGATCAGAAACTTGACTAGAGGCATTTTCGTTATAATGGTAATGGGTCTGCGCTTTCATTTCATTCTAGAACGTAACCGGAATTAAAAAAAATTGTAACCATCAGAAATCGAATTCGAAGCCCTTGGTAGAAAATAAGCGTTTACCAAATAAGTTATGAGATATACGTGTATTATTGAAGAATTCTACTGTTAAGGTAATGTTTTCTCAGACGATTATAACAAGTTGAAGAATTCTACTGTTACGGTAGTGTTTTCTCAGACGATGAAAGAGTTACGAAGAATATTGAACGGCATGCAGCAATAGGAAACAAAGTAATTGGGGCAATATATCATATATACTCGAACCGAACAATATCAAGATTTGGCAAAATGATAGTCCACAATAGTATTTTAGTAGCAACTTTGATGTATAGGAGTGAAACATGAACGTAGAACAAGACTGAAAAGAACCGTAGAAATACGTGCATTTAGAAGAATACCTGGAGTGACAATGTATGACAGAATAAGCAATGAAGTGATTAGGGATTAATGTGAACTTAAGGCTGATGTGTGGAGTAGGATGAAGACGAGCACTCTAAGATGGTTTGGCCATTTGAAACGAATATATTAAGAAAGACTAACATAACAAATATACAACGTAAATGTAAGTGAAATGCATGGTAGAGGAAGACCAAGGAAAGTATGGTTGGATCAAGTACACGATATTTTGCAAAACTCAGAAATCAAAATCGTAGGAGCTGTATGAAATGGTATATGTATACAGTAGAGGCGAAAAGTGTACGTCGCGATAAGAAAGTCTGGCGCTTTCTCTTCTCTATCCACCCCGATAGGGAGTTGGCGTGATTATATGTCTCAAATAAGTTACGGAGATCGTCAAAACTGTTTTGTTACTTGGATATTTTTTATAATATCTTTTAATTAGTCCGAAGACGCAAAATTGCTAGGGTTTCCTAGCTACCTGTATGCCATCATCAGCCAAGGGTCTGTGTCTCGGGCCGGCCCGGCTGCCTGGGTCCCGCCAGCCATATGGCCTTTACGGGACCCATGTGGAAGCCCTCACTTAGCTGGGGTCGCTAGCAACACATGTCACCCGCTGTATGAATATATCATCCCTCAATGAGAAGCTAACTTAACCGGGGCAGAAAGGTCTATACTTAAGAATACACAAGATTTCGAGGAAGTATTTTGTAAAGAGATAAACTTGGGTAATTTTATTATAAAGGATATATCGGCAATCCCGATTCCTGTGGTCGAGTTGATAAAACACTTGTTTTCAAGACGGTAGTTTCAGGTTCGGTCCACCAAATGATGATATTCAAATATACTCGTATATAAAAACTACCCAATTTAAAAAATATTCTTTTTAACAGTTTTTTTATTATTTAATACTATACTTCATTGCAAAAACAATCTAAGGGGGCTTATTTTCATACGGCAATCTCTTCTAACCAACCAGACAAAAGTTAATAAAGAAAGTTTCACAAAAAATATTCAAATGTTTGTTCATCTTTATGAAATTTTAAGACATATACACATGAAAGTAAAAAATAGATATTAATCGAAGGAAAAGGAAGGGATAGTGGAGAGCAATGAAAAATTAGGAATGAAACATTTTATATTACTGACTAGAAATTTTTAAAGCATGCCAAGGACGGAGCGAGTCTTATATTGGTTTGTAACTGATTCCAGAGTCTCACTGCATGGACAGTAAAGGATGACGTAAAAAAGATAAGCGGTGAACTGGGAAGGCCCATAAACAATCTCTGTCTGAGCGAAGCGCCAGTTCATGATCGAAAAGATGCTGAAAATTTTCGGCGAAATAATAGGAGATGGCGGGACAGTTAAGGATATATAGTGTGTGAATTTGGTGTCTATTTCTCACGTTTAACCAGCGTTTTCTGGTATGAAGTGATTTGATTATTTTCTTTTGAAACTAAATTGATAACTGCGCAATATTAAATTTTTAACGTTTCAGAATATAACGAAACAACGTGTTTTCTATAAGCTCAAGTTTTATTCTATTCATATTTTTTTATTTTATTAAGAACACTTTTCACACAAAATATACAATCTATAAATTTTACCGTGGATCAAAATCCCAAATATCAGTGTTCATCTCGTGCACAGTTCCGTCATGTCAGCAGGTCAGTCAAAACGTTTTACAAATTCTTCAGTTAATTCAGCAACCATTCTCCTCAACTCTGACAGTGTTGAACTAAATATGTCGACATCCGAGTTGACTACTCCATTATATAGGTGCATACTCTCAACACATTCTTACTACTGGGTTTAAAGAAGTCTTTTGGCAAACAAATAAGGGTAGATGAATTAAATTTGAACTGGAACAATACACGAATCATGCATACAATGTGCGTCACCGCGCGTAGTATCTGTTCATACGCGCCCTAACTTCTTTATACTGGAAACTTTTGAATCTTATTAGTGTATAGAGAAAATGTGTTTTTTTTATAATATTAAATTTGAAATCTTAATTTTTAGGTAAGTTTTATTGTGAAAATAAGACAATTATTCGAATTGTTTTTTTTTTTTTCGTTGGCTATACTTTCCAATTGGAAATAAATGACGAGTGGAATGGTAACAATTTTACTATGATATTTACACATTGATACGTCAGGCTGTACTGTAGACAATGAAAGTGTAAAACAATACAACGAAAGTGTAAAACAATACAAAGAAAGTGTAAAACAATACAATGAAAGTGTAAAACAATACAAAGAAAGTGTAAAACAATACAAGTGTAAAACAATACAACAAATATTCCAAGTCACATAAAGCCAACTTTTTACACAAATTTTAATCTCCGGAAACTCTTATTTAATGGGAAAGGCAAAAATGGAATACTTAGCAACAGTGCTGTGTATACACTTTTATGTGCTGACTGTGATAATTTCTATATAGGAAAGACAGGAAGATCTTTTGAAGAGATTTCGTGAACACAAATCCGCCTTAACAAATCCTCTAATTTATTCTGAAATGGCTAATCATTGTCACCGTGAAAACCATACTTTTTCTATCGATGATGCCAAATTCTTACATATCAGTAGTAACGGAAATAAATTGGACAGATTAGAGGCCTTAGAAATTTCTAAGTCAGTACATCGATCCGAACATCTAGTGAACAGTTATATCCCAAAAACTTTCCGCTCTTGGCCGAAATCGTCCCATGCCTTCCTCACCCCTCAGCCCCCAACCGTTGAAGCGTGTATATCGGTACCAGTTCGAACAGCATTTAGTCTTGATTGTGCTCCCCTGAAGATGAGGTGAAAGCCTTGAAACCGTTAGGGTTATACCGTCACAAAAAAGTGGAATAAACATTGTTTGAAAAGCGGAATAAATCAGTTGATGTGTCGGGGCGGTATTGTTGTGTTTAATGTTGTCTTTTATTTAGGAAATTGATATAAAATGTGTTTAAAGGAGTTGTCAAAATATTAAAGTAAAGTAGTAAGCATATTATATTTACTATATGGACGTTTGTATGTAAAAATATTAATATAAACGAGTTATTTTTATAACGTTCCTGAACGATTATAAAACGGTGCTTGTATATCAAATAAATATAATAATTTAGGTACAAGCACCGTTTTATAACAGTTCAGAAACATTATAATAAAAATCTAAAACTGTGGCATGGCACGGGTTCATCTTCTAGTTTAAAACAATGTTTTTCCATGTAATAGTTAAATATAAAATATTCACTAGGATAATTGAAGTCTGATTAGAAAGAGTCGCGGATTTAACCTTTCACAGTCGCAAGACACAAGATATATGCGCGAGCTGGTAAGAGCTAAGCGGGAGAAGCGGAGGGCAAGTCGCGGCAGGTGGCTCGAAACACCTGCCGCTGCCTATAGCGGCCTGCCTATAGTACTCCACACAACACCGTAGTATAGTCGTGCAAAGCGCTAACTAATTTTATCTCATTTTTATTATTCCACATAATCGATTTTGTATAATTACAAAATTAAATATCTCGATTCTAAGTAATTTTCGATTCATAAAAATTAAAGCTATGATATTCTCACTTATTCAAGTTGAATATTATATATTGGTTCAAACAGTCCAGATATATACTTAAATTGGTTTCCATACTCCTGTTGGAAACACAAGGAACCTTTTAAAATTCAAATATGTCCATAACAATTTGCTAACGACAGTTGTAAGAACATGTTATGTAACAATCGTGTACTGTAACTCCGTGTCTGATTTGGTCAATATTTTTTAATGTAGATGAGTGGAACGAATTAATTAAAAAAGATTAATAAAATCAATATATAGTGCAAATGTGAGTGAAAGGCGTGTGACAGGAAGACCAAGGTAAGTATGATTGGATCAAGTGTTTTAATTAACAACGAAGTTAAATGTATGGAAATGAATATAGAATTGGAAAAAAATTGAAATGAGACGACACTGAAAAGAGAATATGGGATAACAATATTAGACAAAATATGAAATGATGTAATAAGGTATGAATGTGAACTTAAGGCTGTTGTATTAAGATCACTAGTAGCACTCTCAGATGTTTTAAACAAGTAAAATTAATGTAGAAAACACTGTCACAACGGTAATCGAAACCGCAACCATCGGGTTGAGAGACAAGCGTTCACACTAGGTAGTTGTCCATGTATATCAGAATACGGAATAAAGTTGTTAATAGGAATGAATGTGAAATTATATCTGATTTGTTGAGGAAGAAGAGACTGAAAAAACTCTTAATTTCTAGTCAATAAAATAACGTGTTTCATTCCTGATTTTTCTTTTCCTTTCCTCTCCACCACCCCTTCCTTTTCTTTTGATTGATGATATCTCACTTTTTATGAAAAATAATGTTCTGGTGATTGTCCGTCTTTGTGGGGTTCGTGGGCATGTGCTCACGTATGTATTGATGGATTTCGTGGGGATGGATAGTCATTTGAATTATTTACGCGACCACGTAACTTGCTTTATTTACTTTTGTCTGGTTGGTTGGAAGAGATTGCCGCCTGGCAATAAGCCCGCCAGATTGTATTTGCAATAAAAGTGTTAAATAAATAAATAATAGTCATTTGAATGTTTTTTTTTGCGACCAAGTTACATTATTTCATTTACTTGTTTCTGGTTGGTTGTAAGAGATTGCCGCCTGGCATTAAACCCACATGATTGTATTTGCAATAAATGTGTTAAATAAATCAGATGAAGAAGAGCATTCTGAGATGGTGTGGGCACGTGGAACGAATGAATAAATAAATACTAATAAAACAAATATATAATGCAAATGTGAGCGAAAGGTGTGGTAGAGGAAGACCAAAGCAAGCATGGTTGGATGTCGAGGGAAATCGATGTGTGTGTCGCGATAGGCAAGTCTGACCCTCTCCCATCTCTGCTTATCCCGACAAGGATACAGTGTAATAGTAATCTACAAGTACCCGGTGGTAAGTAATACACATCGGGCTTAAGAAAGAGATTGTCGGCCATAATCGGTTAACTTAGTCTTTGTAGAGCGTCGTCTCTGTCATTCAGTGTTCCGTCGCGATTTCTCAGTCGTTATCAAGTGTCCTAGAGACAAAGACGACGCTCTACAAAGCCGAAATTAGCCGATTATGGCCGACAGTCTCTTTCTTAAGCCCGGTGTGTATTACTTGCTGCCGGCTACTGTATGTATCACCATACCTTCTGCAACAACAACAACAACACAACAAACAATTCACAACCAATTCTGACATTAATGAATATATTTCTCTTTTCATTATATTCTGTCGTGGCCTTTAGGAGTTTGTGCGTCACAATTTTATATTTTATTTTTTCATCTCGGATATACAGCGGCTGATTAAACAAGAATACATTTTTTGAAATGTAAATAAAGTAAAAATAAATTCAAATTTATTTAATAACATGCATTGTTAATTTTTTTTTCATTAAATTGTATGTTACATCACAATATACTTGAAATACTTTTTTATTCCGGAACAGATAATTCTCATTGGTTTAAATATAGTACAGAATGTCTAAAAAAAATGTATCTACAATTTTAATGATTATAAAGTCTGTATTTATTAGCATACAGTTAGTTAACTTTCAACGTACACAATAAAGTACATATAAATAAATAAATAAATAATAGGTTTATTGATAGCAACATAGTATGTACAGATTATATTTAAATAACACTTCTAAAACACATAAATTGCAGATAATACATTAAATACAGAAGCTATCAAAAGGTCTGGGCTCATCTAATAGCATCCCCTCGGTCAAGATACACCCCACCAATATAGGGCGAACCCAGCCACGGGGACACCAGATGTTTTTCAGTCCACACCCATATAGGCGGCCCTCGACTTTCGCACATTATACTTTCGAACAATTCGCTATTTCGCAAATTTAAAAAAATTCCATTTTTTAAAGATTTTTGACGATAATACCTTCTAAAAACCGATTGGCATTGCTTCTTGGTGGAAACTTTAAAATTGAAGACAATTTTAGTTTATCAAGCAGAAAATCCCAGAGCATTGAAAGGGAAAGATAAAGAATTGCTTCCAGTCATTTGGAAATCAAATAAAAAAGCCTGGGTGGGTTACTGCGTTAATATTTAAAGATTCGTTCACTTTTCATTTCGTGCCAGCAGTTAAGCAATATTATAAAGTTAAAAATTTACAATTTAAAGTATTATTAATCTTAGACAATGCTCCAGGAAACCCCAAAATCTCTGCAGAATGGATACCCGGAAATCAATGTTGTGTTTCTTCCTCCTAATACTACCTGCCTCATACAGCCCATGGACCAAACAGTGACAGCTACGTTTAAACTATATTATATGAGGACAATAAACAAAACACCTGAAAGCACTTAAACACGCCTCGTTAACTTAATTATGTATATTGATAAATAAATATTTTTAACATACTCGTATTATTGATAAATAAATATTTTAAAATACAATTTTTTATATTGTTTTACATCCTGTACTTTCGAACATTCAACATTCGCACAAAACCAATTATGTGCGAAGTCTAGGGCCGCCTGTAAATGTATTTTTTTATACATAGCGATTGTTTTCAAACTGGTCTAAACATTGCTGTCAACGCGAAGCAACGGAATCACATACATCGAGAATAATTTCATTTGGTATTTGGGCGCATTCTCTTTCAATGGCTACTCGTAGGGTATAACATCAAAGGTTACAGGTTTTTTAGCATAAACTTTATTTTTAAGAAATCCCCAAAAGAAAAAATCTACTACCGCGTTTTCCTACTTCCAGTAGCACTTCAAAATAAACTTTATTTGTTCAACATTTTGTCTGGTTTCAAGCATTATTTCTCAACGGTTAAATCTAAAACAACAAAAAATTCAAACTATTCAAGTGTGGATACATTTTTTGTGACATGCTGTATATTTCAATGACTAAACGAATCGATTTTATACTACCACAAAAGAGTACTTATTGCTTTTCACTGTGAACAATAGAACCTGGCCATATGGCAATTAATTCCAACCAACCAGAAATATGTTTGAAGGCCTTTTGTGAATACCAAAAAGGGACACATTACTTGGGTCAGTTGAGATTGAAAGAAGACGCAGTACTTATGGTGAAGAATGAAGCATTGAAGATGATTCGGCCACGTAAAATTATTGGAAAATATTAAAAAAAAAAAATGTCTATTCCAGTAGTATAAAAGGGATATTAAGTCAGGGAAGACATAGAAAAATATGGCATGACAAAATTAATTCAAATTACGAAATAGGGCAAAGTGATTTATGCCTTTATAAAATATGACGAGAAAATGGATGTGGCCAACGCGAAAGATGTCAGTATAGAAAAGAGTGGAGATATATCCTCTCTACCTACGTAAGTCATAAGGGACATGACGTGATGGCAATGATGAGGTTGATTTATTTTTGCAAATATACGTAGTTTGCACTTTACATACAGATGTAATTACAATAATACATAACATCACGCCAATTCCCTGTCGGGGTAGGCAGAGACGACGGAGCGTTAAACTTCCCATATCTTAGCCTCTTCTGCATCCATACACCTTCTTATACAATTCTACAATTTATCTGACTATCTACGTTTCTTTCATTCAAAATATAATTCACTTGATCCAACCACACTTTCCTTGGTCTTCCTCTTACACATCTTTCCACTCACATATTTATGAATCTTTTCATTCATACTTTCATAATGCAAACCATCTCAGAGTGTATGTTAATTTGTTTTATCAAACACTGTTTATTCCACTTTTTGTAACGGTATAACCCTACCGGTTTCAAGGCTCTCACCTCATCTTCAGGGGAGCACAAACAAGACTGAATTATGTTCGAACTGGCACCGACATACACACTTCTAACGTTAGAAACCGGTAGGGTTATACCGTTACAAAAAGTGGAATAAACATTGTTTGATAAAACAAACCACAATGTCTTTAAACCTCCACAATGTTAATGCCTTAACTATAAATAATAAATCTCAAATCTTCTTTTTTTTTTTTTTTTTTTTTTTTACCTGGCGAGTTTATTGCCATGTGGCAATCTCTTCCAACCAACAAGAAAGATGTTTTTATAGGCCCTAAGTGTTAATCAGACTGGAATCCTATTTAAAAAATCTGGGTTCCAGCGGCGATCGAACCCGCAACCTCCGTATCGGCAGACAAGTGTCTTACCACCAGGCCACGGAGGTCGTCATCTTACTCAACACATCACCCTTAAGTTCACATTCATCCCTTATCACTACATTCCGTATTCTGTCATACATTGTCACCTCATGTATTCTTCAAAAGTGCACGCATTTCTACATAATTTATTCAGTTTTTTTCAGTCTTGTTCCACGTCCATATTTCACTCCCGTAAATCAAAGTTGGTACTATAATTATGTTATACACTATCATCTTGGCAGATTTTGATACTATCCGGTTCGATTATATATGTTTTAGTGTCCCATTGACTTCATTTCCTCTGGCACTTCATGAATTCTTCTCGACACATTTTTTCAGCATTTATTCAGCTCTTAGCAGTCTATTTTTAAGTCTCTAGTTAAACTGTCTTTATCTACGAGTAAAAAAAATGCATATTCTGCGGTAACAGCAATCAACAAGTGTTGTTGGCAGACCCGAATAACGTCCCCTCTACCCGCTGGGGCGCAGTGAAGGTATCCACAAAAAATCAGGTACACAAGAGACCTACCGGATATTCCGATTCATTACTCCGGATGTGGCGGGGCGCGCTACTCACTCTTAGGGTCGCCAGCCATCCCGCTACCAGACACGGGACACAGGACACGAGCGTAACGCAGTTGATACAAGACAACTATTATCATTTGAAGGGCTCTGCAGTGAATAATGGTAAGCGAAAGAATTACAAAAGACGAGTTTCAAAATTACAAATTAGATAGTTAAGGGTATAATTAAAAAATTTAATACTCAACCAGAATAGTCTTAAAACTTCATACTTTTTAAAATTACATTCTTTTTTAATAAATGTTTCATAAATAAATGTAAAGATTTTACAAATACTTGTTTTCTTAGTATGTCAAAATATGATACATATCGCTTACCATTATTTACTGCCGAGCCCTTCATTTATTTATAACGTACACTGTACCTTATAACAAAAAAATATAAAAGTGCCAATAGTGAGTGTTCAACACATAAAGTCTGACAGAATATCTTCTTCTTCCCAGTGTCATGTCAGGTTCCCCCAACGTTGAATATCACTTGAGAGTAGACATTTATGTCCCCGACAGCCCGAAAAAGATCTCCAGCGCCCATTATGCCAGCCCAATCACGTATATTGCGGACCCAGGAGATTTGCTTCCTGCCAACACCTATTCGGCTTTCTATTTTGCCTTGGATGATCAGGTGCAGTAATTTGTGCTTTGCTCCTCTAAGTACATGACCCAAATAGGACACATTTCGGATTTTAATATTAGTCAGCAACTCTCTATCAACTTTGGCTCTTTGAAGAACCCTTGTGTTGATGACCATATCCGTCCAGCGTATCCGTAGCATTCTCCGGTGCATCCAAATTTCGAATGACAGAATATAACATATTTTTTTATATGATTAGAACAAAGATATATAGAATGAAACAGGTATCAAATCGTAAAATCACATGTTACCAACACAATACGGAGACGTCCACAGAGGCACAGCTTGCACTGCGCAAATAATACAAACACAAAAGACAAATAATTGAAAAACAAATCACCAATAAAATATAAAAGATCATTAGAGACAGGCAGCATAAATGCTGTTAATATCTTTATCAAGTTTTTAATTTAGATGTTTTTTTTAAATTAGGAAGGTCCTTCCGCAGTATTTCTTCAATTTAAGTTTTTTTTTTGTATTTCTTGAATCTTCGAAAAGACATAATTGTGTTCGCTTGTAAACGCCAGATTTTTTTTTGTATGTCAATATTTTTGTAGATTTTTTTTAAATATATTCTAATACGGTACAAATTAGAGTTATGTAAAAGATGTGGAAGAATACTGTATGACAGAATAAGAAATAAAGGCATTAGGAAAGAATATGCAGTGCTAAAGATGCAAAGAAAAGAGCGTTGAGATGGTTCAGCAACGTAAAAAGAATGAATGATAAAAAATTTATAAAAATATTATTATACTATCGTATAACACTTTCATTGTATACAGTACAATCTGGCAGCATTATTGCCATATTGCAATCTCTTCCAACCAACTTAAGTGAAATCCTGACTTGAATCCTTTTTTAATGAATCTAGGTTCCAACGGAAGTTGAACCCGCAACTCACAGTTCATAAGACAAGCGTCTTACCAACTAGGACATGGAGGTCGTCTATCCGAGTAGTATAGAAAATACCGCCATAAAAATTATTTATTTATTGAGAGACACTACTGTAAAATATATAAATTGCGCGATTGTTGTCATATGGCAATCTCTTCCAATTAACTAGACAAAATTCGTGGCAATTGCTGTGTGAAAAATTACAACCTCGTTTTCAAAATTAAAAAATATAATTAATTATAAAACGGTTAATTACAAAATCATACATAAACCATTAAACATTTTATAGTTATAATTAACTGACAAGTTAGAAGTTATTGAAATACAAAACTATATTTTTAGTTCCGCTTAGCATTTGATACATCTCAGTTACCCTAGCTAAGGGGTAGGTTTGTATATTTTGTTACACGGGGGCAAAAAAATGTGCTGCGGTCCAAAAAAACTGGGTGCTGAATTCAAGGTAGATAATTTAGTCAAAAATTTTACGAAGCGCCTGGGAGAAAAACACTGTAAACCACTTTTTTATCTATAAAATAATCTAAACTTTTAATAGTTTATATACGAGCATAATTAAATATTAGTATACTGATAAGTGAATACAAAATAAAAATTAAAATTCATTCTATGATTTAAGGCTCGATGAAAACCAATTTTTTTTAATGAAATATTATTAAGCAGTTTTTTTTTCGATTTATTCTCACAGAATCGTTAAATATTAATTTATTGAGTTTTACTTAAGAGTGGTATAGAGGGTTTTGTCTATACGATTAGTTTCCAGAGAGACAAACACACGATCACAAGAATGGACAAGAGGCAACGGTTCTTAAAAATTGCCTCAGGTTTTTCATGGCCATTTGATTAATCACCATACGTCATTAGTCCCATTATTAATAATATCATTCGTTCAACATGGCCAAACCGCTTCAATAAACTATTTTTAACATATTTTTTTCAAATAGCTGAAATTAGCAATAAAAATGTTATGTATAATATAACACTTTCATTGTATACGAGTAAATTACAACTTGGTGTGTTTATTGCCATGTGCAAAATTATTCCAACCAACCAAAAAGTTGTTTAAAAAAACCTTAAGTAAAAACGAAATTGGAAGCATTTAAAAAAACGATTGGGGTATCAGCAGAAATCGAACCCGCAACCCCCGGTTTGTAAGACCAGATATTTGCTCAAATATTAGTATAATCTGTTGAATAGTAATTAGACTTGATATTCATTATTAATATTGGAAGAAGATAAAGTGAGGTCTGCCTCTTCCACGCACACTTTGCATTTCTGATTTGTATATTCATTAAGGCCTCGGCCACACAGGTAGGAGCTTCGCTTGGTGCTTAGAGCTACGCTGCGAGCTAGGCGATATATCCTAGCGAACCAACGCACCGTATACTATCGCAATGGCCACACTGCACGCTTCGCGCCACGCTACATGGCGATTAGTCACCTAGTGAGTCTCCTAACGAACAGACGTGTTGGTTAATTTTATTGTGTCACCAAGTGATTTTACAAGATGGAGGAAGTTTTTAATAACAGCTGTGTATAAAAGGGCAAACCCATCGAGCAAATTGTATAGCAATGTACCTGTAATAAAATCACTTTGGAATGAAGTTGCACAGGAAGTAAATAAAGATGGTAAGTTGTAATGAAATTGGTTAGTTTTGAGAGTGGCATCGTTTGTTGACTTAACCGCTTTCAAATGTCAAATGAATTTGTACGAAGCACTTTTGGTGTGGCCAAGAATGAAGTCACCTAGTATATTAGTCACGTAGCACCTAGCGAAGCACTTTGGTGAGGCTTAGCCTTCATTATTTTATCATTAATTCTCTCCACATGTCTAAACGATCTTTACAGCTCCGTTGTTCTTCTTACTTAAAATATCAATTTTATCCACGTTTTAAATTAATGTTAATGAATTAAATTTGGCCCGTGTGTCCAAGGTTGTGAACCCCTGGATGCGAAGTAATAATAAAGCATATTAATAAAACAACGGTGTTCCCATCCGAGGCAGAATGAATGAATGGGCAGAAGTAATGGAATATACGGATACGGAGCCGCTACCTGAATACTAATCACCTCACAGCCATGTTCCTAGCTATTACATATTCACGCATACCTATCTACGCCATGCCGCAGGCAGAGAGGACAGATCTTTACACAGTTCTATCGATACATACACTTGTATCTCGTAATACACGATGTTATATTTATCATACGACTTCGGTAGTATAGTTGATAAAACGTTTGTTGTTCGATTCCCGATGGTCACATAAAATAAAGTGTCGCGGTGTTATTTAGTTCGTCGACAAAGTTATTTCATCTACAAACACTAGTTTAAAAAAAGACTCAAAGGCGTTCCAACACGGGATTCGAACCCACCATTATTGAAAGACCAAAATTACTACAAAACAAATATATACAATTTAAGTGTAAGGATAGGAAGGTAAAAGCTGCGGCTATTAATTTAAGTATGTGATAGTAATACATTCGGCTTTAGGTGGAGTTTAATGTGTGTGAAATGTTTATATAAAATCATGAATTTTGGTGTCAACTTTGAAGTATGGTAGTGAAACGTGGACGTGGAAAAAACTGATCCGAATAAATGGTGTAGAAATGTATCGAGAAGAATTCATGGAGTGACAGAGGAAATAAAGTCAATTAGGCACTAAAATATATACAATCGAACCGGATAGTATCGAAATCTGTCAAGATGATGATAGTCCACAACAGTATTTTAGTACAAAAAAGTGAAGTGATAGTGGATGAATGTGAACTTAGAGCTGATGTGTTGAGTAGGATGAAGAAGAACACACTGAGATAGTTTGGGCATGTGGAACGAATTAATGAAGAAAAGTTAACAAGAATAAATAAACAGTGCAAATATGAGTGGAAGGTCATTAATATTTTAATTAATAAAAAAAAACGTGGATAGTTAGAGAAAGCGTAGATGTTGTATAAGGTGTTTTGGATATAACATAGAATAAGCTAAGGATGTGTGTCGCGATATGAAAGTCTGACGTTCTCTCTTCTGTGCCTACTCCGAAAGGGAAATGGCGTGATGGTATGTTTATAATTTAAACATTTTTAAACCAGTATAAAAGTGTCTGTTGGATCTTTTCAGCATAAACACTTTCATGCATGTGTCAAATTGGAATTGACATCGAGCACTGCACCGTGAGCGATGCATCATTTGATTAAATGAGCGAGCCGGGACGCTCCACGCAGCCGGAAGTCGAGTCTCCCTCCATGCCGCGTCTATCCTCTCTCCTGACAAATACTGTACTATCCAGTTATATATAACGAGAGACTGGAGTATAACGTAAGATCAATAAGAGCTCTCTGAAATGGTTTGGAAATGTAGAACGAATGAATTAAGAAAGACTAACAAAACAAATAGATCTCTCTCCGTGGTTGCAGTCCTAAGACTGGTTTGCAGCAATTTCAACACTTCTCCTCCATTCCCCCCTGTCCTGTGCGGCTCTTTTTAAATCTGTATATGTTGAGCAGCGCACGTCCACCAACAGGTCCTCCAGGTACTCTCGGCGTGGGCGTCCCCTAGAAATTGTCCCCTCGGTCATACCCTCCATTATGGCATGCAAGAGGCCCTCTTGTCGTATTATATGACCGATCCATCTTGCACGCCTTTCGGACAGGATCCTGAGCAGGTGCCTTCCTCCTTCGATTCGTTGGAGAATCTCTTCATTTGTGATGCGGTCTCTCCAGGAAATTCCTAATAGTCTTCTATAGGACCACATCTCAAAACCCTCTAGTCTTCGTCTATCTCTTTCGGATAGGCACCATGTCTCGCAGCCGTACATCAAGATACTCCATACATAGGTCTTGATGAGAAGTATTCTCAGTTTTAGGTCTATATTATTTGATTCTATTATTTTCGACCTTTTATTAAATGCAAGTCTAGCCTGATGTATACGGCTGTCGACCTCGCTCTTGGACCGACCGTCCCATGTTATTTTGCTCCCGAGGTAGACAAACTCCTCGGTGTTCTTTAGTGGTTTACCCGACATCACTATTCTCATCTGGTGTTGCGCTCGGCCTACAGTCAGCAGCTTCGTTTTGTCTTTATTTATCTTCATATTGTAGTTATTTTGAAGAATGCTTTACATAGTTGTTAAGGCCTCTCGTAGTTCCTCTTCACTTTCAGCAACCATAGCAATATCGTACAAATAGATATACAGTTCAAATATCAGTAGAAGACGTCGTGAAGGAAGAGCAAGTTTGGTTTGATTAAATGGAAAGTATTTTGAAAGGAACTGTAAGGTGTATGGATTTATAAGAGATAAAATATGTGTCGTGATGGGAAAGGATGACGCTCTCTTTTTCTCTGTCTACTTTGACAGAGAAACAGCGTGATGGTATGTATGCTTATATGTAATCTAGTACTCTGATTTACGAAAATTGAAATGAGGACTCAAATGGATGCCTTTTTACAACCAATCAGTTAGTTCATAAAAGTATAATATTGAAGTTATATACGCGTACATAAATATATATTATAAGAGACCGTAAACGGATATACTAAAAGAGACCGTAAACGAAACACCTGGATTCGCAATATAACAAAGGTAGAAGATGTTATAAAGGTGTGCAAAAGAATGAAGTGGCAATGGGCCGGACACGTAGCCAGAATGTCAGATTCCCGATGGACATCCGAAATAATCCATGGTACCCAAGAGGCATAAAGAGGCCCCGAAGAAGACCGAAGGTACGAACGCTGGATATATGAAATCAGGAAGCATGGCAGCATCACATGGCATCAACGAGCAAAAAACCGAACTATTTGGAGTCAACTTGGGGAGAGCTTCGTCTAGCAGTGGATCGACCCTGGTTGACAATGATGATGATGACATACATACTAAAATTAAAGTTATTTTCCTGTTGGGATAGGTCGAGAGGATAGAACGGCAAACTTTGATATAACGTCATATTTTATTTAAGTAATATAAAAAACGTTCAATTCCTGACATCCCTTCCTTTTCCTTTGATTGATATTTTTTATACTAAGTATGTTGTTAAGATGAATAATATTTTTTTTTGCGAAGATGTAACGTCTTTTATTAACTTTTATCTCGTTGGTTGGAAGAGCTTGCCGCCTGGCAATAAGTCCGTCAAATTGTTTTACAATAAATAAATAAAATGAACATATATCTTTGTCTCTCCTAGATACAAACATCTTCTCAAACAACTGTATTTCCTTATTATTTAATTTTCATTCTACCATAACGCCGTCTCCCTGTTAGGGTAGGCAGAGAACAGAGCGCCAGACTTTTCTATATCAACAAGCATATTTAGTTTTTTTCCATATCGATACATCTTCTACAAATTATTTTACTTTTTTTTAAGCTGCTAGACTAGATACGATTAAAAAATCATTCATTTTTTCTAACCATACTTTAATTAATTTTCTTTTAACACGTTTTCCACTCACAATTGCATTAAATATTTATTTCGTTAGTTTTTCTTCATTCATTCCTTTTTTTACATGACAAACCATCTCAGAATGCTCTTGTTAACCTTACATAATACATAACGTCTTAAGTTCACATTCATCCCCAAACACTTCATTCCGTATTCTGTCATAAATTGTCACCCCCACGTTCTTCTCAGTGCATGCATTTCTACAGCATTCATTCGGTAACTTTCAATCTTCATCCACGTCCAAGTTTTACTACCATACATTGAAGTTGATATTAGAATATGATACTAGACTATCCATCGTCTTAGCAGATGTTCATACGGTTAAGTGCTAGAAACTAACTTAACCGCACGAACAAGAACTTTATACACAAACAAACTCCTTTTTACACGAGCAGATGTCCATGGGTGTGTGGGTGGCATTGGGTAATGTTTTTATTTTTGGGAAAATCAATACTAAAATATTTTGTTTTTATACTGAAACATTAATTAGGTAAGATCAAGAAGAGAATTCTTTTGCCAAAAGCAATATGCTTATCTGGCTCCCATGACATACAATGGCGTGCCGAATCCAATAAAGATAAAGGGAGGAAAACCATTTAGACAGTCGATCGGAGTGTGGTTGTTATTGCGACAGGATTTTGAGTACTTGAGCTTTCAGGATGAATGACGCGTGGAAAAGATTTGTGTGGGCTCGTGAGTGTGGGTTTCTTCTTGTTGTTTTGTATTTCTGTATATTTTTGTTTTTATTTTTATTCTTATGATTGTGTGCGGTATATTATGGGATGAACATTTTTGGTCTTTCTGGAGTGATGATGTGTGAAGAGTTTGATTTCGCATGATGTTTCCAGTTGTAATTGAGTGTCACTGTTTGTCAGGTTGATGAGAGCGTGCAACGGGGTTTTGTTTTTGTGTAATCAAAAATCGGAAAGAAGTATCGATTTATTTTTTCATGCTAAATATTCTCAGTGAGATACAGGCAAAAGCCTAGTTTACTGGGGATACGACAAATGAAAGGCGACAAACCCAGATCCATTAAAATAATATATGTCCAAATTAAATTACCTGTTGTTTTTTTCGCAAATTATGTATATTTATTGTCATGTGTAATAATAAATAAATAAATAAAATTAAATCAGTTTTTTTTAAATCGTTTATTTACAAAGAAAATAAATTGAAGATTTTTTTTAGAAACTAATTGATTCACAAGTTACGAGCGTTGTGTAAAAGTGTGGAAAAAACAATGTATGACAGAGTAAGCAATGAGGACACTTGGTAATAAAAATGAGGATTGAAAGAACATGCAGTGCTTGAGATAACGAAAGAAGGTGTCTTAAGTCAGAATGAAAGTCTCTGAACGCGTCTCGAGAGGCGCGAGACAGGAGGTAGAAACACATATTTATGTGATGACAGTAAAACAATTATTGTAGAATTCTATATTCATAAAACGCAATACTAAAATACACTTAACATAAAGAAATAAAAAAAAACGTATCATTCGCTTCCAGGTGCTACGCTAGACACGATCCAAAAATCGCACGCAGTTTTCTAAATAGTACATATATTGTATTTTTTAAGAACAAGCGTCGCGTCGGTGGTCGTTGTTGAAACGAAATGAAAAGTTATCAAAATTAAATTATTATGCAAATACCATCACGCCATTTCCTTGTTGGAGTAGGCAGAGATGACATACCACCAAACATACTTTATTCACCTTCTTTACATCCATACATCTTCTCATACAGCTCCCTATATTTCTCTAACTCTTTATCTTTTCTTATTTCAACATTTTATACATTTGATTTATCCTTACTTTTCTCGATAGTTCTTTATACCACGACTTTCATTTATGCTTGTATTATAAATTTGTTTAGTCAGTCTTTCGTCACTCATCTCTGTAATATTTCCAAACCAACTCAACGTATTCTTTTTCACCTTACTTAACACATCAGTCGTTAGCATACATACACCCTTTGTATCTATATATCTAATTCTGTCATACATCAACACATCACATACACGTAACCACTTATCGCATTAATTGTTTAATGCCGTATAGTAAATACATTATAGATTCTTGGAAACACTTTGCGGTTGCACACCTAAACGTTTAATTTTTTGTACCATTTTAATAAGACCCACACGAAAAAAGACAGTAGATAATATAGTATCACCGAAGAAGCTCCCTATAGAGTTCTTTCGCAAACTTTACAAAATGGGAACAGTTGTCGTATTATACTTGAGAAAATGTAGCATGGTCCCTGTGATAGTTCACAAATTTGCCCCAATACAACCTTGTAACGACGTTCAGTAGTTTTAATTATTTTATCAACTTTAACATAAGCCTCGATTCTAATGAATAGCAAGTTATTTAGGTAAATACATTACATAAAACTAACAATAACGACAAATTAATACATATTGTTACAAATTTAGAAAAAATGTGGCAGTTTGTTAAAATCAAATAATATTTGGTGACGTTTGTCAAAAGTCACTACGTTAGTCTGCATTGGCTAGGGATGGGATATACGCTAATTGTATTTTCGATTTTTTTGTACTTAAAATGAAACGTTCGTAATTAGTATTAATTCATAGTGGATCTTGGCTTATTTAAAGATAGATACAAATCATACAATACATTAGAAAATCAGTATAATGAAAATTTTGGAATTATAACATCAGTTTAGAGAAAATATTTTTTCGATTTCTGAAAAAACGATTTTACCCCATCCCTTTGAGACGAAATTTCAAATGTCCAGGGACCATCCTACATTTTCTTAAGTATACGTGAGAAAAATTACACACACTGAGTGCGTATCATAAATTGTAACGATTTGATTTAAGTCACAGAGTTGAAGCTTTACTGTCAATAGTGAGAGAAACAAACGCGTGAATCCTGAAGATGGGTTGTTCCCTAAACCCGAAACGTCGATTTATCTATTCTAAATTATAATTCTTAAAAAATCATTTTCCAAAGATACCTGTAACGGTCTAGTCTTGAATATAGTCATTTTTTTTTAGTAGAACTGTTCATTTCTCAGAGCTACTGTAGACGATTAATTGTTTCGATAGGAAGTCGCGGGTTCGTATCCCGTTTAAGTTTACTTTTATTTCATCATATTTTCGAGACGCGATGTTTAATGTAATTTGTCCCAATGTTTTACACTTTCTACACAACAAAATAGGAAGAGTTACTTGTCGAGTTTCTGCACAACGTTGAAACAATGCCAGTTTCAATTCAATTCCTGCACTATCCATGCTGTTATGGGTGACAAAATAGGAAGAGTTACTTGTCGAGTTTCTGCACAATGTTGAAACAATGCTAGTTTCAATTCAATTCCTGCACTATCCATGTTGTTATGGATGACAAAATAAGTCCACAACCGCGCAATGTATACTAGAACATCGATATCTTGTTTAAGTTTTCCTGAAAGCGACGTCAAGAAGTGACGCAAAAGTGACTGCCTAAAGGGATTTCTACGACGGAGTCATTTTCCTTAAGGTCCGACGTCACGGGAGTAGGAAAATGATTCGCGACTCAATAAATATACTTATAAAGCGAATTGGAATTCAAACAGCCTAACAAGCTGGTAGTACGTTGACAGAAAACTTCGAATGTAACAAAACTATTCTTTGAAGTAGCCTATCGGTCCGAAGATGAAACGATGTAAGACTGAGTGGAGTACCTTTCGGAATTTCTTGATTGATTATCATCGCAGTACGACTAAATGTGATCTGCGAATAGATCCAAAAGGTCGCAAAAATTACAGCAAGGCGAAGGGGCAAAATGGAACCTTGAAAGATTGACATTACAGCTCCCATGGCCAGAAACAATGACTTGGCAGGTAGTTGATCTGGTGGAACCATTGCAGTGTTTTTACATAAATGGGAAGAGTCCTGGGGACTCGGTTGGTACCTGTGGTAAGGTAGGAAGGGCTGAGGTCCAGCTCGGTGTAGGCGGGGCAGTCCCCGTAGAAGGCGTCCCCGGCCAGCTCCAGCAGCACCATGTTGCCCCCCTGCTGTTGTGCCGCCGTCGTCGGGTGCCGGCTGCCGGTTGCCGGCTCTAACCCGACAACCCAGAGCAAACACGAATACTCCGATAAATCATACAATTGTTCACGCGATAAAACACTAAATTATCAATCATACAATTAATTGTTCAAGCGATAAAACACTAAATTATCAATCATACAATTAATTGTTCAAGCGATGAAACACTAAATTGTCAATTATACAATTTTTTAAGCGATTTTACACTTAATTATCTATCTTACAATAGTTCAAAACGATGAAACACTGAATTATTAATCGTTCAAGAGGTAAAACAACTCGGAATTCCGACGTGGAATTAAACAAAGGATGTCAAGATTGATTGTAAATATTAACTCGAAACGAGATTTTTATTTATTTATTTAATATAGCACACAAAGGAGTAAATTTGAATTATAATGTTAACAGTTCTGACTGAATGAACTGCTAAAATACTCGTTCAACAGAACAGCAGGTGATAAACGCAATTCTCTAAACAAGCCCCTTTCGAAAAAAAAAAAACAATTTTTTTTAATTAATAATATTTTTAAATCGAGTTTATCATATCATAAATAAAATTTATTCTGGGTATCATTTTTCAATTTTTTTTAAAAATAAATATCACAATTTTTCAATATTAACGCGATTTATTGTCTATTTTATTTGAACGACTCATACTTGTAAAGTCGTATTATTTTTTTTTTATCTGCAATATATATTTGAATTGTTCAATAAAATAACAATTTAACGGGCACAAGAACACTCAGCGAATTTTATTGTTTGTTAAAATTATCGCGCACATAATTTGAAAAGCTTTTCGGTTTGATCGCGCAGTCGCTGCTGCTATGTGTTAAGTTAACCGTGAAAAAAAAATCAAAAAATTACTATTAAAAAAGTCACGTCAATTCGTCGACCAATGAAAAAAAATCGTTCGCGAATTCAATTGTTTCGAACACTATTTTGAAAAAAAAAAAAGTTTTCCAAATTCGAAAATTCCCGCCGCCGACTCGAATAAGTCGTATCACAAGCTCAAAGGCATTACTTCGACTGACAGGCAGACTTCCGTTGGGAGTGCTGGGCGCGCGACCGATGTTAGACGACTTCGGCCGACGGTTGCCGAAGCACTCCCCTCCCCCCCCACCTTCCTCGCTGCTCGCTGCGCCCTCACACCGATTGGAATAAGGCTGGATGTTTGTATGTGAATGACGCTCGAGGTTTGTATGTAAGCATCGCCAGCAACAGGCTAAACACCTGCCGTGGTGGTGATCTGGTCAAAGTTGGCACTCTGGCTGGGAACACGCATCGTAATGTGTTCTGCGACGATCAACTTCCGAACTATGTATAATAGTATTCGTACATAGCCTCAATGTAAAGACATATAAATATCATACTTATTAACCTTACGATTAAAATGGTCAATTCAAATTAAATAAACCTTATGATCAACACTAATAAAGTTACTAAACCTTACGATTAATACTACTAATGTTAATAAACATTACGATTATTATTAAGAATGTTAACCTTACAATTAATATTAAAAATGTAAGTAAACCTTACGATTAACATTAAATTTTATATTAAATGTTAATAAATATCACGATTATTATTAAGAATGTTAACCCTACAATTAATATTAAAAAGTTGTTTATAGTTAAGGCATTAACGTTGTGGAGGTTTAAAGACATTGTAATTTATTTTTATCAAACACTGTTTATTCCACTTTTTTGTGACGGTTTGTGTGAGTTATAATATTAAAAATGTAAGTAAACCTTACGATTAACATAAAATTTTATATTAAATGTTAATAAACATCACGATTATTATTAAGAATGTTAACCTTACAATTAATATTAAAAATGTAAGTAAACCTTACGATTAACATCAAATTTTATATTAAATGTTAATAAACATCACGATTATTATTAAAAATGTTAACCTTACAATTAATATTAAAATGTAAGTAAACCTTACGATTAACATTAAATTTTATATTAAATGTTTATAAATATCACGATTATTATTAAGAATGTTAACCCTAGAATTAATATTAAAAATGTAAGTAAACCTAACGATTAACATTAAATTTTATTTAAATGTTAATAAACATCACGATTATTATTAAGAATGTTAACCCTACAATTAATATTAAAAATGTAAGTAAACCTTACGATTAACATTAAATTTTATATTAAATGTTAATAAACATCCGATTATTATTAAGAATGTTAACCCTACAATTAATATTAAAAATGTAAGTAAACCTTACGATCAATATTAAATATAAACCTCACGTTTATCATGACGAGCCTGTTGCATAGATAAATTAAAACTTAAAATAAACGCAACAATTAATATTCTAAAAATTAATAAACCTTAGACGATTTATATTGAAACTTTATATAAACCTCACTTATATCATGACAAGCTGGTGGTATAGTTAGTAAGACATCTGTATTCTAGCCCAAAGTATGCGGGTTCGATTCTCGTTAGTATACATTAATTTTAAATTTAGATTTATATAATATAAAGGCTTCAATCTGGTTTTCACTTAATTAACGCCATTTTAATATATTTCTGGTTGATTAAAACAGAATATCACGTGGTAATATTTCTGGTTGATTAAAACAGCATATCACGTGGTAATAAGACCGCCAGATTGCACATATTGTACACAATGAAAGTACAATAAAATGCAATATAAATTTAGATTTGATGCCTTTAACCAGAATAAAATGCAAGATTTTTAAATGTCAATATCTACTTGTGTATTATCTAGATCTTGGGTTTGTTTTTTTTCTTTTCAGATAGGACCCTACTGGGACGTGGATTCTCAACTATTTTTTTTATCTTTCTGGCAATCGACTGTTATTTGGGATAGCGAGCATAACAATGTGTGATATTCTAGAATTATCTATCCTTTCCATATGTGTGCACCATTGTCATCGCTGTCTGATAATATCTTGATAAAATATTTACAGTTGAAATGTTTAAAATAAGATAAAAAATAATGTAAAATTTTAAGAAGAAAGAAAGAATGCAGGAATATAAAAATTGTGGCAGGAAAAACGTGGATGAAACAAGTTGAACCAAATTTGAAAAAGTTCAAGTAAGAAGCACAATTATCCGAATATTGTGACTGGCAAGATGTATGAATGTTAAATAAACGGAAAAAAAATGTTTGAATAGAAGTGTGGATATGTTATTTCTGTCTACCCCGCAAGGGACTTAACGGGGCGAGTCTGGCGTTAGTTAGTAACTGGTTCCAGAGTTTAACTGCGCGGACAGTCAAGGACGATATAATGGGGGTATGCGATGAATTGGGACAGCTAATAGGTAATGCCTGCCGAAGTCCGTGATTGGAAAAACGCGTTATATATAATATTTCAAATTATAAAAGTGCGTATTAGCGCGAATCGAACTTACAGTCTCTGGGTCAGTAGACAGATAGGCCATTAGCTTGTCATGATAAACGTGAGGTTTTCATACATTTTTAATATTAATCGTAAGGTTTAATTAATATTGATCGTAAGGTTTACTATATCATTGATAATATTAATCGTAAGGTTTACTATAGTATTTTTAATATTAATCGCAAGGTATGGCATAAGGCATAAGGTTTATATAATTTAAATTAACAATTTTAATCGTGAGGTTAATAACTGTAACCTTATATTATAGTAACCTTAAATTATAAAAGCGTGTATTAGCGAGAATCGAACCTACAGCCTCTGGGTTAGTAGACTGATAGGCCATTAACTTGTCATGATTAAAGTGAGGTTTTCATACATTTTTAATATTAATCGTAAGGTTTAATATTGATCGTAAGGTTTACTATATCATTGATAATATTAATCGTAAGGTTTATATAATTTAAATTAACCACTTTAATCGTGAGGTTAATAACTGTAACCTTATATTATAGTAACCTTAAATTATAAAAGCGTGTATTAGCGAGAATCGAACCTACAGCCTCTGGGTTAGTAGACTGATAGACCATTAACTTGTCATGATTAAAGTGAGGTTTTCATACATTTTTAATATTAATCGTAAGGTTTACTATATCATTGATAATATTAATCGTAAGGTTTACTATAGTATTTTTAATATTAATCGCAAGGTGAATTATAAGTATGGCATAAGGTTTACATAATTTAAATTGACTATTTTAATCGTGAGGCTAATAAGTGTAACCTTATATTATAGTAGCCTTAAATTACAAAAGCGTGTATTAGCGGGAATCGAACATATAGCTTCTGGGTTAGTAGACTGATAGGCCATTAACTTGTAATGATTAACGTGAGGTTTTCATACATTTTTAATATTGATCGTAAGGTTTGTTATATCATTGATAATATTAATCGTAAAGTTTACTATAGTAATATTAATCGTAAGGTTAATTATTAGTATGTCATAAGGTTTATATAATTTAAATTGACCATTTTAATCGTAAGGTTAATAAGTGTTACCTTAGTTCGTGAGCATCAAGAATGTTATTCAACTTAGTGTATATTTCTACAAATCAACTAATCAAGTTGTTTTTTTTTTGTATGAAGTGATATGACCATACTTTCTTATATAGTAATGCGCTTTGTACGATGGCACAACCTATTGAGTTTGAGCACTTGTTGAGATTATGTATTCATGCATACATTTAACGAATAATCGCAGAGGGAGAGTTGTCTCTGAGAGTTGTAAGGGACCAGATAAAATATTTTTAAAAACCTTGATTTTGTCGCAGTTAGACTCTGTTTTATGTAAAATTCTAAACAATGTATGTTGTTTTCGCCTTCGCTCAAAACTACAATAAAAACTAGTTAAGTAGTGATAAAATTACGATTAAAAAAGTCACATCAATTCGTCGACCAATGAAAAATCGTACGCGAATATCAATTGTTTCGAACACTGTTTTTAAACACGAAACAATGAAGCTAGTGTTGGTAATGATTTTTATTTTATATAATACTAGTTTGTGCGAGGGGGCATCGAGTTTGTTCGAGGGTCGCCGAATTTGTGCAAGTAGCGTCGATTTTGTATCTAAACCCCGAGTTCAAAATAACCTAGCTACGTCACTGCGTGCATAACGATTAACAATATCTAAGGATAACTTATCATGGCTTTTTTTAACATCACAAGACGAACAAAGAAACATCAAGAAGTATATTTAAACAAAGAAAAACAGATTGTTGGACACTTGTTAGGGTGCTAGATAAAGATAAACTGTGAGTATGTAAGCTGAACAAGAGTATTCAGATATGTTACAAGTCGAGGCAGACAGCGGACAGAGGAATAAAGGATTCATTTTAAAAATATGAGCACCGCATTGTTCTTCGTGGGAGAATCGGTGGCGGTGATAGTAGCATTCGTCTTCGGCAGCCAAGGTTGGTAGGAAGGTGAGGTCACCTTGACTACAGCCGGTTCAAGGTCGACGCGGCTTGGAAAAAAGACAAATTGAAAAAAAAAACATATATATATTCGTCAGGATAGGTACTAGATAATTTTGCGCTCGACATAATAAAACGACGAAAAATAACATATTTGGTACTGCGTCGCGTTGCTGGACCTCGTAAGTCGAGGATCCTTTGGCCATTTCAACTTGAAACTTTGAAGCCTTGAAACCGGTAGAGTTATATATACCGTTACATAGAGGATAAATCGGCATCGTTTCCTATCTCAACACTCATATTTCGCCTTTTCCATATATATATATACACCTCGTACAAAGCGTAGGCTGGTCACCAACGGTGCGCTGAGCACTAACGCACCTCAAGCCGCTAAGCGAATATGAAATATCGCTGTCTCACGGTTTACTGTATGTCTCTGTCTGCCCTATATGAATTAGTGTTTCCGTCCGGTGCGTATTGGAGATCGCTCCGGTAGTATTGGCAAACTTGGCCGGTCAATTTGAAAGGAATATTTTTTTTGAATTTTCACTTAAATAAAAATCCTCGTACCATTTATCAGTATTCTTATACATATTTAATCTATACAAATATTTAACATTTTTGGAAGTCATGTTTGCGAATATATCATTTAATTATTGCGAATTATTTCTCCGATTCAGCGCACCAACGCACCTCTAGTGCAGCCGCCGCCGCTGCGTACGCCGCATACGATTTCTGAAACTTATTAAATTTATTTCTTTCAAAAACACCATTAATTTAATCCAACCATACTTACTTCGACTTTCCACTCATATTTGCACTATATTTCTTTTGTATATGGTGTATTATAAAACATGCAAGTTTACAAGAGTCCGATACCAGCTGCAAAACGTGGTTAATAAAAGTTACCCCCAAATCCTTGACCTCAGTGACTCAATTTAACGTTTCTTCCAATATTGTATATTGATGTAGAAGCAGGTGCTTAGGGGCGTGGAGCCAAGACGAGGTAAAGCAAGAATTACGATCAGAAAACATTGACTCGTCAGTTTCTAACACGTTGTTTTTGTTTATCTTTATTATAAAAGAAATGTTCATCTTTATTATAAACGAATGTTTTTGTTCATTTTTATTATAAACGAATGTTTTTGTTCATCTTTATTATAAACGAATGTTTTTGTTCATCTTTATTATAAACGAATGTTTTTGATCATCTTTATTATAAACGAATGTTTTTGTTCATCTTTATTATAAACGAATGTTTTTGTTCATCTTTATTATAAACGAATGGATTTTTATCGTATACTTAAATAAAGCAACCAGCCTAAATAAAAAATGTGTCCGAGTGTTAAATACATATTTGAAAGAAGAATTCTGCGGAGGATCTCTGTACCAGTGAAATAAGAAGTTGTATCGTAGTGCATCCGATACAAACAGGAATTGTATGACTTCTTCGAGGACCATCACATTTCATCGTTGGCTAATTACATAATTCCAAAGTTAATGCGCCGTTGAGGTGTGCTCTCTAAACGCGCTAAATAAATTGTCTTTCAGCCCGGAGGTTGTGGATTCGATTCCCGTTCGTATTCAGAATTTAAAAAAGAGGTTCCAGTCTGATTTTCACTTAAGACTTGTTTAAACACCTTTCTGATTGGTTTGAGGAGATGTCATATGACCGCGTGATAAGTGATAATATATGGATAAAGCACATGACCGCGTGATAAGGGACAATACGTGGAAAAATCACATGACCGCGTGATTAGAGACAATGTGTGGAAAAAGCACATGATACGATACAATAAGTGAACAATATTGAATGAATATGGTTTTGAACGTAAATTAACACGTGGTATTGCGTCATTATACTCCGAAAGAGAACAGATTTGAGAATGAATAGATCAACACAATATACAATCTCCATATTGTAAGAGAACAGATTTGAGAATGAATAGATCAACACAATATATAATATCCATATTGTAAGAGAACAGATTTGAGAAAGAATAGATCAACACAATATATAATCTCCATATTGTAAGAGAACAGATTTGAGAATGAATAGATCAACACAATAACATATATAATCTCCATATTTTGCAAGTACGAATACAATTAAAATATATTAAAAAAAAATGTTTGGCCCTCCCTAAAACTGTACATCCAAAGCATATGCCTATGTTAGCCTGACGTTTAACACAGCACTGAAATTTAACAACAGTTTCACTGAGAGTATTGTTTTATGTGTGAATAGCAATGAAAATGCTCGCTTGTTATTTGTCTTCCCCACAGAAATTGAATTTTAACGAATTTTCCTAGAACTAATCTCAATTTGTTATTCTCAAATATGTACATGCATTTAGTGTTTCCGTATTGCTGTATATTTGGCGTTATGAGCATATATATAATTTCCGTGTCCGGACCATGTTTTATGCCACGTGTTTCCAGTAGGAGGTAACAGATTTAGCCCTATCATTCGCAACAATCAGGTTCTGCCTAGAGCATGTAATCCCGATGTTCCTAGCATGTGTTCTGAGTCCTATACATTTCCATAATCAGATTCAGTGCCCCCTCTTTGCATGTTCATCTAGTCACTCCTTGTTGGAGTCTATGATATGTTCTTCAACTGGGCCAAAACAGTTGGTCTCTAGATGCCATCTTTTCTAAGAGATTCATCCAGTTGTCAGGTGTTTTAACTTTCCATCTCAGAAAACGTGCTTGATACGGAAGAATCGTCAATATTTGCGCTCTCTTCATGTAACTATTCCTCGATTTCAATTTTGGTAATGTTGGTTGATGACCATATAAGGGTTTCACACATGAGGAATGAATGAAATTAGCAAGACTTCTTCCCAGTGTCATGTCAGGTCCCCCCAACGTTGAATATCATCTGAGAGTAGACATATTTGTCACTGTACCTTATAACAAAAAAATATAAAAGAGCCAATAGTGAGTGTTCAACACATAAAGTTTGACAGAATATCTTCTTCTTCGCAGTGTCATGTCAGGTTCCCCCAACGTTGAATATCACTTGAGAGTAGACATCTATGTCCTCGGCACCCCGAAAAAGATCCCCGACGCCCCTTATAGCTTAGAAAGACTAACAAAACAAATATATACTACAAATGTAAGTGAAAGGCGTGTGAGAGGATGAACAAACAAAGTATGGTTGAATCAAGCGAATTATATTGTGAAACAAGGAAACGTAGAAAGTCAAAGAAATCATAGGTGTTTTAGAGGGTGAATGTGTGTCAAGATAGGAAAGTCTGGCCTCTCTGCCTACCCTGACGGGGAAAGGGGGTGATTGTATGTATGTATTTAGTAGTCATGTATTGTTAATTACTTTTGTTAAGCATTGGTTTATGCAAACACCATATGTTGAACGACGAATGATTTTGACGACCTCCGTGGCCTAGTTGATAAGACGCCTGTCTCCAAACCCGGAGATTGCGGGTTCGAATCCTCTGGTTTACACTTAAGGCCTCTTTAACATCTTTCTGGTTAGGTAGAAGGTATCGGCACAAGGTAATAAGCCTCCCAGGTTGTACTGTGTACAACGAAATTGTTATACAATACAATACATTAGCCATTTGATTTTAAAATTTTACTGTGTTACGTGAAAAACACGTAAGTGTCGTTTTTTGTATTAATAAATAAATTGGCACTTATCCGCGTAACTCATGCCTGGTTGGTTGGAAGAGATTGCAGTTTGGCAATAAACTCGCTATTTATATATATTTTACAAAAAAGTATCTAAATATATAAATAAATATCTTTACCCTAGAGCAGTGTTCCCCAACCGGTGGTCCGCGGCCCGGTACCGGGCCGCAGAGACATTCCGCCGGGCCGCAAACAGTATGCCAAATTTCAAGAAATTCGCCATGCAAAAATATAAAATATAGGATTTTCATCCATGTCCTCAATAAAATCGAAACAAATGAATATACTGGACGTGAATGCAGCACTTCGTCTGTCAGAGACAGCACTGCAGCCAAGAATATCCAATATATTAGCAAAGATGAAACAGCAGGTTTTCGCATTAGTTTGTTGCAAAAACCCCATGGTTTTTGTTAAATTTTAATTGTATCAGACAACGTTACAATTAAAATTGTTTAACTGTTATATGTACTCGTATATTTGTCAATTATAGTTATATATGTCCATCTGTCAAAATATACGATTTAAAAAATATTAAATAAAAAAAAAAACATTTTTATTTCCGTATGAGTGGTCCGCGAAAAAATTTCCTTTTTTTACCGGTCCACAGGTCTAAAAAGGTTGGGGAACACTGCCCTAGAGGATAAACCACGGGAGTCACATTTTACCCCAGAGTATAAACGACGTTGTATCATACAATTCATGTATGACGCATATGACGTTTATCCTCAAGGGTGCAAAGTGACTTCTTCTATATGGAGTATTTATGATGAAATCAGGATTGAATTTTCAAATATTTTTTTTCATAAATTTAAAATGAAACAAAAAAAAAACCTCATTATAAAATGTGAATGTGACAGTGTTAAAAAATCTAACAAGCGAGTTACAGATAAACAAATCAGCTCGTTGCAGTCGATAACAAGTGTTAAACGTGATAAGTTATCTATTGTCGGAAAAATACGACTTACTCGTATAAGGAAAACAAACAGCGGGCGAGCCGGGCCTTAGTGGCGGTGAGATCGAACCCTTGAACTCCGGGCCAGGCCAGTGACAATGAAACAATCGGTAGACGGTTATGAATGCGATTATGGTAATACAATAGTATTGCTAGCGTAAAGCACACTCCGGCGCACACTGGATCGAAAATATTTTTTTCTTTACAAGTACTGGCAACATGCTGGGCTGTTTCGACTCCAGGCCTATATAAGATTTTTTGGCTTCGAGTAATTTTTCCTCACTCGTGATGGCGTCACGTCTTTTTTTTCACACTCAGATGTGTTTCAACCGGAGAAGTTCTTTCTTCGTCACTATGTGACGTCGCGCTCATAAAAAAATAAAGATTTCGATCTTCTAGTGTAGGTCGCGCTGAACGGGGACTTATTTTGTCCCCCACAACAGTGTGGGTGGAGGTGGGATTGAACTGAATTGAATTGAACTGGTGGAATTGAACTGAACTGAACTGAATCGAAAATGACTCTCCAATAGCCAAAAAAAATAGCCATCTTTCTTATTTATGCTATACGAGAAATCTAATGAAACCGTTTTTGGTTTAGGCTATTCACCCTACTGAGACTGTTTCATGCCCTTTGTGTAATTAATTTTATGGATGTAGGATTTTAATTTTTGTTAATGTCAGATGTCAATATCGTTATAGGAAGTTAGATAAATTTTGAAAATACAGATAAAACATTTTGATTACTAAAGGACAAAAAATAGGCAATATTGAGGGGGAACTAATGAAACATTTCAATAGAATATTTAATGTATGGAAGTGAAACGTGGACGTACTCGTAGAATAAGACTAAAAAATAGATGGTATTAGGGGTGAATGTGCATTTAACGCTGATACCTTCAGAAAGATGAAAAACAGCACTCAGAGATGGTTTGCGCGTGTATGACGAATGAATGAAGAAAGATTAGTAAAGTACCTACAAAATATTATTTAAAAATACTTGACTGAATCAAGTTAACTCTTTATATTACTGTAAAAAATATGAACCACGTTTAACTGATTTTGGCAAACATTATTTTAAAAACGTGTTTGCATATGTCACTTGAAAATGTTCAAACGATCAAAATACACTTACACTTTCGTTGTTTACAAAACTATAAGTTTATTGCCAAGTTGCGATCTCTTCCAAATATCTCGAAAGGTGTTAAGTAAGCCTAAAGTGAAAACCTTATTTAAAAAACTGGGTACAAACGGAAATCGAATCCGCAATCCTCGGGTTAGAAGACAAACGTTTTGTAAACTAGACCACGGAGGTCGTCAATCAGTCAGAAGTCAAACGAAACATTAAGAATACGAATGAACAACATATTGAAAGTGTTGATCTCGTGGGAAGATATGAGTTTATTAGAATTTTCTTTTTGAAAAGAAGATGGAAGAAAGATTAAATTTTATCTGAAAACTATGTGTTTAACATAATGATTTATGTTTAAAGTCTGGATCAATTATTCTTAAAAAAAAATATTTTAGATTATGAGAGATTTTTTTTCGACCCAGTGTGCAACGGGCCGACATTTTCAGAGCTGTTTATGCTAGTTCTGATGCGAGTATGACTCTTCCTGCCACTCGCAAGACTGTCCACTCTCGAGAGAGCGCGTATCGAATGTAAATCCCCACAATAATCGGGTGACACCACGTCCATTTTAAAGCAGGACAATTGTTTTTTTTTTGTATAATATAATTATAGCTTGATAATCGCGAAAGCACAAAATTTAGCACGACGTAATGATTCAACCCAACTAATAAATTGAACAGAGTTAGTTGAAACATAGTGTATGGAAATGATTGTGGAATGAGATGTTTATTTGAATTGATTAAAGTTGAATCATGTGGAACATACTTTTTATTCTGTTTCACAGCTTATTAAGTTAGTAAATTTTTTTATCAAAGTAACGCATTTTTCCAATATTCATATTTCCTCAATATGATACAGGCAAAACCCTAGCTTACTGGGGTCGCGACAAATAACAGACAACAAACCCGAATCCATGTGATTGGAGAGTAGCCACTAGAAATTAATTGTTTTGTCCGTCTTGTTTTTTTATGTATACACATTATATACAAACGTAACATCAACAGTAAGATGGAGGAGAGGCGATTGAGATGGTACGGGCACGTTCGACGCAAAGCGCCCGATCACATTGTGAACCAGGCAATCTCCATGGATCTTCCTCGAATAACAACCAGAGGAAGACCAAAGAATTCGTGGGTGGTGCAAAAAGATAACCTGATGCAGAGGCACGGCCTGGGGGACGAAGTCCGAGACAGAAGAGCATACAACCTGAGGACGAGGAGACTGACCCCAACAGTCTTCGCAGACAGTGAGTTGGGATGGAGCCAGGGAGAAGACATTATATACAAACGTATACATACCATCACGCCGTTATCTAGCTAGGATAGACAGAGAATAGACAACGCCACAATTTCCTATCTCGATACATATATTTCGCATCTTTCACATCTATACAACTTCTCATGCAACTTCTACGATTTCTCTCACTTCATATTTTTAATTTCAGTAATATCATTCACTTGATCCAATCATACTTTCCTTGGGTTTCCTCTACCACGTCTTAGACTCACATTTGCACTGTATATGTTTGTTTTGTTGGTTGTACGGCACAGGTACAAAGACTGTAGCAATAGGTGGATGTCTGCTGCTTGATGCTCGGAGAATTAAGCTCACGGTGAAAGTAGCAGGCCGGTCAGAAGTAGCAGGATGTAGAGATTCCTCTTAGGCAGGCAGTAGATGGTCGCAAGTAAAATGCAGTAGGCAGAGTGAACTGAGAATGTATTTGCGACTTTGGTCGCTTCTTATGTGCAACCGATCGCTCATCGCAAGCGCCCATTTTCGCCAGTGCATGCCGTCATAACTCGCGAAATATCACAATTTCCGCAAGTTTTGCGCACGCATAGGCCGGTAGACTCGCGATACTGTCTCGCGATGGCCGTGCATAAGTCACATTTCCGTTACGGTCGCGACACAGCGCGGACCCCAACAAACAAAATATACATACAAAAATCGAAAAATACCAAATAACATCAAAATATAACCAAGAATTTATACATCAAAATACCAATATTTTACTAACATAAACAACAAGAAAACAATTGTTTTGTGGTATATTTTGTTTTTATTCTTATGATTGTGTGCGGTATATTATGGGATGAACAAGTTTGGTCTTTCTGGAGTGATGATGTGTGAAGAGTTTGATTCTGCATGATGTTTCCAATTGTAATTGAGTGTCACTGTTTGTCAGGTTGATGAGAACGTGCAACGGGGTTTTGTTTTTGTGTAATCAAAAATCGGAAAGAAGTATCGATTTATTTTTTCACGCTAAATATCCTCAGTGAGATACAGGCAAAAGCCTAGTTTACTGGGGATACGACAAATGAAAGGCGACAAACCCAGATCCATTAAAATAATGTATGTCTAAATTAAATTACCTATTGTTTTTTCGCAAATTATGTATATTTCTTGTCATGTATTAATAAATAAAAATTAAAAAAATAATGATGACGCATACGTCCGATACATTGGTATTTCTTCATTCATTCATTCCACGTGCCCAAACTATCTAAGAATGGTCCTTCTCCATCGAACTCGACATACTCGTATTATAATAATGTAAATTGGAACATTAATTTTATTACTTGAAGAAGAAATCGAGCTCAAAATTCTACTTCTGATCGAAAAAAGATCTCTTAGACACAGCATCGCAAGATTCAATGGAAACATCCCATTAAGAGGCTAGAGGGAAATTTTGTCCTGTCACCAATTCGACATCGGATGGAGCTCGCACTAGGCTCGTGTCCACTGTCCTCGTGTGTAATAGGGGGTTGATTAATATGCCAGTGCGCAATCTAGTAATGTATTAATAAACCGTCACCGGCGGCGAGCGACCGCGCACCTGAATTACATGTAATGCTGCAAGAGTCTCGTCAATCGTGCAAATCCCAAGGACACGCGAAAACACTTGCTGACGCAAATACAATAAATAAAAGACGTCATCCTCTCACATCCTTCAGTACCATCCACAATTAACCCTTGCCGATCTGTGAACGGACAAGAGTGACCAAGACGTATATTTTAATTAATTTCTCGAAATATACTGCTTGCAGGGTCTTCATACTTTATGTATTCCTCATCGAAACCTCTATGATTTGAATAATGATCATTACGAAATAAAATCATTAATGAATATCAACAGAAATGAATGATTTTAAATCGAGAATCGACGAAATGTCAAAACACTCCGTATGACTCATTCTTTTTTGACAGTTAATATTTTACGAGTACATTCGTTCCAGGGATTGGTTACCAGTTTTATCAAACACCTGTGTGTTTAGTACATAGAATAGAAACAAGAGTTATTTCGTGCCCCAATTGCGATAGACTTTCTCCACAGGATTAAATTTTGATTTTATGATATGTTTGTCCTATTTTCAAATTTTGACCTATTTTCAAAGTGTTTATATTTTCCAAATGGCATATTTTATTGATTTGAATTTCGTGTTTGTTTTTATATGATTATTTTTGAATTTATATATTCATTTTATATTTTGTTAATATGTTAATTATTGTCTTAATTCGAATTATATTTTTATTGCCAAAAAATACACGCTACATTTTATTGTATAATTTTATGTTTTTTTTTTTAAAAGGTTGGAGACCTCTTTTCAGTCATGCGCATTCTGAACGTTGCGCAGACCGAACGACGCAGTGGAAATATGATATTCTTATAGAAATGTCACCTCTCTGTTTGAACTCTTACTTTATCATTTCTTACACTTATTTTATATTATTCGACATTTTATTACATAATAAAATGATGTTTATAGCTAATTACAAAAAAAAACTAATAGATTTTGCATAATTTTAATTTAAAATATACATGTTTACTGTACCCTCAGTGTCCAACACCGTTACTGGCGTAATTTTTTAGCACAGTAAGGGAAGTGTTAATAAAGACTCGACCATGGTGAAACCCAAAGAAGTCCCTTGTCAGCGCGATCTATATTCACAGAAGACCAGAATCAATGGCTATGATGGAAATTAAACACTATTACTATTTTTCCAGATGATTGAAGAGCTACGATAGATGTTAAACGGCGTGTAGCGATAGTAAATAAAGTCAGAGGCACTAAAAATGGACAGTATCAAAATCTGCTAATATGATGGTATATAAAATTCAGTTCCGACTTTGGTGTATGAAAGTGAAACGTAAAAAAAAGACTGAAAGGAGTCGAATATATGTCGTAGAAATTCATGCATTGAGAAGAATACATGATGTGACAATGTATGACAAATGTGATAAGCGTTGAATGTCAACTTTTAAGTAAGATGAAGAAAACAATTTTGAAATGGGTCGGGCACGTAGAACATGAATTAATAAAGACAAACAAAACAAATATAAAGTGCAAATGTGAAGGTAAAGGAAAATCTAAGAAAGCATAGTTAAATAAAGTGAAAAGGAATCTAAAACAGTTGGAGAAATCGTAAGAGGTGTGTAAGAAGTAAATAGAAATACCTACGAAAGTACGATCATATAACTTCATACCAGAAGGCATTGAACTGGTTGAATGTTAGAAATAGACGCCAAATTCACATACTGTCTCTATTGTATAATATCCTTAACTGTCCCGCCGCACCCTCTTATCTCGCCGAAAATTTTCAGCGTCTTTCCAATTATGGATTAGCGCTACGCTCAAACAGAGATTGTTTATTGGTCTAACAAGTTCACCGCTCCTCTTTCTTTACGTCGTCCTTTACTGTCCATGCAGTGAGACTCTGGAATCAGTTACAAACCAATATAAGACTCGCTCCGTCCTTGGCATGCTTTAAGAAGCGACTGAAAAAACTCTTAATTTCTAGTCAGTAAAAAACATGTTTCATTCCTGATTTTTCTTTTCCTTTCCTCTCCACCATCCCTTCCTTTCCTTTTGATTGATGATATCTCACTTTATATGAAAAAGAATGTTCGGGTGATTGTCCGTCTTTGTGGGGTTCGTGTGCATGTGCTCACGTATATGTTTATGTATTTCGTGGGGATGGATAGTCATTTGAATGATTTATGCGACCACGTAACTTGCTTCATTGACTTTTGTCTGGTTGGTTGGAAGAGATTGCCGCCTGGCAATAGGCCTGCCAGATTGTATTGCAATAAAAGTGTTAAATAAATAAATAAGAAGGTGCGATTTTCCTTACCACCATCCCTTCCTTTTGCTTTGATTGATGATATCTCACTTTTATTTTTATTCTGTATATTGTTCGTGAATTTTGGGACCATGTAACATCCTTTATTTACTTTTGTCTGGTTGGTTGGATGAGACTGTCGCCTGGCAAAAAGCCCGCTAGATTGTTTTACAATGAAGTGTGTGTATTTAGAAGACGTGAAGGATGTGTGCCGAGATATCAGCCTTTAGTTCACATTCATCTCTTATCACTTTATTCCGTATTCTGTCATACATTGTTATCCCTTGTATTCTTCGAAGAGCACATCTGAATAAAAATACTCGTCACCTATGAAAGGTAAAGTATTGTATTACATTATTGCTCTCAGATAAAGGAAACTGGAATAATAATGAAGAATTCGTAAGAATGGTCCATTATGAGCCCGCTTGCAACGCCCAGCGTTTTCTGCAATTGAGGATTGTTTGCAAAAACTGCACCTTCCACAGTTGTACAGAATATATTCGCGGACAGATTTCCAAGAAATTTGACGCAAGTGTTCGCTGTTATTCCTTCCGAAACATCCGATATCCTCTCAAAAAATATACAAAGATGTGTGCGCAACCCAATGTACTACTGCACATACAGTCATTGATACTAATAATAATTATGAAACACAATCTGGTTGATTGGAAAAAAATGCTTTAAAGTGATAAATCTTCCAGATGCATTTACATGAAAGTGTTTAATGGACATTTTGTTAACAGAATAATTTAATACTTAAATGTGAATAAAATCTACACAATAAACTTAAATAGAAAGATAGGCATTCATAGACCTGGAGAAAGCTTTTGACAAAGTAGAATGGAAAAGACTCTTCGAGATTTTGAAGAGGATTGATATCGAATACAGAGATAGACGTATAATCCAGGCGCTATACAAGAATGAGGCCGCTATAATCAGATGTGACGAGGACACAAAGGAAGCCAATATAAGACAAGGGGTAAGGCAGGGATGCTCTCTGTCACCTGTTCTTTTTAACGAATATATACAGAGCGCGATTGACGACTTGAGAGAGAGAATGAGTCACAGAGAAGGTGTAAAGATACACGGGCAAAAGGTGGATATGATAAGGTTCGCTGACGATATTGCTATGGTTGCTGAAAGTGAAGAGGAACTACAAGAGGCCTTAACAACTATGGAAAGCATTCTTCAAAATAACTACAGTATGAAGATAAATAAAGACAAAACAAAGCTGCTGACTGTAGGCCGAGCTCAACACCAGATGAGAATAGTGATGTCGGGTAAACCACTAAAGAACACCAAGGAGTTTGTCTACCTCGGGAGCAAAATAACATGGGACGGTCGGTCCAGGAGCGAGGTCGACAGCCGTATACATCAGGCTAGACTTGCATTTAATAAAATGTCGAAAATAATAGAATCAAATAATATAGACCTAAAACTGAGAATACTCCTCATCAAGACCTATGTATGGAGTATCTTGATGTACGGCTGCGAGACATGGTGCCTATCCGAAAGAGATAGACGAAGACTAGAGGCTTTTGAGATGTGGTCCTATAGAAGACTATTAGGAATTTCCTGGAGAGACCGCATCACAAAGGTTCTCCAACGAATCGAAGGAGGAAGGCACCTGCTCAGGATCCTGTCCGAAAGGCGTGCAAGATGGATCGGTCATATAATACAAGAGGGCCTCTTGCATGCCATAATGGAGGGTATGACCGAGGGGACAAACTCTAGGGGACGCCCACGCCGAGAGTACCTGGAGGACCTGTTGGTGGACGTGCGCTGCTCAACATATACAGATTTAAAAAGAGCCGCACAGGACAGGGGGGAATGGAGGAGAAGAGTTGAAATTGCTGCAAACCAGTCTTAGGACTGCAACCACGGGGAGAGAGAGAGGCTTGTTTCGCTTTAAATCATTCATTATGTTTCAAAATGAAGTTATACAATATAAATACCAGATTAGTTAATAATCACGTCGTGGTTAAATTACGTTTTAATAAGAATGTTGATGTATGCTAGTGAAACATGAACGTGGATCAAGACTGAAAAAAGTCGAATAAATGGTGTAGAAATGCATGCACTTAAAATAATACATGGGGTGACAATGTATGACAGAATACGGAATGAAGTGATAAGAGGTGAATGTGAATTTAAGACAGATGTGTTGAATAAGATGAAAAAGAGCACTTTGAGATGGTTTGGGCACGTGGAATGAATTAATATACAATAGAAAAATAACAAAACAAATAAACATTCCTAATGTGAGTGGAAGGCGTAATAGAGGAAGACCAAGGAAAGTCTGATTGGATCAAGTGGAGTATATTTTGAAAGAAGGAAACGTAAAAAGTCAGAGAGTCGCAGGAGCTGTATGAAAAGACGCATAGATGTAGAAAACGCGAAAGATGTGTCGCGATTGAAAAGTCTGACGCTCTCTCCTCTCTGCCTATCCCGACAAGGGGTCTGAGAGATGGTTTGTATGTAAATTAAGTCTTCACAACGCAGCAAGATATTTCTTCAAGTATCTCAGAATAAGTAAACTGTTTCACCTCATCGTTGTCCATTTATTTTTTTTATTTTGTCGCAAAATAAGGAAAGGATTAGATTTTATATATTATATGATTTATAGTTAAGGCATTAACATTGTGGAGGTTCAAAGACAATGTAATTTGTTTTATCAAACACTGTTTATTCCACTTTTTTTGTGGAAAAAAGTGGAATAAACAGTGTTTGATAAAACAAATTGCAAAGGATTAGATTGCTGTCCTAAATCCCAAGACTATCTGTATAGAGAACCAGCACAGGATTCTACTCGTATGTTCCTGATAGTGGAAAATAACTATAAAGATACCGATAAAGTATTATCACTCCAACTCTATCTGATCAAGTGCATTTGTATACTGATACAAAAAACACAAATGCACACTAACGACTACACATGTCGATAATATCCAACACAAATTGGATGCATGTGTACAACAGAGATGTTGATAATATTCAATGAAAATAGGATGCATGTATGTAATACTGATTTCGATAATATCCAATACAAATTGGATGCTTGTGTGCAACACAGATGTTGATAATATTCAATAAAAATGGGATGCTTGTATGTAATACTGATTTCGGTAATATCCAATACAAATTGGATGCTTATGCAACACAGATGTTGATAATATTCAATGAAAATGGGATGCATGTATGTAATACTGATTTCGATAATATCCAATACAAATTGGATGCTTATGTGTAACACAGATGTTGATAATATTCAATGAAAATGGGATGCATGTATGTAATACTGATTTCGATAATATCCAATACAAATTGGATGCTTGTGTGCAACACAGATGTTGATAATATTCAATGAAAATGGGATGCATGTATGTAATACTGATTTCGATAATATCCAATACAAATTGGGATGCTTGTGTGCAACACAGATGTTGATAATATTCAATGAAAATGGGATGCATGTATGTAATACTGATTTCGATAATATCCAATACGAATTGGGATGCTTGTGTGCAACACAGATGTTGATAATATTCAATGAAAATGGGATGCATGTACGTAATACTGATTTCGATAATATCCAATACAAATTGGATGCTTGTGTCCAACACAGATGTTGATAATATTCAATAAAAATGGGATGCTTGTATGTAATACTGATTTCGGTAATATCCAATACAAATTGGATGCTTATGCAACACAGATGTTGATAATATTCAATAAAAATGGGATGCATGTATGTAATACTGATTTCGATAATATCCAATACAAATTGGGATGCTTGTGTGCAACACAGATGTTGATAATATTCAATGAAAATGGGATGCATGTATGTAATACTGATTTCGATAATATCCAATACAAATTGGATGCTTGTGTGCAACACAGATGTTGATAATATTCAATGAAAATGGGATGCATGTATGTAATACTGATTTCGATTATATCCAATACAAATTGGATGCTTATGTGTAACACAGATGTTGATAATATTCAATGAAAATGGGATGCATGTATGTAATACTGATTTCGATAATATCCAATACAAATTGGATGCTTGTGTGCAACACAGATGTTGATAATATTCAATGAAAATGGGATGCATGTATGTAATACTGATTTCGATAATATCCAATACAAATTGGGATGCTTGTGTGCAACACAGATGTTGATAATATTCAATGAAAATGGGATGCATGTATGTAATACTGATTTCGATAATATCCAATACAAATTGGATGCTTGTGTGCAACACAGATGTTGATAATATTCAATAAAAATGGGATGCTTGTATGTAATACTGATTTCGGTAATATCCAATACAAATTGGATGCTTATGCAACACAGATGTTGATAATATTTAATGAAAATGGGATGCATGTATGTAATACTGATTTCGATAATATCCAATACAAGTTGGTTGCTTGTGTGCAACACAGATGTTGATAATATTCAATGAAAATGGGATGCATGTATGTAATACTGATTTCGATAATATCCAATACAAATTGGGATGCTTGTGTGCAACACAGATGTTGATAATATTCAATGAAAATGGGATGCATGTATGTAATACTGATTTCGATAATATCCAATACGAATTGGGATGCTTATGTGCAACACAGATGTTGATAATATTCAATGAAAATGGGATGCATGTATGTAATACTGATTTCGATAATATCCAATACAAATTTTCTACGTTACCGAAAAATTCAAATGCAGCTTTGTTTATCTTAAGCCCTGAATTTTCTAGCAATCTGCGTTATTTTCGTATATCATAATCTGTAATATGTTATTATCCACAAATGTGGTGAAATATATGTGGTGAAAAATAATATATGTCGTGGAAAATGTTACTGGACCAAATGGACCAGATTTTGGAAGGTGAAGTGAGATCAGCAATATAAAATTATGCAAGACGAGATGTATGAATGTGAAGGAGGCGAAGGTTGTGTGTTTGGGTAGAAAAGTTTGGAGATCTATTATTCCTGCCTACCTCGCAAGCGACACGGCGTAATGATATTTCATATTTGAATTCCGTTTAATTTTTTTTCCTTAAATCATGAGTGACGTGATGTTCCCTTATTTATCTAAAGGCGCAATTCCACTGAGGCAACATGTAGCAAACGGCATTGACGCATGCTACACACAGTCTTTCAATCGAAGGAACACGAAGCGACAAGAAGCAAGTATCTTTATAGCATGCTACGTGTTGATTGTTGTTGCCGGGACGCATGCGTCACCTTTCGACATGTTTCAGCGTTTCGAACAATGTCGTCGCTATCCGAAAGTCAGCGGATCGGTGCGGCTTGTAGCGTGCGACATGGAGTGGAATATTGATAAAACTACCTTGTTTATTGAAGATTATCATAATTCACCGGAGTTATGGAATAATAAAATGAGTGATTATAAAGACAACAGGATAAAAAATGATAAACTGAAGCAGTTAGCGAGTAAATATGATTGCACTGTAATCGACGTGAAAAAAAAATCAAGAATTTGCGTTTAGCTTTTCATCATTCTGAGCTTCTTGACTACCAACATATAATTCTCTTCTCCAACACCGTAGCTTTCTTTCTTTCTACGATTCAAAACTATTACCAACCATGCAGGCGCCGCGATTGTTTGTAAATACATAATGCACCAAACTGACGTGTTGCCTCCATGGAATTGTTTAAGACGCATGCTACACGTATTGAAGACAAATCGCATGCGATTCGGGGAGTCAAAATCCGCATGCGACATTGTTAAAATTTGTGGCACATAATCGTACACCTAGGAACAGGCAACACTAGGAAACATGTCGCATACCTCATGTCGTTCAGTGTTGCCTCAGTCGAATTGCGTCTTAAGAAACATGTAAAATGTGGGTTACGTAATGTTTTTTTTGAAATTTATGATGCCGACTTTTTGAAAATGTTTCAGTTTTCATCTTCAGAGTGTTTGTAGTTAACTTGGCCAAAGTTTGAGCTTCAAAGCCAAACATACGTAAAATATAAGTTAGAATCATTTTGCATATAAACGTCCATTTATATAAATAAAAAAGCAACTGGTATTATTCGTTAACAATACTCCGATTATGCACCCCTGTGCGCAGTTTACCTGTGTGTGTACCCAACAGGCTTTTTAAGTCGGACCCCATTCATAGCGCACTTCCAGGCGCGCACGTGTCCCGCGCGGTGTCACCTTACAGCATCCGGTCTAGGGGAGGGGAACTGCCACCCCTTACGCAGCCTGCCTTCCTCGGAAGAGACCTGCTAAGCTAAACGACAGTTGTCTCAAACTGGCGACCAGCGAATCGATTTTATTAAGTTTGCAATTTATTGTAATTATTGTATATTATTGTATATCTGAGGTGTTCCTTCGGAGAGGAAAAAGACTTTGAATAAGTTTTCGTCTTAATCGAATAAATTGATTACTCCGAATCGATCCAATAGAGTAAGGTATTATGTAATATTTTGTGGAATACATACATAACATATATTGAACTTAAATGACTAAATTAATAAACATGAATGACTAAATTAATAAACAAGTCAGAAATGTACGTGGCGATAACGAATGACTAAATTGTTGTTTATAGTTAAGGCATTAACGTTGTGGAGGTTTAAATACATTGTAATTTATTTTTATCAAACACTGTTTATTCCACTTTTTTGTGACGATATAACCCTACCGGTTTCAAGGCTTTCCCCTCATCTTCAGGGGAGCGCAAACAAGACTAAATGCTGTTCGAACTGGTACCGATATACACGCTTCAACGGTTGGAGGCTGGGGGGTGAGGAAGGCACGGGAAAATTTCGGCCAAGAGCGGAGAGATTTTGGGGAAATAACTGTTCAACAGATGTTCCGATCGGTTCCACTCCGCTCTTGGCCGAAATTGTCCCGTGCCTTCCTCACCCCCCAAGCCTCCAACCGTTGAAGCGTGTATATCGGTACCAGTTCGAACAGCATTTAGTCTTGTTTGCGCTCCCCTAAAGATGAGGTGAAAGCCTTGAAACCGGTAGGGTTATACCGTCACAAAAAAGTGGAAGGGTTATACCGTCACAAAAAAGTGGAATAAACAGTGTTTGATAAAAATAAATTACAATGACTAAATTAATATACAAGTCAGAAATGCTAGATTTGTGTGACAGAGGCAGCTACGGCCGGTGTAGAGGTGCGCTGAACCGGAGAAATAATTCGCAATAATTAAATTATATATTCGCAAACATGACTAACAAAAATGTTAAATATTTGTATAGACTAAATATGTATATGATAAGAATACTGACAAATAGTACGAGTATTCCAGTAAAGTTAAAAAAAAAAATCTTTCAAATTGACCGGCCAAGTTTGCCAATTCTACCGGAGCGATCTCCAATACGCACTGGACGGAAACGCTTATTCATATAGGACAGACAGAGACATACAGTAAAACGTGAGACAGCGATATTTCATATTCGCTCAGCGTCTCGAGGTGCGTTGGTGCTCAGCGCACCTCGGGACCGGCCGCCACTGGACAGAGGTAGACCGAGGAAAACTTGATTGGTCATAATATATCAGATTTTGCAAGAAGGTAACGTGAGAATTATAATAGAAAAAGATGCATGAATGTGAAGGAAGCGAAAGTTGTGTGCTTAGATACAAAAGTTTAGAGCTCTGTTCTCTCTGCCCACCCCGCAAGGGACACGGCGCGATGATATGTATGTATTAGGTGTTAACATAAGTTGTGTCCGTTTTTTTTTTCAAATTAAAAATGAACACCAAAAGTAAAACAAAATGGTAAAGGTTATACGTCATTCGAAAGAAAATTTTCTGCTCTACAAGATATTGTGTTTGCTTTTACGTTACATATATTATTTTATTTGATTACAAGTCTTCAAAATGGAATGTCAAGTAGACGAAAGTAAGCATTTCCGACACCTCCAACGTTCGACAATTGATTTTTGTTGTTTTAACTCAAAACATATGGAACCCAAGCGCCGAACTTCTGGACTTTTCCCATTGATTTAAGATGGCGGTAAACAGTCATGTGACTACAATTAATCTGCTCAGCCAATTCTACGGTGGTTTGAAGAGGATCTTCATGAATAATATAATTTAAGCGGTTCTCATCGAAGTCCACTGGTCGCCCGGAACGCTCCATGTCTTTCAGGTCGAAATTACCGTCTTTGAAACGCAAAAACCATCCACGAGCTGTCCTTTCATTCATAGCATCTTCACCGTACACTTCGCAAATATCGCGAGCAGCTTTGGCAGCTTTATTCCCTCGATTGAACGCGAACAGAAAGAGGTGTCGAAAATACTCACTTTCATCTACTTGATTTTCCATTTTGAAGGCTTGTAATCAAATAAAATAATATATGTAACGTAAAAGCAAACACAACATCTTGTAGAGCAGAAAATTTTCTTTCGAATGACGTACTCGCATAACCTTTACCATTTTGTTTTACTTTTGGTGCTCATTTTTAATTTGGAAAAAAACGGACACAACTTATGTTAACATCCAATAATTATGAAATCGTAACAAGTTACGAAACTCGACATGAAAAATCTACGTTTTTATTATCTGTTTATTTATCCACTTTAATATTCATCTTCACGCATCATTTAAATGAAAGACGGGAATAATTTTTAGATTTTAAATCAATAAATTCAAAGAATTTACGATATAACATGACGTTAAAACGGTTTTTATTGAAAATAAATACGTAAGGATGTGTGGATATATACAGCGTTGGAAGAACGTCCATAATTCATGCCCCAGTCTCATTATGCGAGATTATTTATCATTTTACCAACATTATTATTGACTCCACACAAAGCCATTCAGTGAAAATGTAGCATTTTATGAAATATGTTCACAATAATTTTAAAACTTTGAATATTAATAAAAATAATACTTCATATTTCTACACCATTACTGCAACAAGCGTTGTTGTTCGTGAAATTTGAAATATTTTATTTCAAACATAAGGGATTTATTTCAAACATAAGGGATTTATTTCAAACATAAGGGATTTCTTTCAAACATAAGGAATTTATTTCAAACATAAAGGATTTATTTCAAACAAAAGGGATTTATTTCAAACATAAGGGATTTATTTCAAACGTTCCTCGAAGAGGAGTAGAACTTAGACGTATATTTCTTATTTATCTAATAAATCGATTGTTCCAAATCGATCTAATAGTGCGGGATATTATGACAGAGCTTTGACGTTGCTGGTCCTGTGACGTGGGATATTCTACCATTCAATATTAAAGATATGGCAGGCTTGTGAAGCTTGAGAAAGCTCGCGAAGACAAACCTTTTTTAAATGTATTGTCAACATTTATAGCGGTATATGAACACTACACACATAAACTACACTACACCTAAAGCTAAATGAGTCACTATCGCATATTGGAAGATCTACAAAAGGTTCTTTAAAGTTTTCCATTGGTAAACTTTCTATCGTCTTTCCTTGGAAGGTTTTCTTCTGATTTTTAACAAAATATTTTTTTTCTGAACATATACAAATAAGGGCAAACACCCAATCTAATGGCCGCAGTCACTACCTTTCTATCGTTACACTCAAATTATATATATTTAATTTGTATTATTTTTAATTTGTCAATAAAAGTGGGTTCAAATTCCGAGTTAGAGCGCCCTTTAGAAGAGTTTCCTTTCAAATAAACAGCGCTATATAAATTGTCCTTTCGTTATTATTCTGTCACATCCATAGACCTCGTCATGCATACTCTTCTTTAATAAACGTTAATCACTCTTTTCTCTTCTGATTTTGATTAATTTGATCATGTCACGTTTTTCTAAGTCTTCCCAAAGTTTTTGTACCTCCTATAATTATGTAAAGCTTATTTTTTGTAAATCATTCGCTTTTTTTAAGTGTCCGAAACATCTCGATGCTCTTTTTTTTTTCATCTTAAGCACTGCGTCTAATTTCAATTTAATTGTTTCCTACTATCGTCATTCATTATTCTGTCATAGATTGTTTTTCCACACATTTTACTCAACACTCTAATTTCTTCCATGCTTATCTTACTTTCATAATTTTTATACGACGTCGAACTTTCGCGTGCATATCTTAAGAATAAAACTAGTATTCCATTATAAACAGCCCGCTTTTTTAATTTAGAATGTTGCTCTCTGTTAACACATTATATTATAATACTCGTACAAACCCACCATTCCAAATATTGCCAAAAACGAATTAAACAAACCTCCAAGATTTATCAGATGTGCACCATTCTTATTTACGTTTCAGATAGAATCAAAACCAGATCACAATACTAGAATATAATTTCATTAATTTTTCTTCGTTTCCCTTCCCTTATCCTTGAACGAATTTATTTCCTCTAGTTTTATCACTATTGAAATATATCAATAAATAATTTATTTGATTTCTTTAACTTATATTAAAATTAATAGTTTTTGTACAATCTGCCATGGATTAAAAAAAACAGTTTAATGTATCCAAGATAATCTGATTGGTTGTAAGAAATTGCAGTATAGCAACAAGCCCGCCAGATTTGTGGTGTTTCAAACCATAAACACAAAAGTAAAAAAAATGTTAATTCTACATACTTATACAAAAAATTATCTAAATCAATATGTGAATCGTTTTGTATTGTATTACACTTTCGTTGTATACAGTACAACATGGTGGGATTATTGCCATGTGGCAATCTCTTCCAACCCACCAGAAAGATGATCAAGTAGCCTTAAGTGAATATCAGACTGGAATAATTTTTTTTAAATCTGTGTTCCAGCGGAATATGAACCCGCAACCTTCGGGCTGGGAGACAGACGTCTTACCAACTAAGCCACGGAGGTCGTCTTACAAATTTCAAATCTTATTTTGTATCACTGTGCAATAGTTGTCGAACTCTGGCGCAGACGTTATCCACGATACTCGTATATAAGGGATAAAAAATACCTTAAATTGGCACGCCCATCGCCAACCCCTGAAGGGAGAATGCTCTTTTGTGGACATCTTGTCTGGTAGACGCAATGGAAAGAACATCCAATTGTAGTACATAAACTCGTATATATTTGTAGATATTATCAGCCAGTCATGCATCGGACTATTCGTGAAGCTTCGAAAGGGTGGGAATCTACTGCAGTTATTAAAAGTTCTTTTTCTTCTTTAGTATCATCAGGCGGCTTTTGTTGTTGTGTCCCTTTAGATTTAAATATTCTTAATCAAATTTTGTCGAGTCAAGGCATTACACTAATCTAAAATAAAAGCCTTGACTGGGAGACAAGTCATTTCGTTTTATCTTAAGTATTTTTTTAAATTATTATTTAACTCACAATTTCGAAATCTCGTTGTTTATGCGAGAGATTAATTTTAATCTACTGAAATGTTTTGTTGTGTTGTTTATTGAACTCATAACCTCAATTAACTGTTGAATATTTAACAATCAATAAATTTGTTATTCCATTAATTACATTAACCCTTGCTAGTCTTGCTACACGTGTAACTTCCTCCTAACAAACCAGGATCAAAACGCCTGAAGAAGGCTTTGGGATAACAGGTCGAAACACGTGTAGAGGATTAATATAAGTGGAATGAAAAAATTATTTATTATTAAATATTCAAATACGGAGTTCCACATAGTAGTTTGACGGCCAAATGTTCATGCAATATTAAATGTATGCGAGTGGAACTAATGCCCAAACATGCCTCAATGTCACGATAAGTCACATGACGATCTTGCAATATCAGTTCACGCACAGCATCGATGTTTTCTGGCACAACCGATTTTGGACGACCTTCACGAAATTCATCCTGGAGCGAACTACGACCACGATTGAATTCGGAAAACCAGCGAAACATAGTGGCCCGGGATGGTGCTTTATCACCAAAAGTCGAAGCGAGTTGATCGGCACACTGTTGTTCGAGTTAGTCCACGTCGAAAATCATAAAAAAATCATCGCACGAAAATGTTCACGATTTAATTCCATTTTTGGCCGAGATGAATTTGGCCGAAAGTCACTGTAAACAACACAAATAACACTCGTATGACAACACTTTCTGAGCATGTATACCATTAAAAACGTCAAACTTTACGATGATCTGATTTGACGTATCTACACTGGTGTTGCCATATCTCAAAACTTAAGTAGCAACCCTCGTAATGATATGTTCCATGAAGAAAAAAATCACTTAAATATTTGAGGAAAATCTAGACAACGTAAATCCGACCTACCCTTCCGTTATAAGCACAAGCTCCCGAAGCATTATCTGTTACCTGACTAGTCCACCTGCAGTATTAGCTGGGACGACCAAGGTCTGAGTGAATGTGATGGAATACAAGTAGCCTGAACGAGTGGACTTGTTCTTGCTAAATAATTAGTGTAAGAATTGTTATCTAGTTATAAGTAGTATGTAGGCGTTAATTATTTCTAAAAATTAATATATTAAGATTGTAAAAATAAAAATAAAATGACATGTAGAAAAATAAGATTAAGTAAGTTCATAAATTATAACATATAATTAAGATTAGTTAAGTAATAAATGTGTATATAGGTATAGCCTTGACAAATATTTGTATAATAATATATATTACTTTGTTTAATAAATTAAAATTTAAAAAAAAACATAGTAAAAGCCGAAACCTTAGAAAAATAAAACAATTGAATTTGAATACTTTTTTATGATGGGAAAGTGTGAAAAAATGTAAATGTAAGAATTATGTTATTTAGGTAGTTTTTTCGAGGGATATAGAACGGTGTGTAACGATATGAAACAAAGTAAATGGGGCACTAAAACATATATGGTATACCCGAACTGTACAGTATCAAAATCTGTCAAGCTGATAGTACGAACTTTGATGTTGGAAGTGAAACGTGGACGTGGAACTAGAGTGAAAGGAGCCGAATGAATGCAGTAGAAATGCGTGCATTTCTAATAATATACGAGGTGACCATAATAATAGAAAAGCATATGCAAGTGGTTTGGACATGTGAAATTGATGGGTAACTTGAGTTCTTTCCATTGTCCCCATTATTGAAAACTAAATTTATTTATAGTTAAGGCGTTAACACTGTGGAGTTTGTTAGTACATTGTTTCACACCAGGCCGAAACAAATTCTTCGAACACCCTCGTCCCCCTATTCGCAAAGGTAAGCGTCAAATTGTGCCAAGAGCACAAATATTAGAAAGGGTCTTTCAAATTGACTGGATTTTTAATTCTTGGATAAAACACAGATGGCGTCGCAAACTTGCCTGGGTCTTGTGAGATTTGACAGTAATGTATGGCATTTATAAAAATGGAGTCGTATACAATATAACAATGCGTTCAAATTGAGAATTATTTTATGTATTGTAATCTCCAGAAACGGTGATGTTAATTGCCCACCAAGATCATGTGATCTGACACCGTTGGAATATTTTCTCTGGGGTTACGTGAAAAGTCGGGTCTATGAGAATGACCCCCAATCAATTCCTGAGCTGAAGGACGAAATTATTCGCGTTATTGGTGAGTTAGAACCGCAATTATGTCAAAATTTCATCGAAAAATTTGACAAAAGAGTGGACATCTGTGGAGCTGCAAGAGGTGGATATTTGCCGGATATTGTTTTTTGTGTTTAAATGTCATACATTATACTTCAATGACCAATAAAAAGTTTTTTGAAATCAAAGCACATTGTGTGTTTTATTCAAGAATGAAAAAAAAATGAATTAAAAAAAAAACGCTCAACTTGAAAGACCTTTATATATTTATATATCCCCATATTTATATATTTAAAATATTTATCGTCTAAGTCAAAGCGTTATTAAACTGCCCCCATCTTTATATTTATCTTCTAAGTCAAACCGTTATTAAACTGCCCCCATCTTTATATTTATCTTCTAAGTCAAACCGTTATTAAACTGCCCCCATCTTTATATTTATCTTCTAAGTCAAAGCGTTATTAAACTGCCCCCATCTTTTATATTTATCTTCTAAGTCAAAGCGTTATTAAACTGCCCAAATCTTTATACATATTTATCTTTTAAGTCAAACCGTTATTAAACTGCCCCCATCTTTATATTTATCTTCTTAGCCAAAGCTTTATTAAACTGCCCCCATCTTTACATTTATCTTCTAAGTCAAAGCGTTATTAAACTGCCCCCATCTTTACATTTATCTTCTATGTCAAAGCGTTATTAAACTGCCCCCATCTTTATAGTATATTATAATTTAAAATATTTATATTTATGTATGTTATATATCTCTATCCTTTCTCTCTACATACTTACATATACATAATATGTAACACGTATGTATTTTATAACATTAATATATGTACACAATTCTACCCTTTCATCTCTAATACCGTTGTTTTCTCCACCACCCAAAATATCCAAACTAAATAACCAAAGGCCGTTTAACAATATTCGATGAAGAAGTGAGGTGTCCTTTAATCGGACTGATACTCCGACTACAAACCTTCAACAGTGTGAAAGACATTGTAATTTGTTTAGCCAAAGAAGGTTTATATACATTGTTATATATTAAGTGGAAGAAATAGTATTAAACTAAACAAATAACAATAAATGTATTGACTAAAGGCGACTATACTTGAGAAAATGTAGGATGGTTCCTGTGACGTTTGAAACGTCATGTTTCAAAGGGATGGGGTAAAATCGTATTTTTTTTACAAATCGAATAGTTTTTTTATAAATCGATAAATTGTTTTTCTCTAAACTGACGTTTTAATTCCTAATTATCACTATACTGACTTTCTAATGTATTGTATGATTTGTATCTGTCTTTAAATAGGCCAATATCCACTATGTATTAATACTAATTACGAACATTTAGTTTTAGGTAAAAAAAAATATAAAATCTAATTATCGTAAACCCCATCCCTAACCAATGCAGACTAACGTAGTGACTTTTAACAAACGTCACCAAATATTATTTGATTTTAACAAACTGCCACATTTTTGCTAATTTGTAACAAGATGTATTAATTTGTCATTATTGTTAGTTTTATGTAATGTATTTACCTAAATAACTTGCTATTTATTGGATTCTAGGCTAATGTTGATAAAATAATTAAAATTACTGAACGTCGTTACAAGGTTGTATTGGGGCAAATTTGTGAACTGTCACAGGAACCATGCTTCAATTTCTCAAGAATAACTACAAGTTTTGAATCCATAACTGAAAAGGTTTGTTTTACTGTGAACCAGTAAGTAGACTTCATTTGTGGTTTAAAATTAAACTAATAATAAAAATGCGATTAAACGCTCACTTGGTGTGGTAATAAATCTGCTGATAACAGCGAATATTTTAATCTACACCAATGCAGAAGATTTCATTAAAAACTTTAAATATGTTCAACCGTCAGTAACGAGAATTTTTTTTGTAAAATGCGATAAGATATTATTAAATGTGACATATTATTGGGTTATCCGGAAAGATATTTCATAATTTTTAGTCAAAAACTAAATGGCTTAATAAGTGTAACCAGAATAAATGAAGACATCTGTTCTCTCTGCACTCGTCGATAGGGGCACAGTCATTGGAATTTGACTTTAAAAAAACTGAATGACTTTCCGAAAAACCTGTACCCGGAGGTAAGTAATAAACATCGGGCTTAAGAAAGAGACTGTCCGCCATAATCGGCTAGCTTCGGTTTTGTAGAGCGTCGTCTCTGTCATTCATACACGTGTTCTGTCGCGATTTGTCAGTCGTTATCAAGCGTTCTAGAGACAGAGACGACGCTCTGCAAAGCCGAAGTTAGCCGGTTATGGCCGACAGTCTCTTTCTTAATCCCGATGTGTATTAATTACCGCCGGATACTGTAATTCCACTAATTTGAATTATTCGACTCATAGATATATACCATATCTTTGTCGGGATAGGCAGATAAGACAAAGCGCCATACTTTCCTATCTTGACACACATCCTTAGTCTTTTCTACATTCATACACCTTCTTATAGAACTTTTACGATGTCTCTGACTTTCTACTAACGAAAAATTTGTTTTCTAGAAAATATGCAATAAACCTTGAATACCTACACATTCAGCACGTTTGGAACGAAGAAAGCAACGAAAATGTTGTCCGAACGACATGCAAGTTTATCCGAATAATACGCTACGTTCGTGTGAAATTTCGCGTGTGATGATCGTCCCATAATTACGTATTAAATTTGCTAGCGACGTCGATCCTTGTAATTTTACCAATCGAAAAGATATCGAAAGGCAGTAATTTAATTTTTTTACTTGTTTAGTCACAATCAGCGACGACCTCCGTGGCCTGGTCGTAAGACACTTGTCTGCCGATCCGGAGGTTGCGGGTTCGATCCCCGCTGGAACCCAGATTTTTTAAAATAGGATTCCAGTCTGGTTAACACTCAGGGCCTATAAGAACATATTTCTGGCTGGTTGGAAGAGATTGCCACATGGCAATAAACTCGCAAGGTAAAAAAAAAAAAAAAAAAAAATCAGCAATCGAACCCAAAACACCTGCGTGCGAAACAAGTGTTAAATAAAAGCCTTATAATTATAATTTACTCATCCCTATTTGTTATGATTAACTTTCATTTTTTTTAATGAAGGCAGATTAAGACGTATAACATTAACCAAAATTATTCAACTTAGAAAAAATATTATTTTGAAATATCAGAGAAAAATACATCAACTACAAATAGCGTCGTACAAACCGCAAAATATATAATCTCAGTTTAGACGTATTTAAAAATTTCCTTTACTTTAAATACTTGCGATAATAATATTGTTTCATGTTTAACATTACTTGGTAAGTGGTTGAAGAGTCTCATTACACGGAAAGTAAAGAACTTAATTTCTGTTCATGCAGTGAAACTCAAGACAGTAAGGCCTCGGCCACATAGGAAAGAGCCTCGCTTGATGCTTAGAGCCATGTTGCGAGTTAAGCGACATATCCTAGCGAACTAACGCACCGCATACTATCGCAGTGGCCACACTGCACGATTCGCGTCACGTTGCATGACGATTAGTCATCGAGTGAATCTCCTAGCGAACAGACGTGTTGGTTAATTTACAAAGATGGCGGAAGTTTTAATGACAGCTGTGTATAAAAGGGAGCTTTTATGGAACCCATCGAGCAAATTATAGAAAAATGTACCTGTAATAAAATCACTTTGGAATGAAGTTGCACAGAAAGTAAATAAAGATGGTAAGTTATAATGAAATTGGTTAGCTTTGAGAGTGACATCGTGCGTTGACTCAACCGCTCCCAACTGTCAAATGAATTTGTGCGTAGCACTTTGGTGTGGCCAAGCATGAAGTCACCTATTTTATGAGACACGTAAAATCTAGCTTTGTACCTAACGAAGCATTTTGGTGTGGCTTAGGCCTAAAGGATTAAAAAATGTCCTTTTGCAGTAATATAAACTAAAGCGCCCTGATTTCACAAAAAAAGGAGATACAAAATATATACGAGTATGTTATACCGAGGGTTGAGTATTTTTTTTTGCATAAATACGTCAATTTAAGAGGTGAAAGTTTAGAACCGTACTAAAACGGTAGGAATGTCAAGTATCATCCCTTCTCGAGGGTATTTTTGAAGTTGAAGAGATCGAAAAGGGTCCTTGAGAAGTGGAGTAAGCTAGAACTATTATTCTTCAAGGCTCGCCCCCGCTTTGTGCTATATAGAGGGCAAATCCATGTCCAACCCTCGACCTGAGATATTTCCCCCGAGAAATCCAACACTCGAGTACCTTGAAGAATACACACAAAATTATTCCGAAACCCAATAAAAAGGGTGAGGTAGATTTTATTAGATCCTTGAATACATTCAAAATTTTATACTGAAATACTTTTTTTTATCGGAAATATTATATTTTTCGTTTGTATTTTATGAAATAAAAAATCATCGTTCTCTACATTTATTTGTTCACCGCTTTTGGTTTTCTTGAATTGTATAATTATTTGCGAGATATGTAATAAATATTATTAAATTTTGGCATAGACTACCAGAATAACACGGCACGACAAAATGAATCAAATTCTGAAAGAATGAAATGTTATAATAGGAGAGTAAAACCAAATATTATATCTACAAAGCCGAAGTTAGCCGTTTATTGCCGACAGTCTCTTTCTTAAGCCCGATGTGTATTACTTACCGCCGGGTACTGTACTTCCTAGTAAATGTTTGTATCAAAAAATATTCAATTCAAATATATACAGTGCACTTTTTGTTTTATCGGATATCTCAAAATAGATAGGATTTAAAAATGTATATCCAAATGATCGATGAAAATATTTAAAAAGAAAAAACGTTAAAAAAGACAACGTTCTAATCGATTCCTCAAAAAACGTTAAAACATGAATTGACCCCATTAAGGGTATGGAATGATGTTAAATAGAAAGAGTGAATAGGTACAGACATAGGTAGAAAGGAGCGGATATAGCCAAGTGTTTGGGAGAACACGTGTGGATACACGTGCGCCAACATCCGGCAAAGAAGAAATCAACACTAGCATAAGGCGCCAGCCAGAGCTTCTCAAGTCACAAGAACGGAAGCAAACCTTGGTGTACAAAGTAAATAAAAAAGTTTTTTTTTTATAATATCCCAAAACAAATAATTTTAGATAAGAAACAGCTGGAATTTGTTCAGTAATATGTGTATTTGGGTCAACTTAATTCCTTTGTAGATGGCATATCGGAGGAAATAGCACGAAATACAAAACTAGCACGAAGCTCCTTTGAACGTTTTATTATTATTATTATTATTATTACACATGACAAGAAATATACACAATTTGAGAAAAAACAACAGGTAATTTGATTTGGACGTATACTTTTAATGGATCTGGGTTTGTTGCCTTTCATTTGTCGTATCCCCAGTAAACTAGGCTTTTGCCTGTATCTCACTGAGGATATTTAGCATGAAAATATAAATCGATACTTCTTTCCGATTTTTGATAACACAAAAAAACCCCGTTGCACGCTCTCATCAACCTGACAAACAGTGACACTCAACTACAACTGGAAACATCTTGCGAAACTCAACTCCTCACACATTATCACTCCAGAAAGACCAAAAATATTCATCCCACAATATACCGCACACAATCATAAGAATAAAAATCATAACAAAAAAAAAAAAGAAGAAAAACACACAGAAACACAAATACAAAAACATCCAAAATTAAAACAACAAGAAGAGACAGACCCACACTCACGAGCTCACATAAATCCTTTCTACTCGTAATTCATCCCGAAAGCCCAAGTACTCAAAATCCTGTCGCAATAACAACCCCGCTCCGATCGACTGTTTAAAACACGTCTTCACAAGTGATCTCCCAATATCTTGGAAACGAAAGGCCTAGGACTTTACATAAGAAACAGCTGAAATTTGTTCAGTAATATGTTTATTTGGGTCAACTTAATCCCTTTGTAGACTTTGTATCTAAGCTAATAGTACGAAGGACAAAACTAGCATGAAGCTCCTTTGGACGTTTAAAACACATCTTCAAAAGTGATCTCCCAATATCTAGGAAAAGAATAGTCTAGAAGAAGTATATTCTCCCAGTACTTACGTATGTTTGTAAGACATGGACGTTCACAGCAAAAAAACACATAGAAACTTCAGACCCAGGTGAGCATGGAGATATGTATGTTGGTATAAACTATACTAAAAGAGAATAGAAACGAAACTCCTAATTTCACAACAAAACAACATGTAATAAAAGTGTGCAAGTAGACTAAGTGGCAATAGAAGGCGCACGTAGCCAGAATGTCAGATTCCTGATGGGCATCCGAAATAATACAGCGATACCCAAGAACCATAAAAAGGACAGGATAAACACCCAAAGCACGCTGGGTGGACGGAATAAGAAAGTATGGCAGCATCACATGGTATCAATAAGCACAAAACCGAATTATTTGAAGTTGACATGGGGAAACCTTCACCCAGTAGTGGATTGAACACAGGTTGACAATGATGATGATAAAAATACACTTAATGAGGCAATGTCAAAGACGTGTATTTATTTAGAAAATCATAAAACCACCCTTGCAGTGCTTTACAATCTTGAAATGACGTCGGAACCTTTTAGAAATATTGTATTTTAAGTCTCTGGTTTGATTTTCAATAAAAAAACATCACGCCATGTCCCTATTGGGATAGGGCCTATCCGATAGGCAGACAGAAAATCTTCTTCTTCTTCCTAGTGTCATGTCAGGTCCCCCCAACGTTGAATATCACCTGAGAGTAGGCATCTTTGTCCCAGGCAGCCCGAAAAAGATCCCCAACGCTCCTTATACCAGTACAATCACGTATATTGCGGAGTCAGGAGATTTGCCTCCTGCCAACACCTCTTTGACCCTCTATTTTGCCTTGGCTGATCAGGTACAGAAATTTGTACTTTGCTCCCTCTAAGTACATGCCCCAAATAGGACACCTTTCGGATTTTGATATTAGCCATCAACTCTATCAACTTTGGCTCTTTGAAGAACCCTTATGTTGTTGACCATATCCGTCCAGACAGAAAATATTTCCACCTTATTCCATCTTGACACACGTATTTCGCTTTCGCCACGTCTTTACAGCTAATCGTGCATGTTCTCTAATTATAAAGACTTTTCACTCTTTTGAATCCTTTTTTAAGGTGAATTAGTTCTAACGTTACTTGCACTGTTTACGTGTATGGTTTAATAGAGAATAAAATGAGAAGTGACTATATAAATTTTATATATGGTCTTATGGGGAATAGAGTATGGAGAAGTGAAGAGGATTAATTAAATTGATTATTAATGATATTCTATTTAATGAATCATGAATCTCCACAACCTTATGCCTGAAATATTTAAACAAAGATGTTTTACAATGGAACCCATTATATGTATAAGGTATATGGATGTGGCAGAAGCGAAATATGTGTGTCGAGATAGGACAGTCTGACGCTATATCATCTCTACTTAGCCCAGCAAGGAAACAGCGTGATAGTATAACGTACGTACGTTTTTTATCCTTGCTCTTTCTATTGTATTTTTGAAATATGTTTTGAGGCAATCGTAGTTCTTCCTATCAATTGTATAAGGTCATTCGGAGTGTTGTACCGCGTGGTTTGGCAAATGATACCGACGTTTCGCAACCGTTGCAATTTTTCATCTTTAGACAAAATTCAACTAATGGCACCATTTACTACAAACAAACCTTGAAGATGAAAATTGCTACCTTTTCAAAGCGTCGTCGGCATCATCGTACAGTACTATTCTTTCCGCGTGAATGTCAAGAGTGACGATCGGTATGGTGAGATGCGGGCAGCTAACTCGAGACGGCCCAGTATCGTATAATTAACGGTGTACTCGTATACTGTTAAATTTTCATATTTTTCAAATCACTTTGACTTGTGTACTTGCTGGTTTATGTATTTTGTTAATTATTTCGTGTTACTGTGTATAATTATTTGGTTTTATTACAATAAATTGGTTTTTATTTCAAGATTATTATTCTTAGTAACAAATAAAGTACTCAATCATAGTTTGAAACATTTTTTAAGGTGCATTGCACAGTTTATGGAATAAATAAACACGAAAAACTACGCGGTACAATACTCAAAATGAGTTTATATAACCGATTGTATTTTTAAGGTGCATTCATTGTACAGTTGATGGAATAAATAAATAAGACAAACTACGCGGTACAATCAATACTCAAAATGAGTTTATACAATCAATTGTATTTTTCAAGGTGCATTGTACAGTTTGATGGAATAAATAAATAGGACAAACTACGCGGTACAATACTCAAAATGAGTTTATACAATCAATTGTATTTTTCAAGGTGCATTGTACAGTTTGATGGAAAAAATAAATAGGACAAACTACGCGGCACAATACTCAAAATGAGTTTATACAATCAATTGTATTTTTCAAGGTGCACTGTACAGTTTGGTGGAATAAATAAATAAGACAAACTACGCGGTACAATACTCAAAATGAGTTTATACAATCAATTGTATTTTTCAAGGTGCATTGTACAGTTTATGGAATAAATAAATAAGACAAACTACGCGGTACAATACTCAAAATGAGTTTATACAATCAATTGTATTTTTCAAGGTGCATTGTACAGTTTGATGGAATAAATAAATAGGACAAACTACGCGGTACAATACTCAAAATGAGTTTACACAATCAATTGTATTTTTCAAGGTGCATTGTACAGTTTGATGGAATAAATAAATAAGACAAACTACGCGGTACAATACTCAAAATGAGTTTATACAACCAGCTCTTTTTTTTTTAAGGTGCATTGTACAGTTTGATGGAATAAATAAATACGACAAACTACGCGGTACAATACTCAAAATGAGTTTATACAATCAATTGTATTTTTCAAGGTGCATTGTACAGTTTGATGGAATAAATAAATACGACAAACTACGCGGTACAATACTCAAAATGAGTTTATACAATCAATTGTATTTTTCAAGGTGCACTGTACAGTTTGATGGAATAAATAAATAAGACAAACTACGCGGTACAATACTCAAAATGAGTTTATACAACCAATTGTTTTTTTCAAGGTGCATTGTACAGTTTGATGGAATAAATAAATAAGACAAACTACGCGGTACAATACTCAAAATGAGTTTATACAACCAACTGTTTTTTTCAAGGTGCATTGTACAGTTTGATGGAATAAATAAATAAGACAAACTACGCGGTACAATACTCAAAATGAGTTTATACAATCAATTGTATTTTTCAAGGTGCACTGTACAGTTTGATGGAATAAATAAATAAGACAAACTACGCGGTACAATACTCAAAATGAGTTTATACAACCAATTGTTTTTTTCAAGGTGCACTGTACAGTTTGATGGAATAAATAAATAAGACAAACTACGCGGTACAATACTCAAAATGAGTTTATACAACCAATTGTTTTTTTCAAGGTGCATTGTACAGTTTGATGGAATAAATAAATAAGACAAACTACGCGGTACAATACTCAAAATGAGTTTATACAATCAATTGTATTTTTCAAGGTGCACTGTACAGTTTGATGGAATAAATAAATAAGACAAACTACGCGGTACAATACTCAAAATGAGTTTATACAACCAATTGTTTTTTTCAAGGTGCACTGTACAGTTTGATGGAATAAATAAATAAGACAAACTACGCGGTACAATACTCAAAATGAGTTTATACAACCAATTGTTTTTTTCAAGGTGCATTGTACAGTTTGATGGAATAAATAAATAAGACAAACTACGCGGTACAATACTCAAAATGAGTTTATACAACCAATTGTTTTTTTTTGTTCGCACATTTGTCAAAAACAATATATTTCCGACCCCTGGTCTAAAAAGTCTAAAAAATGAGCGTTGTTTATAGTTAAAAGTTATACTAGAGATTAGGTACTGCGATACTGGTCTACGGTGGGGGAGGGGGGATGTGTGGGGTAGGAGGAGGGGGTGCAGGAAGTGGCGGTATTGGTGGCCGACGATAAGGGCCGGCAGGCGAGATAGCAGAAAGCGGGCAACAGCACCAGTCCGGAGCGGACAGGGACTGCCAACCGGAGGACCAGAGAAACTTACACCAAACCAAAATTTATTTTGCCTTATATATATATATTACAATAAAGGTCTGGTGATTGATGGAAAATACCTGAGCCATTTGAGATTTACAGACGATATTGTTATATTCTCACAAAACCCGAATGATCTTAAGCACCAACTGCAAGAATTGGCAGAGGTCAGTAAAGAAGTTGGTTTAAAAACCAAATATATGATGAACAGTTTTGCAAACCCCAAAACCAATAAACGTAGATGGAAAGCCGCTAGAACTTGTCCAGGAATGTGTGTATCTGGGCCAACTTATTTCCTTTGTAGGTGGCATATCGGAGAAAATGTTACAATATATGTTAGCACGAAGGACAAAACTAGCGTAGAGCTCATTTGGACGTTTGAACAACATCGTCAAAAGTAATCTCCCAATATTCTTGAAGCGAAGGGTCTACAACCAGTGTATTCTCCCAGTACTAACTTATGGCTGCGAGACATGGAAGCTCACAGTAAATAACACACAAAAGTTCCAGCTCGCACAAAGGGGCATGGAGAGATGCATGTTGAGATATACTAAAATATATCGTAAACGAAACACCTGGAATCGCAATGTAACAAATGTAGAATACGTTATAAAGGTGTGCAAAAGAATTAAGTGGCAATGGGCAGGACACGTAGCCAGAATGTCAGACTCCCGATGGACATCCGAAATAATCCAATGGTACCCAAGAGGCATAAAGAAGCCCAGAAGAAGATCGAAAGTATGCTGGATAGATGAAATCAGGAAGTATGGCAGCATCACATGGCATCAACGAGCTAACAACCGAACTATTTTGAGTCAACTTGGGGAGACCTTCATCCAGCAGTGGATCAACCCTGGTTGACAATGATGATGATATACATATATTACAATTTATCGGGTTTAATGCTATGTGGCAATCTCTTCTAACATTTAGAGAGGCAACTCTCCTCATGGGTGCTTTCTTTGTATATATCAAAACACTGTAGGATTACCTCTATGTGGCAATTTCCTCAAACTAATAAGATGTTTATGAGACCATACCATACAGAACACATCTTTTAAAACTAGTTTTCAGCGAAAATCGAACTCGCATCCTCCAGGTCAGAAGACAGGTGTCTTACCAACTAGCCTACAAAAGTCATCAAAGCCAACCCGAAATATGTAAAAAAGACCTTAAATATATATTTGTGATTTTTTTTAGCCTGGATGTACAGGGGTGTGGGCTGAAAGCTTTTATCAGAATCGAGGCTTATATTAAAATTGATAAAATAATTCAATTAACTGAACGTCGTTACATGGTTGTATTGGTGTAAATTTGTGAACTGTCACAGGGACCGTGCTACATTTTCTCTAGTATATTCATTAATCTACTTTTTTTTCCTTATATTTAAACAATTTTTTTTTGTAAAAATCTGTCATGGATTAAAACAGTTAAAAGTATCGAATATAAGCTGCTTGATTGGAAGAAATTGCTGTATAGAAATAAGCCCACAAGATGCACCATGTTGAATCATGTACACAAAATAACTGAAATAAATAAATGAATACAATGCAAAGTCAATTGATTGAAAACCCCTGATATTTTTATCACTATCGCATTGTGAGAAATAATGAATCTGGTAACAATTAAAATTACAAAATAAAAATCTTACAATATATAATACATATAATAAACACTGCAAGTTATATAGAATCAGGGACAAAATCTTACAATATATAATACATATAATAAACACTGCAAGTTATATAGAATCAGGGACAAACAAGATTGAAAACTATTTTTCCTGAAATTATTTTAAAATCCATGGGCTTTTTCCATAGATTTCGGAAGGTCGCCGGTTCAAACTCCCCTCGAATAACACAGGTATTTTTTCCGCCTATAATTCGAGGGTATAATGATACCTATGACTTCGGTCATATTTATTCTTCCAAAAAAATTGACGTTGGAATGGCGAGGGGATTCCCGACTACGAGGTCCAGCAACGAGGTTTATTATAACTGATCTTGAAACAGACAGTATAGATATCTGCTAAAATTTACAATAGTATTTTGGTGACAACTTTGATGTGTGATTGAAACGTGGATTAGGAAAAGCCGAATAAATGCTGTAAAGATAGAATACATGGAGTTATAATGTATGTCAGAATATGGAATGAAGTTATAAGGGGTGAATGTGAACTTTGGCTGATGTGTTAAGACGAATAAGAGTACGTTGCGATGGTTTGGACATGTAGAACGAATGAATGAATAAAGACTAACAAAACAAACATACAGTGCTGATGTGAGTGGAAGACGTATGAGAGGAAGACCAAGGAAAGTATGTTCAGATCAAGTGTATGATACTCTGAAAGAAGGGAAAGTAGAAAGTCAGAGAAATAGAGGTTGTATGATAAGGGATGTGGATGTGGAAGATACTAATGTGTGCCGAGTTAGAAAATTGACACTCTGTCCTCTCTGCCTACCCCGACAAGTAAATGGCGTGATGGTATGTATATATGTGCTGATCTTGAAAGTACACGAAAAAATAAGGAATGTCTTGTTTTTTTATCAAGTTTTTGTGAAATAATTAATGCAAAACGTGTTGCGGGGATTAAAGTAATTAGTGAAATAAATAACTGATTTACTGTTAAATATTCTAATATGGAGTTCCACAAATTGTAGATGTAGCCTTAGATAAAGTTTAAATTCTACTTCAATTTTAGTTGCACTTCGAATAGCTTCCGCACCCACCGTATTCTCCAGATTTGGCCCCCAGTGACTATTGACTGTTCGCAGACCTCAAAAAGATGCTCCAGGGAAAGATATTTGGCTCCAATGAAGAAGTGATTGCCGAAACTAACGCATATTTTGAAACCAAAGACAAATCGTTCTACACGGCTGGCATAGAAAAGTTAAGCATGGAAGAAACAACGAATCTAGCTATGGAATAGTTAGTTTTTATGCGACATATTTTTTTTTATTTTAAGTAATATTATATAACGAGTGTATAAATGCATTCAGGCCGGCCGCCTAAAGAGAACCTCGGGATAGAAGGTAGAAACACGTGTAGCAGGGATAAAAGTTATAATATTAGTAGAATAACAAAGTTTTGTTAAATATTGTATAAACTAAAATCAGTTGAAGGGAAATTTATTTACATGAAACAATGTCTTGAACACTCGCGTACTAGTTTTCTTTATGAAAGGCAAAGGTAATCTCTCCTAAATATCAATCAAGATAGCAGGGTCTGTTTGCTCAATTTACCTCAACAAGGCGATATGCACTCTTCAGATCCACGTGCGTTTATTCCCATAGATAATTTTTCAACACACCTGTCGATACTGACGACAAAAAAAATCTATTTGAGACCTTTTTTTGATAAATAACTCAGACAAATTTTGCGGCAAATCGTTATGTTATTTATAAAGAATACCATCAGATAATGTGTTGATTTCTCACGAAGAGTTGAAGCCTTCAAACGTTCCGACATGGCTTACCCCTTAATAAAAAAATCGCACTCCATGTTCAATCAATTCATACGAAAAATATCAGATTTCAAAAAAGCTGAATTTTTTATGAATCCGTTCCATTTTCAATAAATATTTCTTTATTGTTGAACGAACCTTTAAATTTAGTTCAATTTAGTGAAAAATGCCATTTAAGGCTGTAGAATAGTGAAAAAATGGGGTTTTCCCATACATATCGGAAGGTCGTCGGTTCAAATTTAAGAATACGCAACCCACTTTTGAGTGTTGACGGTTATCCCTTGAAATCGAGTATGATTATAAGATACCCTATGGGTGATACATCTATGTGTGCATTGGTTTATAGTGCGCAAACTGTTGCACTTCAGCAAGTATACAGTCTTGACAGATTAAACCTATAGTTCCAATGACAGAGTATCAAGACGATCGGCAGATTAAATCTATTGCACAATATCGTCAGGCAGAGTTTTATATAATGCCATATTTGTGTTGCTTAACCTTTCCCTTCCTGTGCTAAAAATATCCGCCCGTTCCGGTGATGTGTATTCAATACACATGTAAAAATGAGCGATTTAAAATCGGAAATATAAGAATATTCATAGCCAATCGCTTAAATTAATTAAAATTGAAGTCAAAAGTGATAAAAATTGAAATTTAATTGCTGAAAACATGAAAAAAATATCGGTTGACGTTCACAAAACGGGCAAAAAAAAACACCTCAGATGAATGCGCTATGTTAGAGCGACTGATACCTGAAACGGACTAACACTGTGTATATTATACCTCGAAGGAAGAAACACAACTGCAAACTGAGATTCTATTTCTTGCGTTCCCATATACCGAAGTAGAGTGAGCCGTAAATAGCGTCGCTTCCTCACCCATAGCGGTATTTAGAATGAATATACCTACGTCACACACTGGAACACGTTTGATTGTATTGGTGAATTTATTCCCGATTTTCACAAAATATATCTGATGTGGCCGATAAGTGCTTATTATTATTAATATTATTTTTTCATTCAATGCGTAAATGTATTACGGAGGAATACCTAAAATCTGAACCCAGTATTTATTATATTTATAGAGGTATTAAAGTTTTTAGAATCAATGTGTACTAGTTATACATCACAGGGAAGGAAGGATTAATAATATACATTCAGGAATGAAGTTAGTAACGAAATCTATCCGAGAAATACGAAACAACTTTCAAGAGAAACCAAAAAAATGTAAGCATATTAATCTGGCTGACAAGATTGAAACGAAAATATTCAAGCTCTCAACTAACAAACATCGATGTAAAAAAAATGGTGAGCATTTAGGAGCACCTGAATGGATCAAAAAGTGCTACTTAACACGAATGTTGTTCCAAGTATTTTGAAGACATGTGTACATGAATTTGTAAACGTAAATATCCCATAGCATCGTTAGCGAGTTACGCATGATAAGGTTTTACTTAATGCATCTATTAAACTTCAAATCGGCGAGGTGACTCCAGAGTACCGTTCAACCTTATCACATGCCATAAACCAGTCTGCGTATAGCATAGGGCCGACACAGTCAAGCAGCTCTAATAGATAGCACTAACAAGGTATTTTTTAACAAGATAAGTACCTGCAATACATTGACAACTAACTATTCTGTCTTCCGTATTTCATTTATATTTATCTAATTTACGAAAACTATCAAAGTAAGGATTATTTAATTGATTAAACTAAAACATCTCTTCAGATTTTCTCGGATGATGAAATAGTTACAAGGGATATTTAACGACGTGTAGCGATAGGAATCAAAATAAATGGGACACGAAAACACATATATTCGAACCAGATATTATCAAAATGTGTCCAGATGATAGTCCAAAACAGTAATAAAGTACCAACTTTGATGTGTGGAAATGAAATGTAGAAAAATACTGGAAAGAGCTGAATAAATTCTGGGTGTGAAGGAGGCTAAGGATATGTGTCATGGTAAGAAAGTCTGACATTTAGTCTTCTCTGCCTATCCCGATAAGTAAATTACGTGATGGTATTTATGTACTGTTTTTTTTTTCACTTTAGTTAACGGTTTGATGCTGCTACCGGTTTCAAGGTTTTCACCTCATCATCACTAGAGTTGGCATCGATAAACTAGATCCACCTAGCGGCAAAACTATGGACTGGTGGTTGGGGGATGGAGGGAGAAAATATATGATTTCAGCAAGCAGTAGTGAGATCTTGGGAACGTATGTGTTAGCCAGATGTTCGTCCCAATGCATTGATTGATATTTACAGAGCCTTTAATATGTCAAATTCATATCCAAAATTATTGGCAAACAAGAATTTTGCAACATATGTACCATAACTCTCTCAGTGACAACGATTAGCCATTTCAGAATAAATTAGATGATTCATTGAGGCGTATTTTTGCTCACAATATCTTTTTTTCAAATGACCTTCTTGTCTTTTTTATAGTATAGAAATTATCGCAGTCAGCAAATTCTTGTTCTACGTGTTCAAGGGTGTGGGCTGAAAAACATCTGGTGTCCCTGTGACTGGGTTCGCCCTATATTGGTGGGGTGTATCTTGGCCGAGGGGATGCTATTAGATAAGCCCAGACCTTTTGATAGCTTCTGTATTTAATGTATTATCTGCAATTTAGGTGTTTTAGAAGTGTTATTTAAATATAATCTGTACAAACTACACTATACCATGTTGCTATCAATAAACCTATTATTTATTTATTTATTTATATAAGATTACTACTGTTTAAAGTACTCTTTTTCTATCTTTTCCACAAACTAAAAGATTATGGAAATTGAAGTTAGTGTAAAAGGATCGCTTTGTGTGACTAGAAAAAGATTTCGTTAGCCCGTATGATATATTTATACGAATAAAAATTTGGTCCATTTATAAATATATTTATATACTATATAGTATATCGTTAAATGTATGATTTTTTATAGGTTTCTTCATAGTTTTATTTTTAAGGGTGAATCAATAAGACTTTTTAGGTAGACAGTATTAAATGAAACACAACACAGTGGTGATAAATAACAGAGTTTGATAAGTAAATTCTGTGAGAGATACGAAGAGAAAGATTTGAAAATGAATATTGCTAAATCCAAAGTAATTGTGATAGAAAATAAGTGATAGTGAAAAATATGCGAGATACGGGTAAGCAATAAATTATTAGAACAAGTTAGGGAGAACTGCTATTTAAATCATATACCTGCTACGGTGTACTATATACAACAAAAGATTTTGTAATTTATTTTTAACAAACACTGTTTATTCCACTTTTTTATGACGGTATAACCCTACCGGTTTCAAGGCTTTCACCTCATCTTCAGGGGAGCGCAAACAAGACTAAATGCTGTTCGGACTGGTACCGATATAGACACTTCAACGGTTGGAGGCGGGAGGGGTGAGGGGAAGGCTAGGTATTATTTCGGCCAAGAGCGGGGAGATTTTGGGGAAATAACTATTCAACAGATGCTCTGATCTGTATATTGACTTAGAAATTTCTAGGGCCTCCAATCTGTCCAATCTATTTCCGTTGTCGCTAATATGTAAGAATTTGGCATCATTGATAGAAAAAGTATGATTCTCACGGTGACAATGATTAGCCATTTCAGAATAAATTAGAGGATTTGTTAAGGCAGATTGGTGTTCACGAAATCTCTTTTCAAAAGATCTTCCTGTCTTTCCTATATAGAAATTATCACAGTCAGCACATAAAAGTTTATACACACCGCTGTTGTTAAGTATTCCATTTTTGCCTTTCCCATTAAATAAGAGTTTCCGGAGATTGAAGTTAGTGTAAAAAGCTGGCTTTATGTGACTTGGAATATTTTTTTTGATATATTTTTTATAAATAGGACTTTGCTCCATTTATAGGTATGCTTATAGGTGTCGTTAAATATATAATCTTTTATGAGTTTCTTTTTTGTTTTGTTTTTTAAAAGTGAATCAATGAGGCTTCCAGGATAGCCATTATTTGTAGCAATTTTTTTGATGGTTATTAATTCCTTTTTAAAATTGTCGTCGGTTAATGGGACACTGAGCAATCTATGAAGCATACAGTTAAAGGCGGCGAATTTATGATTATTAGGATGGTTAGAAGTTGCTGGAATTATGGAGTCTGAATAAGTATTTTTCCTATATATATCAAAGTCAAATGTGCCTTTTTTCCGAGATAATGTTAGGTCCAAGAAATTTAATTTTCCGTCCTGTTCTGTTTCTAATGTAAATGTGATAATTTCTATATAGGAAAGACAGGAAGATCTTTTGAAAAGAGATTTCGTGAACACCAATCTGCCTTAACAAATCCTCTAATTTATTCTGAAATGGCTAATCATTGTCACCGTGAGAATCATACTTTTTCTATCAATGATGCCAAATTCTTACATATTAGCGACAACGGAAATAGATTGGACAGATTGGAGGCCCTAGAAATTTCTAAGTCAATATACAGATCAGAGCATCTGTTGAATAGTTATTTCCCCAAAATCTCCCCGCTCTTGGCCGAAATAATACCTAGCCTTCCCCTCACCCCTCCCGCCTCCAACCGTTGAAGTGTCTATATCGGTACCAGTCCGAACAGCATTTAGTCTTGTTTGCGCTCCCCTGAAGATGAGGTGAAAGCCTTGAAACCGGTAGGGTTATACCGTCATAAAAAAGTGGAATAAACAGTGTTTGTTAAAAATAAATTACAATGTCTTTAAACCTCCACAACGTTAATGCCTTAACTATAAACAACACAACAAAAGATTAATACATAACCAACGTGACCTGGTTCGTAAGATGCTTGTCTTTCATGCCGGGAGTTACGGGTTCGATTAAAAGATTTTTTAAATAGAATATCAGTATAAATTTCACTTCAGCCTCCTTCAACATTTTTCTGGTTACTTGGAAGAGATTACTATAAGAAAATAAGTCTGCCAGGTTGTACTGTATACAGAGAAAGCGCAATACATACAAGTATACAGTAAGAAACAGAAAATGAGCAGAAAAAAAAAACAAATAATAAAGTTCATGAATTAAACAGATTAGCAAATAAAACGTTACATAGAAAAGACAATAAATAATAGGTTAGTCAAAAAGTTTTGAAAGCGACATCTATGGAGCAGTAGAAAACCAAGATTTCTACGACATTTTAATATTTCATCTTTCATAAGAACGTACTCAAAATTTCATTTCGATCTGTCAATTCATTCTTTGTTTACAAGCCATTTGAAGTTGACGTGTCAGTGAATTTTTAACAATGGAAAAATCCGAATATCGTGCAGTGATTAAATTCTTTGTTTTGGAAGGTTTATCGGCTACTGAGATCCATGCAAAGATGGTGAAAGTATTAAAGGAGTCTTCTCCTTCATTTCCAATGGGTTTTGGAGTTTAAGCGTGGCCGTACAAGCGTTGAAGACGATCCACGCTCAGGACGTCCAAAAAGTGCATCAACACCAGAAATCATAGCGAAAATACAGGATATGGTTTTGGAAGATCATCGATCGACTGTGGATGTGATAGCTGACACCATAGGCATCTCACATTGAACAACATGGCATATTTTGGCTGAAGTTTTGGGTTTCAAAAAACTGTGTGCACAATGGGTGCCGCATTTGCTAACAATGCAACAAAAACACGTTCGGATGCGACTTTCTGAGCAACATTTGGAGCAATTTCGAAAGGATAAAAAGGATTTTCTGCGTCGATTCATCACTATGGATGAGACTTGGGTTTTCCACCATGATCCTGAATCAAAACAAGAGGCTAAGGAGTGGTGTGAACCAGGCACTTTGGCTCCGAAGCGAGTTCGTGTCCAGAAATCGGCCAAGAAGGTGTTAGCGTCAGTTTTTTGGGATGCAAAAGGAATTTTATTGATAGATTATCTCCAAACTGGTAAGACAATCAACTCTGATTATTATTGTGACCTTTTGGACCAGTTGGATGAAAAAAGTTGTGAAAAAAGACCCGGTTTGCAGAAGAAAAAAATCATTTTTCATCAAGACAATGCACCTCCTCACACAGCTCAAAAAACCATCGCGAAAATCAGTGAATTGGGGTACGAATTGTTGCAGCATCCACCCTATTCGCCAGATTTAGCTCCCTCTGACTTCTGGCTGTTCTCACACCTCAAAAAATTCCTTCGTGGAAAGCATTTTTCATCAAACGAAGAGGTTATAGCCGTCGTAGAGGAGTATTTTGCAGGCCTTCCAGAAAGTCACTTCCGTGATGGGACAACAAAGTTGGAAGATCATTGGACCAAGTGTATTGATCTTATGGGAGACTATACTGAGCAATAAAAGTGATTTCCCCCCAAAAAAATGTATTTTCATTTCCGCTTTCAAAACTTTTTGACTAACCTAGTAAGCATAAAAAAAGGCAAATTCAAATAAAATCTACCTTTCCAAACCATGATCATGTCCAGGGTGATCCAAAAGCGAAGATAACTTATCCGATGTCACTCATATTTAGTCTAAAGATTCAGTTCGTTATGAATCACTTTACTGAAAAAGCCAACAGGATAAAATAGTAACACTGTATTTACAAAATGATAAAACAAGGAAAACTAACGTATGTATAATAAATAGACGGTCATAGGCCGAATCCTTGTATGTATGATATACATACAATGTAGTTATGACCGTCAAAAAGTTGTGTGGTCTATGAAGCAAACATTTAAAACACTGCGTGTTAAAAATGAAAACTTGTTCCAGGAAAGTCTCAACCACAATGGTTAGTTATTCCAGTACAAACTGAAACTGGAATTGTTCTAATCTGGAAAATACTTGTTACAGAAATAAACTAACTACCCTTCCCTTTGCTACCAAAAATCACGCACAAAGTTTCAGAATTATTTAACTATTTGGGTTTCAGCTATGTATAAGCGCATTCAAAATGAAAGTCTCAACAAAAAAGTCCATTCCAATAACCCATGCATATACAAAAAACCGTCAATCTTTGAATTCTATGATACTTGTTCTAAGTCACAATAGAGTAAACAAACAAGCCGAGACTTAAGTTTCTTCCCTTTAACGAAGGGTTGCTATCAAAAAGCCTTAATTAAGGTTCTAAATCATTTAACTTTTTCATTTCAGCTACGTAACTTAAAATCTTCAAATTTTAAGATACGAGCACCCTTGAGGAGTCTGCTTTCTAAACAGCGCTGTATATTAATTGTAATTGTCTTTTTATCATAATTATTATTCGAAATCACAAAAAAAAACTAACAATGAGAGAATAACGAGGATTTACTAAAAAAAACACGCACCAATATTCAAAATCTTCGTGGTATTAACTATGTAACTCTGTGTTTAAAGTAAAATATCAACAGTACAGTGTACTCTGACAGTATAAGTAAACACTGAAAATCTTCGATTAGAAACTACCTAGAAGTTGCTACTAAAACACGCACCAATATTCAAAATCTACGTAGTATCAACTATGTAACTGTATGTTTAAAGTAAAATATCAACAGTAAAGTGTATTTTGACATAAGTAAACACTGAAAATCTTCTACTAGAATCTACCTAGAAGTTGCTACTAAAACACGCACCAATATTCAAAATCTTAGTAGTATCAACTATGTAACTGTGTGTTTAAAGTAAAATATCAACAGTAAAGTGTATTTTGACATAAGTAAACACTGAAAATCTTCTACTAGAAGTTGCTACTAAAACACGCACCAATATTCAAAATATTCGTGGTATCAACTATGTAACTGTGTGTTTAAAGTAAAATATCAACAGTACAGTGTATTCTGACAGTACAAATAAACACTGAAAATATTCGATTAGAAACTACCTAGAAGTTGCTACTAAAACACGTATCAATATTCAAAATCTTCATATTTTCAGCTATGTAATTGTGCTGTAAAAACAGAACATCAACAGTCTAGTTTATAACGACATTGTACTCGTAGGTTCGTAGGTAGACACTAAAAACTGAAATTCTTCTAATTCTAAGAAAATAATGTTCTCGGTCACAAAACAAAACTAACAATCGGAAACTTCCGACAAGTTACTATCAAAAGGCACGCAACAATATTTAAAATCTTCATGGTTTCAGCTATGTAACTGCTCGTTAAAAATTAAAGTAAAGTGTAATTCGACAGAATAAGCAGATTCTGAAAATCTTCGAATTCTAAGAAACTTGAACTCGGTCACAAAAAAAACTAACAACCAGAGACTACCGAGGGGTTGCAGCACGCACCAAGATTCAACATCTTCTTACTTCTTGGTTTCAAGTATGTGAAAACGAAAGTATCAACAGTAAAGTTCATTTTGAGAGTATAAGCAAACACTTTAAAGAAATAATTCTAAGAAAATTGTTCTCGATTACAAAAAAAAAAAAAAAAACGAACATCCGAGAAGTTGCTATCAAAAGGCACGCACCAATATTTAAAATGTTCTCGGTTTCAGCTACGTCAAGCTGATGACCAAGGGTTTCCCGCGATTCAACGTAGATGTTACGAACGTACTCGAAAGAAACGAAACGGTAAACAACGCAAATGGTAAAGAGTCTCGACCGCGACTGACGGAAGAGGATCGCAAAATAATAAAAAGTGAAACAGCTCAAGAGGCACCGTGCCAAGGATGATGGTGCTGTGCAAAGTAGACCGAAACCGAGCGAAAGAATAAGGCATACTGGTGTAGCAAAGAAAACATTACTGAATATGGACGATGCACGACGCATCGGGTTGTAACGAGCGAAGCAATTATTACCTAACAACTGGAAAACTGTTTGATATACAGAATAATAGGCATAATACGTAGCAACTTGGTTCAGCTCGGATAATGGGTCGAGCTGTTCTGCAAGCCTGATATGATAACCTTGTTTGATTTCGGAGTGAGTCACCTAAGTTTCACAGCGGGTGAGTATTTAACGCGTATCATCGACATCATGTGCTTACGCTCTGCTGAACTTAAACATCTCTGCTAACTACTATACAGAGTCAGCAAGTGTTGGGGGTATTTCTCACTACACCAATCAGAAGATCTACATAGGTTTCTTTGTAGTTCGTCTCCCTTTGGTTAAGTTTTCTGTTGCTTTCTAACCAAATATGTTTTTTCTAAAAACATATAGATGCGGGGAAGTACCTAATCTAATGGCCGCAGCCACCACCTCTGTTTCTTACTTCTTACCATCGTTACACTCAGCTTATATATTTTTGTAATATTTTTAACGAGTCAATAACAGCGGGTTTGAATCCAGAGTAAGAGTCTGCTCTACAAACGGCGCTTTATAAATTTGCATTTTATTATTATTATTATTATATCGCAATTTTCAGAATATTTGATATGAAATAATTGCGTTATTTGACTTATTACGTATTACTATTTCTATAATATCTCTTATCACAAGGTCCACTCCAACCGAGATGATCCTGTTTTTTTTCAAGAATAATGTACGAGTATTTACTTAAAAATTCCAAAAAATAAACTGACAACTTAAAATATATAAATTATAGTATTGTATTACACTATCGTTGTATACAGTACAACCTGGCGGGTTTATTGTCATGTAGCAATATATTCCGATCAACCAGAAAGACGACGATCTCCGTGGCCTGGTGGTAAGACACTTGTCTGCCGATCCGGAGGTTGCGGGTTCGATCCCCGCTGGAACTCATATTTTTTAAATTATGATTCCAGTCTGGTTAACACTTAGGGCCTATAAAAACATATTTCTGGTTGGTCGGAAGAGATTGCCACATGGCAATAAACACGCCAGGTAAAAAAAAAAAAAAAAAGATGTTAAAGAGGTCTTAAATGAAAACCAGACTGAAATCCTTAAGTTTTTTTAAATCTAGGTTCCAACGGGAATCGAACCCGTAACCTTCGTTTTGGAGACAAACGTCTTACCAACTAAACCACTGAGGTCATCACATAGTACATATATTTCAACATATTAGCTATAAACATGGCAAACTAAAGTACAACACAAAGTTGTAAAACAATACAACACTTATAAAATATAACAGAAGTCAAATTATAAAAACAAAAATAGTATAAAATATAATAATCCGTAACCTAGATTTATTTATTTATTTTAGTCAAGATATTAGATTAGAGAAAATATCGGAGAAACACACTCCTGAACCAAATAACATCCACAATAAAAATATTCACTAACACAGACATGGAAATAACCTAACTGCTGCATTGTCACGATTGATGATGTTTACTAGTGGTAGTAAAGTAATTTATTATTATAAAATATTCTAAAATGGAGTTTGAGAAAGGTAAAGACGGAACTTTTGATTAATTCCCATTTTTTTTTATTCAGGAACTTAATTTTCAAAGGAAAGTAAATTTCAGCTCGGGGTTACGAGTTCCTTTTCCAATAGTATGTTACTGAAAAAAATGGGTTCCGCTCTGGTAAGAGTTCGTCTAGTAGAAATAATTGCTAACACTAGACGTGTGGTAGAATTACTGATACGAGCGACTATAGTTCAGAAAATGTAGGATGAGTCCTGTGACAGCTCACAAATTTTCCCCAATACAACCTTGTAAAGATGTTCAGTAATTTTAATTATTATTATTATTATTTTTTTTTATTATTACACATGACAAGAAATATACACAATTTGAGAAAAACAACAGATAATTTGATTTGGACATACAATTTTAATGGATCTGGGTTTGTTGCCTTTCATTTGTCGTATCCCCAGTAAACTAGGCTTTTGCCTGTATCTCACTGAGGATATTAAGCATGAGAAAAATAAATCGATCCTTTTTTCCGATTTTTTATTACACAAAAACAAAACCCCGTTGCACGCTCTCATCAACCTGACAGTGACACTCAACTACAACTGGAAACATCTTGCGAAATTCAACTCCTCACACATCATCACTCCAGAAAGACCAAAAATATTCGTCCCATACTATACCGCACACAATCATAAGAATAAAAATTAAAATCAAAACAAAATTAAAACAAAAAAAAAAAAAAAAAATACACAGAAACACAAATACAAAAACAACCAAAATTAAAACAACAAGAAGAAACCCACACTCACGAGCTTACATAAATCCCTTCCACTCGTCATTCATCCTGAAAGCCCAAGTACTCAAAATCCTGTCGCAATAACAACCACGCTCCGATCGACTGTCTAAATGGTTTTCCTACCTTTACCTTTATTGAAGTCGGCACGCCATTGTATGTAATGGGAGCCAAATAAGCATATTGTTTTATCAACTTTAATATAAGCCTCAATTCTAATAAATAGCAAGTTATTTAGGTAAATACATTACATAAGGTTGTATTGGGGCAAATATGTGAGCTGTCACAGGACTCATCCTAGAATTTCTGAACTATACGAACATAATTCTGTGCCTACTCTAGTAGTTATTATGCAAAACACTTGATTAATGAGGCTGAAGACAATGCTGTCCCCCGACAACGTTTTTTAATATATCCACAGTCGATCGGAGTGTGGTTGTTATTGCGACAGGAGTTTGAGTACTTGGGTTTGCAAGAGGAATGACTCGTGGAAAGGGTTTGTGTGAGCTCTTGAGGGTGGTGTTTTTTGTTGTGTTATATTTATATATATTTTTTATGATTATGTGCGGTATATTGTGGTGTGAAGGTTTTGGTCTGTATGGAGTGAAGTGTGCGGGGTTTGATTCGTTAGCGCCATACTTTCCTATCTCAACACTCATCCATACACATTCTCACACAATTTCTAAGATTTCTCTGACTTTCTACGTTTTCATCTTACATAATATCATTCACTTGATCCAACTATAATTCCATGGTCTTAATATCACACGTCTTCCGCTCGCATTTGCATTATAGATTTGTTTTGTTAGTATTTCTTCATTCATTCGTTCCACATGTCCAAACCATTTCAACATACTTTTCTTTATCTCATTTAACACATCAGCTTTAAGTTCACATTCATCCCTTATCACTTCATTCCGTATTCTGTCATACATTGTCACTCAATGTATTCTTACCAATGCACGCATTTCAACTGCATTTATTCGGCTTCTTAAAGCCTTTTTCCACGTCCACGTTTTGACCCCATACATCAAAGTCGGCATCATAACACTATTGTGAGCACCATCATCTTAGCAGATTTTTATACTGTCCGGCTCAAGTATATATTATGTTTCAGAGTCCCGTTAATTTTGTTTCCTATCAATACACACCGTTCGATATCCCTCTTAACTCCTCCATTATTTGTGAAAATACCAGCAGAATTCCTCAACATACTCCAATCTTTCACTTCTTACCCATATGTTGAATTTACTTTTCTTTCCATTACAATTTTCTTTAGCGTAATAATATAATCCTCCATTATTTGTGAAAATACCAGCAGAATTCCTCAACATACTCCAATCTTTCACTTCTTACCCATATGTTGAATTTACTTTTCTTTCCATTACAATTTTCTTTAGCGTAATAATATAATCCTCCATTATTTGTGAAAATACCAGCAGAATTCCTCAACATACTTCAATCTTTCCCTACTTACCCATATGTCAAATTTACTTTTCTTTTCATCACAATTTTCTTAAGTGTAAGAATATAGACTCATTATTTTTGAAGTATCAAAACACACTCTATTTTTTACCCCGAAATGACGTGTGATGTGTTTTAATAAATACCCATTAAAAAGGGTTGGGATTATTAGAAGGGTTAAATAAAAGGAAACTTAAAGTATGTTAACAAATTAATATATATTCAATGATACTGTATTAACTATCAAATAAATAATTATGCTGCAAGGCAGTGTTGCAACTCCTAATAATTCTAAAAAATTAACAATGAAAACGATAACGAAAGACTGGCATATATATTACATATTGCAATAATGATAATTGGATACAGAACAGCGAATTAATAAATAGAAAGCGACACCAAAGCTAAATAAAACACAACATGGAATAGAATAGCGAGACAAGAGAAACTTAACTTCAAGGTCCTTCGGCGATGCCACGACACCATCCGGTATGCGGTAAAAAAGATGGCTAATTAAAAAAATGTGTTGCAAGACGAAAAAAAAACTAAACATTTCAGATGTATGTACATATTAATAATTATTGCTGGTAAGTATTATATTATTCATGTGCAATACTTGATGGAAACCTAGGCCCCTAAATGCAACAGATTGCACAATAGGGCACGTCCCATTTAACGCATGGAAAAATACAATGAATAATTCAGCTAAATTCATATTTATACTATTCTAGAGATTTTTTTATGTGTTGTATAATTTTTTTTACTGGTCATACAACAGTGAGACTCTGGAACTAGTTAAAGTAGTTTTAAAAGGCGATTGTAGCACATATTTCTCATTAATTTTAATAAGGCATCGTATTTATTTTGATAATAAGATAACTTGCTTATTAATAATAAGATATTTTAAAAATAATGTATCTTATTTATACGATACCTTATTAATAATAAGGTACCTTATTAATTTATAAGGTATTTTAATAAGAATGTATCTTATTTATATGATACCTTATTAATAATAAGGTATCTTATTAATTTATTAGGTATTTTAATAAGAATGTATCTTATTTATATGATACCTTATTAATAATAAGGTATCTTATTAATTTATTAGGTATTTTAATAAGAATGTATCTTATTTATATGATACCTTATTAATAATATTAATTTATTAGGTATTTTAATAAGAATGTATCTTATTTATATGATACCTTATTAATAATAAAGTATCTCATTAATTTATTAGGCATTTTAATAAGAATGTATCTTATTTATATGATACTTTATTAATAATAAGGTATCTTATTAATTTATTAGGTATTTTAATAAGAATGTATCTTATTTATATGATACCTTATTAATAATAAGGTGTCTTATTGATTTAATAGATTTTTTAATAAGAATGTATCTTATTTATATGATACCTTATAAATAATAAGGTATCTTATTAATTTATTAGGTATTTCAACAATATGGTATCTTATTTATACTTATTAATAATAAAGTATTTTAATAATAAGGTATCTTATTTGTACTCATTAATAATAAAGTATCTTATTAATTTATAAGGTATTCTAATAATAAAATATCTTATTTATACTTAATAATAATGTATCTTTTTAATTTATAAGGTACCTTCTTTATATTTGTAATTTGTTTAATCAAACACTTTTTTCCACCTATTATAACGGTATAATCCTACCGGTTTCAATATTAATAATATTTATTAATAATAAAGTATCTAATTCATTTATACAGTATTTTAATAATAAGGTATCTTATTTATATTTATTATAAGATATCTTATTAATTTGTTAGGTATTTTAAGGGATGGTGGAGAGGAAAGGAAAATAAAAATCAGGAATGAAACAAGTTATTTTACTGACTAGAAATTAAGATTTTTTCAGTCACTTCTTAAAGCATACCAAGGACTGAGAAAGTCCTTATATTGGTTTGTAACTGATTCCAGTCTCACTGCATGGACAGTAAAGGACGACGTAAAAAAGAGGAGCGGTGAACTGGAAAGGCCAAAAGACAATATCTGTTTGAGAAAAATGCTAATCCATGATTGGAAAGACGCTGAAAATTTTAGGCGAGATGAGGGGGCGGCGGGATAGTTAAGGATATTATTAACAATATTTGATTAAACAAATTACAATGTGGTCCCCGGATGATGAGGTGAAAACCTTGAAACCGGTAGGGTTATACCGTCACATTAAGTGGAAAAAAACAGTGTTTGTAAAAACAAATTACAAGTCTTGTTTGTACTCCTGATTATGAGGTGAAAACCTTGAAACCAGTAGGGTTATACCGTAACAAAAAGTGGAATAAACAGTGTTTGATAAAAACGGGAGCAAAATAACATGGGACGGTCGGTCCAATAGCGAGGTCGACAGTCGTATACATCCGGCTAGACTTGCATTTAATAAAAGGTCGAAAATAATAGAATCAAATAATATAGACCTAAAACTGAGAATACTCCTCATCAAGACCTATGTATGGAGTATCTTGATGTACGGCTGCGAGACATGGTGCCTATCCGAAAGAGATAGACGAAGACTAGAGGCTTTTGAGATGTGGTCCTATAGAAGACTATTAGGAATTTCCTGGAGAGACCGCATCACAAATGAAGAGGTTCTCCAACGAATCGAAGGAGGAAGGCACCTGCTCAGGATCCTGTCCGAAAGGCGTGCAAGATGGATCGGTCATATAATACGACAAGAGGGCCTCTTGCATGCCATAATGGAGGGTATGACCGAGGGGACAAACTCTAGGGGACGCCCACGCCGAGAGTACCTGGAGGACCTGTTGGAGGACGTGCGCTGCTCAACATATACAGATTTAAAAAGAGCCGCACAGGACAGGGGGGAATGGAGGAGAAGAGTTGAAATTGCTGCAAACCAGTCTTAGGACTGCAACCACGGAGAGAGATAAAAACAAATTACATTGTATTTAAACCTCCACAATGTTAATGCCTTAACTATAAATAATATAATATAAAAGAATAGTTATTTTTGGTACATATTACAATGTACTATAAATACAGAACTAAACTAACAAAACTTGGCTATCCCAATTACATTAGGGGCAGCGTTGGAAAGCAGCTTTGAAAATGTTTCAGCAGGTAATTTGTGTTCACGTCAATTAAAATTTGTTGTTCCCATGGAAAGCACGAGTAACCCAGTAACTAGTTAAAAGCTCGCTGAACTGAAGCTTCGTGGTTGAGAGCGACTTTGGTGGGCGGCAAAGCGGTAAGTACGCCAAGTTCACATAATATCATCATTTTCGACTATTTCGTAACTTCTTTCACGCTACGTGGAATATCCAGGGCACAGCAGCGTGATGTAAGCATTCACCAGTGAAGACTTCGCGAAGATGCGAATCTCCAGAACTGAAATATGTGTACTTCGAAAATTTTGAAATAAGTGTCCAAATTAATCATATTCTGAAATAATGACAATTTATTTTTAAACTATGTACTTACTTTATACAGTATTATTTCGTAAGTCTGGTTACAAGTGCAGATTAGATCTTAAATGACAATTTATTTCAAATAGCTACTAAGCGTATTGATAATAAATTTAGATAAAAAAAACAGGGCTTTATACAAAGAATAACACGGTGAACAGAAAAGAGGAAATTTCGAAAGTCAGAGAAACTGTAAAAGTTTTATGAGGAAGTGTATAGATGTAGAAGAGGCGAAGGATGTACAAAGACAGGAAAGTCTGGCACTCTGTCCTCTTTGATTACCCTTACAGGGAAATAGTGATGGAATAAAATTGTGTGATGGCCACTAACTTTCCATTCTTACAGTAAATTTTTAGATACTTATTTTGTAATATTTTTAATCTGTCAATAATTATGGTTTTTATAATTTGATGTGAGTTTATTTATTTATTTAACACCTTTATTGCAAATACCATTTGGCGGGATTATTGCCAGGCGGCAATCTCTTCCAATCAACCAGACAAAAGTAAAAGGAGCAAGTAACGTGATCGCATAAATCATTCAAATGACTGCCCATCCCCACGAAATCCATAAACACATACGTGAGCATATGCCCACGAACCCCACGAAGACGGACAATCACCAAAACATTATTTTTCATATAAAGTGAGATATCATCAATCAAAACGAAATGAAGGAATGGTGGAGAGGAAAGGAAAAGGAAAATCAGGAATGAAACGCGTTACTATAAATTAAGATTTTTTTCAGTCGCTTCTTAAAGCATGCCAAGGACGGAGCGAATCTTATATTGGTTAAAAACTGGTTCCAGAGTCTCACTGCATGGACAGTAAAGGACGACGTAAAGAAAGAGGAGCGGTGAACTTGAAAGGCCAATATACAATCTCTGTTTGAGCGTAGCGCTAATCCATGATTGGAAAGACGCTGAAAATTTTCGGCGAGATAAGAGGGTGCGGCGGGACAGTTAAGGATATTATACAATAGAGACATTATGTGAATTTGGCGTCTATTTCTAACTTAGTTTAGTCTCTAAACGAAGCTATATTAATATATTTATTATTATATGCAGTGAGTTTGCATGTATAATAACAAATAAAATATGTCAATATAAAAAATACCGAATATGGGGAGTTTTACAGAATACAGATTTTAGCGATAAGGGATGAATGTGAATTTAAGGCTGATGTATTTAAGTAAGCTGAAGAAGAGTACGTCGAGATGGTTTGGACATGTGGAAAGAATGAATGAAGAAAGACTAACAAACAGATAAATAGTGCAAATGTGAGTGGAAGGCGTGTGAGAGGAAGACCAACGAAAGAATTATTTGATCGAGTGAATGATATTCAGAAAGAAGGAAACGTTGATTCAGATAAATCGTAGAAGTTGCATGAATATAGACGAAGCTAGATGTGCGTCGAGATAAGACAGTATGGCACTCTGTCCTATCTGCCTACCCCGAATTGCGTTATGGTATGTATGCATGTGTATGTAAAAAAAAACAATTTGTTGTTGTTTATCGAAAGTACAAAATATATTTTTTGAAATTTGTGTTTTGCTTCAAAAACAACTCAGGAACTTCGAGGGTTCTAAATCTGTGGCGTTATGGCAGAAGTTGATACCATATGTCCGGTTTTTGTCATTTTGTGTTTATTCTCTCAATTTATAGAAAATATTTCACAACATGTTGTGGCAAAACTTGGTGTGTCAGTCATTATCCTAACAAAATATATATTGTTTGGAAAAACTTAAAAAATACTTATTTGTACTGATTTTAACAGCTTATCAAAGTTAATATTGTTTCTCCTGTAAACTAAGGTAAAACTGACATATTAACTTCAACGCCACAGAAATGTTCTTTAGTTTTCGAGAACTTTCGACTATTCTTTGTATCTGAATGGTTTCAGTAAATGACCCATTATATTAACAAGCTGAATTTCAGGAGCATCAATTCCGAACCTACTGTCATAATGCCTATGATTACCAGTTCTCAGCATGGCCATGGAAGTGACAGGAATATAACCAACGTAGGACGAGCGAATGATTAAGAGTGTTCATGCTCATATAGGCAGAGCATCCATCTCAATTGTCCTCAAGTTGAAGTTATTAAGAAGTCCTCAATTGATGCAACGTGACATAGAGGCGGGATTGATTGGACAATACAACAGACTTCTATCCTATATAACAGAGACCTACTGCATCAGACGAGATAAGATGGAACTAATATATTTCGAGTTTTATTTTAAATTCATACTTCACTAAAGCAAGTGCAATCTGACGAGTTTAAAGGTAAATGTTACTCGAAAGAAATGGGTCACAGTTAGTTGGGGGAGTTCGTCTAGAAACAGTACACCACATGTTAGTGTTGTTTTCTCTCCACGAGCTCCTTAACTTTCCACGCAGTGAGACTCTGGAACAAGTTACCAACTAACATTAGACTCGCTCCGTCAGTGACGTGTATTAAAAAGCAACTGAAAAAACTCTTAATTTCAAGTTAGTAATGTAACGTGTTTCAATCCCGATTTCCTTTTTTCTTTGATTAATATCGTTTATTTATTTTTACTATGTAACATATATTTAGGTGTTGTTTATAGTTAAGGCATTAACGTTGTGGAGGTTTAAAGACATTGTAATTTATTTTTAACAAACACTGTTTATTCCACTTTTTTATGACGGTATAACCCTACCGGTTTCAAGGCTTTCATTGTCTTGTTTGCGCTCCCCTCAAGATGAGGTGAAAGCCTTGAAACCGGTAGGGTTATACCGTCATAAAAAAGTGGAATAAACAGTGTTTGTTAAAAATAAATTACAATATATTTAGGTATTTTGCACAGGTGACTTTCTTGATTTTCACAACATTGAAAAGAGCTGTTTTTGAGCCGCTGTTTGAATCGCGCCAACGTCGAGTCGTAGTTAGTTGACACCTCTTGATCGAGTCAGATGATATGAATAATATAGATATAGATCGAATCAGACGATAATATAGATCGAATCAGATGATATGTATAATATATGTAGATCGAGTCAGATAATATGTATAACATAATACAGATCGAGTCAGATGATATTTATAATATAGATCGAGTCAAACGATATGTATAATATAGATCGAGTCTGATGATATACATAAGAGTATATAGTACAAGAAATAATAAAACGTATAAAAATCTCACTCCAAAATGGAAAAAGCCAATGGGAAATTTCCATTAGAGTGTAACGCAAGTTCGTAGTATGAGAGAGTATATACATCTTTGGATAGTTAGAGCAAATTTTAGAGCCTTTAATGAGAGTAACATATGCTTCTTTAACGGTGCTGAATAAACTGTCCTTTGATTTTATTACTATTATTATTAAAATATTTGAGAAAGTGCACTTACCGTTGTGCGCAGATTGATAGGAGATGTTCCCCGAGGGCGTGGGGGGCGCAGAAGTGGCCGATTGTTGCGCCGAGGGTGGTGTAGGGGCGGGCGCCGTCCCAAGGTACTCCGCCAGGTCCGGGATGCACACACTGCTCTCGTACATGTTGGGCGGCACGTTCTCCAGCAAAGAACGCTCTTTCTCCACATCTAAAGAACATTATTACAGTATTATACTAAAGAAAATGTAGCATGGTCCCTGTGACGTTTCACAAATTTGCCTCAATACAACCTTATAACGACTTTCAGTAATTTTAATTATTTTATCAACTTTAATATAAGCCTCGATTCTAATAAATAGCAAGTTATTTAGGTACATACATTACATAAAACTAACAATAATGACAAATTAATACATCTTGTCACAAATTAGCAAAAATATGTCGTTTGTTAAAATCAAATAATATTTGGCGACATTCGTCAAAAGTCACTACGTTAGTCTGCATTGGCTAGGGATGGGGTATACAAAAATTAGATTTTCTAAAATTAAATGCTCGTAATTAGTATTAATTCATAGTGGATCTTGGCCTATTTAAAGATAGATACAAATCATACAATACATTAGAAAGTCAGTATAATGAAAATTAGTAATTAAAACGTCAGTTAAGAGAAAAACAATTTTTCGATTTATAAAAAAAAAACAAATCGATTTGTAAAAAAAACGATTTTCCCCCAATCTTTTGAGACATGACATTTCAAACGTCACAGGCACCATGCAACATTTTCTTGACTATAGTGAAAATACGTACACATTATACATATCATCACGCCATTTCCCTGTCGGCGTAGGCAGACAAGATAGAGCGCGAGACTTTCCTATCTCGACACCCATCCTAAGCCTCCGCGTCATCCATACATATTCTTCGATTTCTCTGATTTTCTAGGCCCCCTTTCAAATATAATTCACTTGATCCAAAAATATTATCCTCAAACTTCCTCTCACATCCCTTCCACTCACATTTCCACTATAAATCTGCTTTGTTAGTCTTTCTTCAATCATTCGTTTTACATGCCCAAATCATCTAAGCATACTCTTCTTCATCTTACTTAACATGTCAGCCTTAAGTTCACATTCATCCCTTATCCTGTCATATGTTTGTATATCTAATCACGCGGTCATTTGCAATTTCGAAGTCCACAAACGCACAAAATACATCTTTACGTTTTGCCACACATTTTTCCAAAAGATAAAAATTGATCCACGCATCGTTTTCAAAAGAAACATTCCAGGAATTCGGAGAACCCTTCTCCAGCAGTACCACATTTCAAATATGTCAATTCTTTGCTTGTTCCTAGACCTTGCATTCATCCTTTGTTTTAATTGTCCATAGACTTAATTGTTCATAGTGGGAGAAAAGGTCATGTCAGGTCGATACCAGACGATAATTCCCATGAATGGCCAAATGGTGACGGTGAATAGATTTACCTTTCTGCAGGATCTCCAGATGCTCCCAGAGGATGTCCCCCATGAAAGCGGGTGCGCGTGCCACAAAGGCGTCCTTGCCCATGGCGCAGATGTCCCTCCCCCGTAGTCGGAAGGGCTGAAGCGTTACCCCTTCTAGGGAAAACTCCCGCGTTGCCCAGTACAACCAGTGAGCTACATGCGCTTCGCTCCATTGTCGTGGATCTGGGGAAAATGAAAGACAACACTTTATTTATTTATTTTACACATGACATTAAATACATAGTACATCATTTGTGAAAAAAACAACAGGTAATTTAATTTGGACACACAATTTTAATAGATCTGGGTTTGTTGCTTTTCATTTGTCGTGTCCCCAGTAAACTAGACTTTTGCCTGTATCTCACTGAGGACATATAGCATGAAAAAATAAATCGATACTTCTTTCCGATTTTTTATTATATAAAATCCCGTTGCACATTCTCATCAACCTGACAAACAGTGACACTCAATTACACATGTATACATCACGCGAAATCAAACTCCTCACACTTCATCATTCCAGACAGACCAAAAACATTCATCCCACAATGTACCGCACATAATCATAAAAATAATAAAAAAACAAAAATATAAATACAAAAAAATAAAAAAACACCACACTCAAGAGCTCACACAAACTTTTGCTACAAGTCATTCCTCTAACAGGCCCAAGTACTCAAACTCCTGTCGCAATAACAACCACGCTCCGATCGACTGCCTAAATTGTTTTCCTCCCTTTGCCTTTATTAAACACTATAAAGCACTTCTCGGTATTTGATTACATTTATTCTATACAACAAAATCAAGTAGATATCTACTAGGAGAAATCAGAACAGATATAAAATAAACGGCATATTCAAAATATGACCCAATTTTTTTGCAATTATTCCAGCAGGACGCGGACATACGCGGACATACGCGTACATACAAAACAACACGCCGTGTATTTGTAGGGGTACATAACACATCGATCAATAAGTCCCGAGACTAACCAACAGATGGCGCCTCTAATAACAAATCCATACCATTCTCAGTTAGTACCAACTTTTAGAAGTTACATGGTTTAATTCATGATTTAAGCATCTCATGCAGTACGTCCTTATATATCTTGCGCTACCCACGGCGCTTTCGCCTGCCTTCACTCAGCTCACCAAAGAGGATTCAATGAGGGTCTGTTCACAGGCACGCGAGCTACGTGTCTAGACCAACGCAGGCGAGCACGTGATACCAGAATCTCAATGCTACAGTAGTCGTCTCTTCTCAAAACTGATCCCTACAGAGTCAACTAACTGGTAAACAATTCATTAATTCAGAAAATATAAATAATTGACAAAAACATGAACAATTGTTATCAAGTCATTTGTCATAAATTTATATTGTCAACACTAAAATAAAACTATGTAAAAAAAGTCTGCCCAACGAAGGCCTAAAACAAATTCTGTCGACGTATTGGAATTTTGATTCCTTTGCCAGCGGGACTTTGGGTTTGATCTGTTGAGAGTGTGTGCTTGCTGAAGTGCAACAGTTTGCACACAATAAACCATTGCAGTTATATGTGTCTATCATATTCGATCTTTAGAGATAGCGTATTGTATCTTATCAGTGTGATATTTTTAATGATTCTGCATTTTGTAATGATCAAAGCACAGTATAGTATTTTTATAAATAAGTTCATTTTGGGAATGAATAGCTAGATGTACTTATCTTTTGTAATTCATTTTGCGGGTGAACTGCTTACTTAATATTGTAACCGTCATTTTGGTGGTGAACTGCTTATTTAATATTGTAACCGTCATTTTGGCGGTGAACTGCTTACTTAATATTGTAACCGTCATTTTGGCGGTGAACTGCTTATTTAATATTGTAACCGTCATTTTGGCGGTGAACTGCTTATTTAATATTGTAACCGTCATTTTGGCGGTGAACTGATTACTTAATATTGTAACCGTCATTTTGGCGGTGAACTGCTCACTTAATATTGTAACCGTCATTTTGGCGGTGAACTGATTACTTAATATTGTAACCGTCATTTTGGCGGTGAACTGCTCACTTAATATTGTAACCGTCATTTTGGCGGTGAACTGCTTACTTAATATTGTGTCATTTTGGCGGTGAACTGCTTACTTAATATTGTAACCGTCATTTTGGCGGTGAACTGCTTATTTAATATTGTAACCGTCATTTTGGCGGTGCACTGCTTACTTAATATTGCAACCGTCATTTTGGCGGTGAACTGCTTACTTAATATTGCAACCGTCATTTTGGCGATGAACTGCTTACTTAATATTGTAACCGTCATTTTGGCAGTGAACTGTTATCTTAAAAGTGTGAAATTCATTTTGGCAGTAAACTGCTAACTTAAAATTGTGGAAGTTGTTTTGGCAGTGAATATCTTAATATAATAGGTTAATTTGATAGTGATGTGCTATCTTAATATTGTGAGATTCAATTGGGCAGTGAACTGCCATCTTAATATTGCGAAGGTTATTTTGACAGACACCGTTATTTAATTATTGTGAACTTCATTCAGACAGTTAATTGTTATCTAAATATTCTAAACTTCATTTATGCAGAGGATTGCTATCGCAAAAGTGTAAAAAATCATTTTGAGAGTAAACTGCTAACTAAATATTACAATGGAAAGTAAATTTTGCAAGAAAACTACTATCTTTATATTTTTTTAAATACATTTTGAAAATGAATTGCTATTTTAATATTGTCAAGTTCATTTTGGCAGTGAAATGCTATCTTAAAAGTTAATTTTGACGTTCAATTGTTAACTTAATATTGTTAAGCCGACTGATATCTTATAATGTTAATGATCGACTGATATCTGTTAGGGCTTGTGCTCCCCTGGTGATGAGGTGAAAGCCTTGAAACCGGTAGGGTAATACCGTTACAAAGGGTTGAATAAACAGTGTTTGATAAAACAAATTGCAATGTCTTTAAGCCTCCACAATGTCAATGCCTTAACTATAAATAATATGTTCAAGTTCATTTAACTGAGAGCTTAATATTGTGAAGTTCATTTCGGAAGCAAACTGCTATTTTAATAACGAGGACATCATTTAGGTATTGAACTGCTCTCTTAGTATCGTAAAGTTCATTTTGTAGAAAGTTGATATCTTAAGTGTCAAGTTAATTTTGGAACTAAACTGCTATCTTTAAAGTTCGTTTTAACAGTAAACTGTTATCTTAATATTGTAAAATTAATTACGGCCGTGAACTGGTATCTAATTTTTTAAAGATAATTTTGTAAGTGAACTGCTTGCTAAATTGATACGAGTATTGTAAAGTTCATTTTAGCAGTGAACTGTTTGTTATGAGTGTTTCAATATTGTGAATGCATGTTAACATATACTCGTAACATACACCTGTTGCTCCTGACTGTGTAGTGAGTTGTTTGGTTTAGTGGGGATCACCACGGTCACGCAGTGTTAAATATATTAAAATTTTAACAACTAAAAACATACAACAGCACGCACTCCGTGTGTGGGGCAATCAGATCGGACCCCTCGTATTGTGACACGAACATTAGTATGGACATTAACAAGGATTGCAGACATCAAGGTAAACGCATTAATCATACAATAATATCGAAACGCAGCGCACTGCCAAACTGCAAGAGGCAGTAAGTATCATTTCCCTTCTACTGTATTTCTCAACACACGATGCCATGTACACAATTGCCGGTGAATCTTCTTTAAATAAGCCTTTTTCAACAAAAATCAACCAAACAAAATAGCTATTTTCAATGCAAAAATACTTTGCAAAATGCTTGGAACTCCAAGCGTGACTGAGTAACTTGGCTGCAGTGCAAATAGCCTGATTCAGTAAGTCGCTTGGTCTGGTCTTTGTGAAAATATTCAGATTTCGGTCCGTTTTCAACACAGCTCCGTACATGCTCCAAGGTTGGGTGGTCAGTGGAGCGAGACTCCTCGACTCTTACCACACACACTGGCCATACCGAGGAGCGTCTTCCGACGGACGGCGCCGAGGGGCTGGGGACCGAAACGGGTGGAGAGTGGAGACCGAAGACAATGGATGTTCAAGGGCTGCGTGTAATCGTGTCGATGACCCTACGCAGGCCTTCAAATTATAATAAATTTTATTTCTTTTGGTCTTGTTTTGTTGTTTTGTCGTGTTTACAACATTAATAAAAATATACCAAGTATTGTGTTGCAATACGAGAATCTTATACTATAACGATACTGTTGTAAAACTTAATATTTTTAATTTAATGGTTATGACATCACGTTGTAATATCAAACAAGACAACTATTATATGTGCGAGGAAGAGCAAGGAAAGTGCAGTACCGGGTGGTAACTAATACACATCGGGCTTAAGAAAGAGACTGTCGGCCATAATCGGCTAACTTCGGCTTAGTAGAGCGTCGTTTCTGTCATTCATACACGTGTTCCGTAGCGATTTGTCAGTCGTTGTCAAGCGTTCTAGGGACAGAGACGACACTCTACAAAGCCGATTAAGGCCGACAGTCTCTTTCTTAAGCCCGGTGTGTATTACTTACCGCCAGGTACTGTATGGTTGTATCTAGCGAATGATTTTTTGAACGAAAAAAGGTAGAAAGTCAGAGAAATCGAATAAGTTGTATGATAACGTCTATGGATGTAAAAGAGGTTTAGCGTGTATCGAGATAGCAAAGTCTGGCGCTCTGTCCAGTCTGCCTACCCCAACAGGGGAATGGCGTGATGGTATGTACGTTTCCAAATATTTGTATTGATTCACACGTTAAACAGGTAACATAATATGTTACCAATTATTACATTTGGGATAGTATAGGATTATTTTATATAATTTTAATAACATGTGTTGCGTTTCTTATTTCTTCGATAAACTTTTTCATTTATAAATCGATTAGTTCATATGTTATTTTAAGATTGATCAGTTGAAACTTGGAATTATCTAGAATTTAATTTTTTTATTAAATTGGTCTTATTACAATACTATATATTGCCTCACATAATTGGTCTTATTACAATACTATATATTGCCTCACATAATTGGTCTTATTACAATACTATATATTGCCTCACATAATTGGTCTTATTACAATACTATATATTGCCTCACATAATTGGTCTTATTACAATACTATATATTGCCTCACATAATTGGTCTTATTACAATACTATATATTGCCTCACATAATTGGTCTTATTACAATACTATATATTGCCTCACATAATTGGTCTTATTACAATACTATATATTGCCTCACATAATTGCATAATATCTCTAATTTGGTGGCACAAATCATCCTAGTTTGGGTGGATTGCCTATTTAAAAAAATAATAATTTAAGGGAGTAATTTTGTAGGGAGAAATAATTTATTTTTTAAGGGAGTGAAACGTGGACATGGGAGAAATCATGGAGGGCGCTGAATTAATGCGAGCGTATGACAGACTACGGAATGAAGTGATTGTGGATAAATGTGAACTTAAGGCTGATGTGTTCAATAAGATGAAAACTAGTACTCTGAGATGGTTTGGACACGTGGAACGAATAAATGAAGAAAGAATAACAAATCAAATATACAGTTCAAATGTGGGTGGAAGGCATGGTAGTGGACCACCAAGGTAAGCATGGTTGTATCAAGTGAATTGGCGTGTGCGACTTAAAGAATTACTTGAAGAAAACGTTTTTTGGGAGGTCTTTGGGTTTATGATTATGTATGAACATAACACATATATACTACACTACACCTAAAGCCGAATGTGTTACTATCATATATCGAAATATCTACGAAGGTTTCTTTGTTCGTCTTCCTGTGGTAAGTTTACTACAGTTTTCTTACCAAATATGTGCCTAAACTAATGGCCGTAGCCACCACCTTCCTATCTTTAGACTCAACTTATATACATTAAAATTTGTAATATTTTTTATTAGTCAATAATAGTAAGTTCGAATCCCGAGTTAGAGCGCCCCTAAGGAGAGTTTGTTCTCTAAACGGCGCTGTATAAATTGTCCTTACAATATTATTGTTATCGAGAAAACATAGGTAGTAAGAAATTCATCAAGATTTTGGGATAACTGATTCTGGCCAATGATAGCGATTATGTGGAATATTTGTTGTATTAGACTTTGGCTGTATAAAGAACATCCTAGCAGGCTTATTGTCATGTGCAAATTTGTTCCAACCAAGCAGAAATATTTTAAAGATGCCTCAAGTAAAAATCAGGCTGTAATCTTTATTAAAAAATCGTGTTCTAGTGGGAATCGCACCGGCAATCCATAGGTTGGAAGACAGGCGTCTTACAAACTAAGCCACAAAGTATATCATACTTATTTTAGAATATCAGAACGCTTATAATACACAAACCATTAAAACACTTTTAGAGAGATGCTCCAACGATACGAAAGCCATTTTTGGTTGACTTCGTTCTGTAAACGGCGCGAAAAATCGAGTGAGTTCCGCAAATTTATAGTAGATGCTAGTATTATGAACTGAATCTCACTTCTCTTATATTATAGAATTGAATCTCACTTCTCTTATATGCGAAGGGTGACCCTTCACATTCAATTGTGTATTCACTTATTTTTGTGACGGGACTTTGATTTTCAATTGCTGCTATTCATAGATATTTTCAAGGATTTATTGCATTACCTGAACAAAGTGTCTGTTATGCCATGGACAGTTTTTCCATAAAATATTTAAGAAAATGACAGAAGCTAAATCTAAATATAAAAAGTAACTTCATAAAGAACTTTTACACACAATCACGCCATTTCCCTATCGAGGTAGGCAGAGACGGCAGAATAGTTCGGTATTTTTCGGATGTAATACGTCACACTACAAAGTTTTCGTTGCTAACTCTATTCCAAAGGCGTAGAATGTAAATTATTATGAAAGATAAAAGATAGGTGTAGTGGTTGAAATATTTTTTTATAAAGAGCCAAATAGTTAATATTTTAGGCTCTGTGGGCCAAGAGTGGATTCTAATTTTCTTATTTTGTCAGTAACACGATTGATATGTACGGGTAATTTTTAAATTTTTTAAATCTAGATTTATTTATCACGGGTTATAAAACGAGAACAAAATGTCGCAGAAAAGCTATAAACGTGGCATTGGAAACGCCGAATTATACCTGCGTGGCGTCACAGCAGAGGCCACCGAATACGAAGCTATAGGAGCGCCACCACATAGGTCGTATCATGCAACTAGTCAACTCGGCGGTCCGTCTTTCCGTTATAGCGAATACTTTGAAATTTTAAAGAATATGAAATAGTAAAATCCATTTTTAGCACGCGGGCCGTACGAAAAGAGGCGGAGGGTCATAATTTGCCGAGCCCTGGATTAGCGCATTTCACAAATTATTACACAAATTCCTTGTCCGTCGTTTAAAAAATGGGACAAAATAAGTTGTTCTATTGGTGCTGGATGCTTTTTTTACCACATCAAAGGAAAAAGAAATGCGACACAAACAAAAAAAATACATGAAGTGTATGGCGACGATGCAGTAAGCGATCGTGTGTCAAATGTGGTTTTAAAAATTTCGTAATGGTGAAACCGTACTCGCAGACGTTGTTCGTCTTGGAAGGCCGAATACCACTGATGACGACCACCAAATTAAGGATGTGGTGCTGAGATACTGAAAATATTGCAAACCACAGCAATTTTGCGTGTGAATTTTATCTAATAATGCGAAATTTCTATCTGGAAAACTAAAAATTTATTTTTAAATAAAGAAAAATGTCCATGGTTTAGAGTAATATTAATTTTTGAAAAATAATATATAATATTTCCATATATTATTTATAGTTTAGGCATTAACATTGTGGAGGATTAAAGAAATTGTAATTTGTTTTATCAAACACTGTTTATTCCACTTAATGTAACGGTATAACCCTATCGGTTTCAAGGTGCACACCTCATCATCAGGGGAGCACAACCAAAACTTGGTTGTGAGCTGTCCAGCATTAATAGTACAAAGATTAGCGTTAAATGTTCCTAACAATTACACTAGACTGCGCCGGCAAGACTTGTTCTCAATAACATACGCAAGAACGGGTCTTCCAGCCGCTATGCCTGTTGGAAGGGCCTTAATTCTTCTGAACGGGACTGCTTCGGATATTGACATGTTTCATATCACATTAACAAAAGCAAAAGTAAATTTTCTTCTAAGATTGAGCGCGTTAGTAAGCACTCATCAACGTACTTAAGTGATTGTCATTTGTTTTATCAAACATTGTTTATTCCACTTTTTGTAACGATATAACCCTACCGGTTTCAAGGCTTACAATGTACTTAAGTGACTTTGAATATATGAGTATGTTTGTGTGTATATATGTATGCATGTTCATTTTTTTCATTTTATATAATTTTTTTAATCTATATAATTTTTCTTAATTTTTAATGTTAACACTTCTTGTATTTTTCAAAGTAATTGGACTGTTTTCAAAATTATTAAAATACACAGAAACGTACACGAAATCTTGTATTAAGTCAATTTGTTTACAATGCACTGTTTAAATTTATATTTCACTTCATTTTTACAGCTTTACCGTAATACATAGCGTATTTAATAAATAAAAAAAGATATTGTTTTGTGAAATAATTTACATAATTACCAAAAAAAAAAACAAGTAATTAAATTATTGCGTAATGCAAAATCCAGGAATAAATTTCCAAAATATTTTAGTCGAGACAAAAATCGCCTCAATTTAGAGCAGACATAAAAAGCTTCCAGCAAAAAAACAAGTCATGTAAAACAACAAAGGTTCTTTCTTAGAAGAGGAAAAAATTAAAGGTCAATTTATTTCTGAGAAATGAACATTGTTACGAATTAAAAGGTTTAACAAATCTAAACGACCACGCAAAAACGTATATTTGCTAAAAAAAAAAATATCCAAAAGAGACATTTTTTGCAGTTAATTAAAAATGTATTTTTAGTCAAAATAACACTTCATCAAGATCTTCTTCCTTGTCCCAACTCATTGCCTGTCCCAACTCATTGCCTAGGTAGGCTGTTGAGGTCGGTTCTTCTCGTTCTCAGGCTGTATACTCTTAGGTTCTGGATGTCGCTTTCATCTAGGCCGTTTCTCTGCAGGATTTTGGAGCATTGAATCTTCCAGGAGTTCTTTGGTCTTCTTCTGGACGACTGTCGAGGAAGATCCACAGATATTGCCTGATTTACAGTATGGTCTGGTGGTCTCCGTCTTATGTGCCCGTACCATCTCAGCTGTCGCTCTTCCTTCTTACTATTTATGTCAGTGTCAACACTTCATCAAGATAGTAAAATCCAAATAACAGTGTTCATCTCATGTACAGTCCAGTCATACCAGCAGGTCAGAAAAATTGTTACAATCTCTTCAACAATCAGACAAAAATAAGTTAAGCAACTTACATAGTCGCAAAAAAACATTCAATTGACTATCCCCACGAAATCCATGAACATAAACAAAAAGTACCCGTCAGTAAGTAATATACATCGTTTGTAGAGCGTCGTCTCTGTCGCACGATGCACTAACCGCATCTTGATTACGATACCGGAATGTTAGCGCATCGTGCGACAGAGACGACGCTCTACAAACGATGTATATTATTTACCGCCGCGTACTGTACGTGAGCATACGCACATAAACCCCACAAAGACGGCCAATCACCCGAACATTCCCTTTTATATAAAGTGAGATATCACCAATAATGGAAAAGGAAAGGACGGTGGACGCATTACTAAATATTAACGCCTTATTAAATATATCATTTATAGTTAAGGCATTAACACTAGAGGTTCAGAGACATTGTAATTTTTTAGTCAAACACTGTTGATTCCGCTTTATACAACGGTATAACTCTACCGGTTTCAAGGTTTAAAAAAATACGCTATTTTGTGCTCCCTGATGATAAAGTGTAAACCTTGAAACCGGTAGGGTTATACCGTTATATAAAGTGGAATTAACAGTGTTTGACTATAAAAAATACAATTATTAAATATTATTTATAGTTAAGTCATTTACATTGTGGAGGTTCCAAGACATTGTAATTTGTTTTATCAAACACTGTTTATTCCATTTTTTGTAACGGTATAACCCTACCGGTTTCAAGGTGCACACCTCATCTTCAGAGTCTTGTTTGTGCTCCCCTGAAGATGAGGTGAAAGCCTTGAAACTGGTAGGGTTATACCGTTATATAAAGTAGAATAAACAGTGTTTGAAAACAAAAATACAATTATTAAATATTATTTATAGTTAAGGCATTTACATTGTGGAGGTTTAAATACATTGTAATTTGTTTTATCAAACACTGTTTATTCCACTTTTTGTAACGGTATAACCCTACCGGTTTCAAGGTGCACACCTCATCTTCAGTCTTGTTTGTGCTCCCCTGAAGATGAGGTGTGCACCTTGAAACCGGTAGGGTTATACCATTATATAAAGTAGAATAAACAGTGTTTGAAAAAAAAATACAATTATTAAATATTATTTGTTTTATTAAACACTTTATTCCACATTTTGTAATGGTATAACCCTACTGATTTCAAGGTTTTCACCACATCTTCAAGGAGTCTTGTTTGTGCTCCCCTGAAGATGAGGTGTGCACCTTGAAACCGGTAGGGTTATACCGTTATATAAAGTGGAATAAACAGTATTTGACTAAAAAATTACAATTATTAAATACATTCAAGTTGGCACAAAAATACTGTTGTGGGTTACCATCTTAGCAGATCTTGATACTGTCAGGTTCGAGTACCTATAAATGTTTTAGTGTCCCCAATGACTTTGTTTCCTATCGGAACAAGCCTTTCGATATTCTTCGACCATTATTTGAGAAAATACTACCCAAATAGCCTGATTCCACAACTTGCTTCAATTTTTCATTGTTCACCCATATATCGCATTTATTTACCAAGGTATTGTATCAGATAATAAGAGTATACTATACACTGAAGTTTTCTTCCATAGTGAAACAAAGGAGGCTTTTCGCATTTACAAGAAGTATTAACACTAAAACAATCCAAAACGTCTGGGCTGTGGGTTTATTGCGTGTAATGCTGTTATACTCGTATTTACAAGAAGACTGCAGGACCTCGGCATCCTTCGGCTGAATGAGACCTATGCCAGAGGGTGGCGGCTAGTGCATGGTTATCGTGATTTTTAGATTCCTGCAGATTTTGTTATACGAGGCATATCCAGAAAGTAAGTGTACTGAATTTTTGTAGGTTACAATTTTTTTTATTTAAACAAAAAAAATACGTGGTTACCGTAGTACATATGTAAGCTATTTTTCGACATAGTCACCATTCCTCTCAATGCAGATGGTGAAGCGGGGTATCAACTTTTTGATGCCTTCCTCGAAGTAGTTTCCCGCCAACCCCTCCGTCCACTTCTTCACCTCCTCCTTTACCTCCTCGTCGGTTGAAAACCTTTTTCCACCCATGTGCAGCTTCAGGGAGGTAAAGAGATAGTAATCTGAAGGTGCTAGGTCAGGGGAATGCGCGGGATGGTTCGGGACATCCCATTTAAACGAGGCGAGCAGTTCCTTCGTGGCGTTGGCCGTGTGTGGTCTGGCATTGTCGTGCAGCAGGCAGACTCCCTTTGTCAGCATGCCTCTCCTCTTGTTCTGAATCGCTCTCCGCAATTTTTTTAGGGTCTCACAGTATCTTGCAGAGTTGATGGTCTCCCCTTGAGGCATATATTCAATTAAAATTATGCCTTGACAGTCCCAAAACACGGTTGTCATGATTTTCTTGGCTGAAATTGTGGTTTTGAACTTTTTGGCGGATGGTGAAGAGGTGTGACGCCACTGTTGAGACTGCTTTTTGGTTTCAGGCGTGTAGTGTGTAGTGTGCAACCTAAGCTTCATCTCCAGTAACGATGGAGCGGAGAAATTCATCTCCATGGAGTTTGCAGCGCCTCAAAAACTCTTGCCCGGCCTCCACTCGATTCAACTTGGCGGGAGATGGGGTTGACATTTTTCACGAAGCGTGTTGTTGCGTCGACACTTCTCAACGTACTGACCTCGAACCGGTCTCGTTGCGGAGGGGAAGGGTCAGACTACACGGAAGTGTAGCCTAACATGTCGAAAATAAAATCCATCCGGTCGTGAGAGCCTCAGTACACTTACTTTCTGGATACGCCTCGTACTTGAGAAATGTAGGGTGGTTCCTGTGACATTTGAAATGTCACGTCTCAAAGGGATGGGGTAAAATCGTTTTTTTTTTACAAATCGAAGTTTTTTTATAAATTGAAAAATTGTTTTTTTCTAAACTGACATTTTAATACCTAATTTTCATTATACTTACTTTCTAATGTATTGTATGATTTGTATCTATATTTAAGTAGGCCAAGATCCACTATGAATTAATACTAATTATGAACATTTAATTTTAGGTATAAAAAAATCGAAAATCATATTATCGCATACCCCATCCCTAGCCAATGTGGACTAACGTAGTGACTTTTGACAAACTTCACCAAATATTATTTGATTTTAACAAACTGCCACATTTTTGCTAATTTGTAACAAGATGTATTAATTTGTCATTATTGTTAGTTTTATGTAATGTATTAACCTAAATAGCTTGCTATTTATCAGAATCGAGGCTTATATTAAAATTGATAAAATAATTAAAAATACTGAACGTCGTTACAAGGTTATATTGGGGCAAATTTGTGAACTGTCACAGGGACCATGCTACAATTTCTCAAGTATAGCTCGAGTGCCCAAACGGTAGAAATAAGGTATGGGGAGTAATTTAATCACCACTAAAATCTTATAAGGTTGTACTACAAATCAGTATAACTTGATAAATCGATACACGATTTAGAGGAGACAAAGAAGGGACTGTTCATCTTCCCCTCTAAGAGGCGGGATGAATACACCCGTCCACTGTATTGTTTAACAAGTTGTTAGTTTTATAAGGATATCCATGACATCATTTAGAATAATTAAAAAAAAAACCGCCGGTGTGCCTCCATTATCTCACTTGAGTGTGCCATCGCTGATATATTGGTCCATGCTATCACGCCGTTTTAATGTCAGGGTAGATTTTATTCATTTTAATTTATTTCAACGGACAAATTACTTTTTGAAGTGAAACTTCTGTAAGCGCGGTAGGGTAAATTAACCTGAACGTCACGAAAAGTGAAACGCTACGAAAAAGAGAGGAAAAAGAATGACAATCGATTCTACTCTCTCCGTCGCATACGCCATAGGCTTGATTAATTAATGAATATATAAATAATTATTACCATTAATTATTATTTAATATTATTAATTATTTATATTTAATTATTAAATTGTAAATAATTATATTATAATTATAGCAATTAATTAAGTATTAAATTATTAATTATTATATTATTATAAATTAATTATTTAACTTAATTAATTAATTAAATTAATGAATTAACCAATACTTAATAAATTAATTAAATAATTTATAATTCATTTATAATTATATTATATAATAATATTATAAATTATTTAATTATTAATAATAATTATTATATTATAATATTAATGAATTATTATTAACTTATTAATTATTAATAAATATATAAAAAATTTCTTGAATTAAATTGCACATAACCATATTTCCTAATCCTAAATAAAATCGTTAGCAAATAGAAAAAAAAGCAATGCATAAAATCAACTTTTCCTAGGAGCTAAGAAGTTTCACTTCTACCGCGCGAGAGTCTCACACATCTTTTTTATTTTGATACAAAGATTAAAAAGAACAACATATAGAATTTAACATTCAAATGTAAGCTGTGTTATACAACATGAAAAACAGTACAAGTCGAACAACACAACAAAGCAAATACAATTCAATCATTCATCACAGCAAGAACAACTTCTTCAATTTACTCCTGTAAGTAGTCAAAGCAATTTGAAAATCCATACAATGCTATATTGATTACTCTATATGTACAGTCTTTTTATACAGTTGTACAAATCATTAATTACAACCACTTTACTATGGATCAAAACGTTTTGACATCGGATTCAGTACAGCGGTGTCTAGAGTGAGTTGGCTGGTATGCAAAGGCTCACTTACAAAAAAAATAATACTCCATGGCACAGCTTCGCTTTCCACCTGAATTGACGTTGGAATTGTGAGGGGATCATCAGCTGCGAGACCCAGCAACGAAGATGGTGTTGAACTGGCAACCTTACAACAAATTACAGCGTCTTCAAAATGTGTGTCTAAGATTCATTTTCAACCTACGAAAGTACGATCATATAACTTCATACCAGAAGGCATTGAACTGGTTGAATGTTAGAAATAGACGCCAAATTCACATACTGTCTCTATTGTATAACATCATTAACTGTTCCGCCGCACCCTCTTATCTCGCCGAAAATTTTCAGCGTCTTTCCAATCATGGATTAGCGCTACGCTCAAACAGAGATTGTTTATTGTCCTTTCCGGTTCACTGCTCCTCTTTCTTTACGTCGTCCTTTATTGTCCATGCAGTGAGACGCTGGAATCAGTTACACACCAATATAAGACTCGCTCCGTCCTTGGTATGCTTTAAGAAGCGACTGAAAAAACTCTTAATTTCTACTCAGTAAAATAACGTGTTTCATTCCTGATTTTTCTTTTCCTTTCCTCTCCACCATCCATTCCTTTCCTTTTGATTGATGATATCTCACTTTATATGAAAATTAATGTTCGGGTAATTGTCCGTCTCTGTGGGGTTCGTGGGCATATGCTCACACGTATGTGTTTATGGATTTCGTGGGAATGGACAGTCATTTGAATGATTTATGCGACCATGTAACTTGCTTCATTTACTTTTGTCTGGTTGGTTGGAAGAGATTGCCGCCTGGCAATAAACCCGCCAGATTGTATTGCAATAAAAGTGTTAAATAAATAAACCTTTTCCAACTAACCAAAAGTATGTTAAAGACGACTTAAGTGAAAGCCAGACGGGAACTCTTCAAAAATGTGGGTAGCAATAGAAATCGGACCCGTAACCCTGTGATTCGAAAGAAGTGTTTCACAAACTAGTACATGGAGATCGCCCACTGTCACCAGGTAATTGCGAAAAAAAAAACTTCGACTGGCGGCAGCACTCACATGAACGTCTCTGCTGGGCTCTGTTGGTATGTGTTGCGTTTTGAGCCGATGTCTGGTCCCCTCGCTGTGTTACGAGTGTGGTGTGGTGCTTGTACATAGCATATACTGTGTCTGCGGGGAGAAGCAGCGAACTGTGACGGACACAATGGCTCAGGACAAACAATTAGAAGTAGTCGTTAAGAGGAGTGAATCTTTCAAAAGTGAAACCGTGCGCTGTTTTTATCAAAAAAACTACATCGTTTAATGAGTTATTTCAGCTGGCACTAGGTAATGAATAACAATTATTATTGTTGTGATTTATATGTGCTCAAAACATCCGACCTACTTCTTTATCGAAGGATATGATATTTAAGGAACCGTTTTGAGCGATGCATAGAATCTGAATAAAATGATAAATAACCATATAAGGAACGAGGACATTAGAATTATATGAAAGTTCTTAATTAAAGTAGGTGTTTTTATATATCATTTACAGTTAACGCCATGAGGGTTTAATCAAAACACTATACTACCTTGATCAAAAAGTTTTAAGGCTTTATTCATAAAATCGAAAATACAAGTTTATTAATCAAAATCGATATGATCCCCTTCAAAGTACTCCCCATCGACTGCAACGCACTTACGCCAGCGCTTGATCCAATCCTCGAAACACCGCTGGTACTCAATTTTCGGTATGTCCATCAGAGCCGTCTTCGATTTTTTCATGACATCCTCTCGGGTGCTGTAACGCGTTCTGCGAAGCGGTTTTTTAAGTCGGTTGAACAGGAAAAAGTCGCAGGGAGCCAGATCAGGTGAATTCAAAGGCTGCTGGATAGTATTCGTGTTGTTTTTGGTCAAAAACTCATGGAAATCATGTCTTTCGCGATTTCAATGCGGTCTGTTTTTTGCCTGAAATTGAGGTCTTTCGGGACCAGTTTTGCAGCGACACGTCTGAGGCCCAAATCACTAAACAAAATGTCTTGAGCGGATCCATAAGCGATGTTCAAGTCCTCTGCCAGCTCTCTGATGGTCAATTTGCGGTTTTCGGCCAACATTTATTTGATTTTATCGATGTTTTCATCGGTTTTCGACTGCCACTGCGTTCGTCATCCTCGACCGACTCACGACCTTTCTGAAGCGTTCGTGCCAGCGAAAAACACTTCTCCAGCATTTCCAAGGTCTGCGGACCGTTAAATCCGTTTTTCACACAAAATTTAATGCAAACTCGTTGATGTACAGTTGATGCCATTTTCAAACATGTAAAAAATCGAAAACACGCACAAAGGTAGATGTACTCAGTACAGCGTAACTTTTACAAATGTCAAGCTATGACGCTGAAATTTGAAGGGAAGTGTCAATGATAGATGTGGTAACCTAACCAAAAAAAAATAATTCCAATCGGGTGACTGATAGGGGCACACGGTGGCCGGTCCTAAAACCTTTTGATCAAGGTAGTATACACAAACCATTTCCCTGATGGAATAGGCAAAGAGGTCAGAGTGCCAGACTCAGACAGATTTTTCCATATTTATACACCGTCTCATACAACACCTACGATTTCTCTGACATTTAACATTCCTTTCTTTCAATTGAACCAAATATATTTTCCTTGATCTTCCTGTACCACGCATTTCGCTCACATTTACACTGAATATTTGTTTTGTTAGTATTTATTAATTCATAAATTTTTCATGTCCAAACCATCTCAGTGTTCTACCTCATCTTACTCAACTCAGCAGCCTTAGATCATCGTTCATTCCGTATTCTGTCATACATTGTTATTCCAAATATACTATTCTGTATCCGCATTTGTAGGGCATTTATACGACTCCCTCCGGAATTTTTCCACGTCCACGTTTCACGCCCATGCATCAAAATTGGTACAACATTCCTATTGTGGACTAGTTTTTTAAACTATCCGACCATATTTAAAAGATAATTATTTTAACAAAATATCACAATTTGAATGGATGAATTGAAATTTAATTAATAAACAAGCACAACGAGAAGGCAGAATACTTTTTTTGATGAAATTTAAAAAAAAAACTGTGGTTGCTTATTCGAAATATTAAATAAAAAAATCTGGTTGGTTGGAAGAAATTTCCAAGAAGTCGATCGCGAAGCAATTTTGATCGATCGCGGTCGTTTTCGTAACTTACAATATGGCGTGCGATGTGGCTTGCACTTGTCAACGCAGTCAATTAATTAACCTCTTTAAATATGTAGATACGAGTATGTCTACTCCAAGTAAATGTATATTATTTAGCGTGTATGCATAAGTTTACTTTAATAATTTTTTTAGCAAAGCAAATTCCGCTCATACTTATATGAATAAACTTCCAGTTATTAGTTATGCTTTTTTAACATTCATGTTATGTGTTTGACCCTTCCTGTCCTGTGATGTGTAACTAGTACACATTGCTTCTAAAAACTTTAATATCTCTATAAATATAATAAATACTGGGTTCAGATTTTAGATATTCCTCCGTAATACATTTACGCATTGAATGAATAAATAATATTAATAATAATTAGCACTTATCGGCCACATCAGAGATATTTTGTGAAAATCAGGAAATCTTTGTTTATTTTCAATATTCTAAAAAAAACTTATCGTTGAATTGCGTTACATTACGCTTTTGTAGCAATCTCTTTTAGTCAACCAAATACACGTTATCGAGGCCTAAAGTGAAAACCTGGCTTCGTTTTTTTAACCCTTCCTTCCCTGTGATGTGTAACTAGTACACACTGCTTCTAAAAACTTTAATATCTCTATAAATATAATAAATACTGGGTTCAGATTTTAGGTATTCCTCCGTAATACATTAACGCATTGAATGAAAAAATAATATTAATAATTATTAGCACTTATCGGCCACATCAGAGATATTTTGTGAAAATCGGGAATAAATTCACCAATACAATCAAACGTGTGCCAGAGTGTGACGTAGGTATATTCATTCTAAAAAACGGCTATGGGTGAGGAAGCGACGCTATTCACGTCTCAGTCTCACTCTACTTCGGTATATGGGAACGCAAGACAGAGAATCTCTGTTCGCACGCTTCTCTCGCTTATAGTAGTCAGCGGGCTTTCGTTCGAGGTGGTCGCTTCGCCCGTTTTGTGAACGTCGTCCGATGTTTTTAGCAATTAAATTTCAATTAATATTACTTTCGACTTCAAATTTAATTAATTTAAGCGATTGGCTATGAATATTCTTTTTTTCCGATTTCAAATCGCTCATTTTTACATATGTATTGATGTGTATTGAATACACATCACCGGAACGGGTGGATTTTTTTTAGCACAGGAAGTGAAAGGTTAATCTCGCGAATTTGATACGTAGATAGCGACAATTTTTTTTTCGTAAAAAGTCGATTGCGATAGTAAACAAGTTGTGCCACTCCTGCTGTACAAAAATAAGCCAGCTAAATATAATATGTTTAACCATGTACACAAAAGAATTAAAATAAAATAAGTATGTTCATGGGTTGGACCCTTTTTGCATACGAACATATATCATATATTATATAAGTGCGACCATTTGAGCAATATCAAAATGTATCACGGCACGCTTATCATTGCAAAATATGATTTGAATAAAGTATTGTAATGTTTTAATTATTTTGTAATGGTTTCAAGATGATGGGTAAGGAAGAGGAACATGACAAGATATACGCGACATAATAGTGTAAGTCGTGATGTACGATTTGCCACACTGCGCAGGGAGACGCAATGCGGAGTTTGAACATTTGTAGATTCATTGTTGCTGTATTGCACGGGTTGCCAATTTATTTGATTTCGCGATTTAACTATCAAATTCGCAAGATTTAACACATTGACACATCGATCGTCCAGTTCATTACTTTTTATACAGTTGTACAAATAATTAATTACAACCACTTTACTATGGAGCAAAACGTTTTGACACCGGATTCAGTACAGCGGTGTCACCAGTGAGTTGGCTGGTATGCAAAGGCTCACTTACAAAAAAAACAATACTCCATGGCACAGCTTTGCTTTCCCTACGAAAGTACGATCATATAACTTCATACCAGAAGGCATTGAACTGGTTAATGTTAGAAATAGACGACAAATTCACATACTGTCTCTATTGTATAACATCCTTAACTGTCCCGCCGCAGTTCATTACTCGGACAACTCCAAATAACCTGTTTTGATATAATGAGAAAAACAATATTATAATCGTCACCATAAATCAAATACTATTCATTTTTGCCCGAGTTTTATATATTTTATCAATAGATTTTATCAACATCTATTGATAAAATATATAAAACTCGGGCAAAAATGAATAGTATTTGATTTATATTGATGATTATAATATTGCTTTTCTCATTATCTCAAAACAGGTTATTTGGAGTTGTCTAAGTAATGAACTGGACGATCGACATAACACCCATGTTAAAAAAAGATAAATAAAAATGTCTTCTTTCTTCGTAGAACTTTTCCACTTATAGGATCGATTGTTATTTTTTTAAAACTCAATCAGCTGAAACTTTAAATGGTCTAGAATTGTATAATAATTTAAAAATAATTGTTTCAGTATATTGACTCACATAATTGTATTAAGAACTTGATGGCACAAATCATCTTAGTTTGGGTGGATTGCCTATTAATACAAAAAAACAGAAGTTTATTCATAAGTATGAGCGGAATAAATTTCGCTAAAAAAGTATTGTATACACTACAATCTGGCGGTACCTGCCATGTGGCAATCTTTTCCAACCAATTAGAAAGATGTTAAAGAGGCCTTAAGTGAAAACCGAGACGAAAACGGCTGCGAGACATGGTGCCTATCCGAAAGAGATAGACGAAGACTAGAGGCTTTTGAGATGTGGTCCTATAGAAGACTATTAGGAATTTCCTGGAGAGACCGCATCACAAATGAAGAGGTTCTCCAACGAATCGAAGGAGGAAGGCACCTGCTCAGGATCCTGTCCGAAAGGCGTGCAAGATGGATCGGTCATATAATACGACAAGAGGGCCTCTTGCATGCCATAATGGAGGGTATGACCGAGGGGACAAACTCTAGGGGACGCCCACGCCGAGAGTACCTGGAGGACCTGTTGGTGGACGTGCGCTGCTCAACATATACAGATTTAAAAAGAGCCGCACAGGACAGGGGGGAATGGAGAAGAGTTGAAATTGCTGCAAACCAGTCTTAGGACGGAGAAAAGTGAAAACCAGACAGGAATCCTTTTTTAAAAAATCTGAGTTCAATCGGGATTTGAACCCGCAACCACCGGGTTGGGAGACAGGCGTATTACCAACTAAGCCACGGAGGTCGTCGAGTATTAAGGAAAAGAAAATATAAACATATTTAAAAAGTATAACTAATTCACTGCGTTGACAAGTGCATGCGCGTTATGATATTTAGCAATATCGCACGCCATATTGAAATTACTTCGCCATCGACTTGTTGACCACCCCTGCTCTATTGCATAGTTTCTTAAGTTGTGTCAGGACCCAAAATTGGGTCGATTGGCATTTTGAATGGGTCAAGAAATATTTTCAACATACATACCAATCTGCTAGGGTAGTCAGAGAATACAGAATGCCAGTCAAGTCATATGTCCTTCAATATAACTAATTCATGCATTGTAATTTGTTTTATCAAACACTGTATATTCCACTTTTTAGTGTGGGATGGGGTGAAGTTTAGATCAATGACGGGAGTTCTATGTGATCCGAAAATGCCAGTAAAGTTAAAAGGAAAAGTATACCAAACGATTGTCAGACCCGCACTCCTCTATGGCTCCGAATGCTGGACGATGTATAACTCTTACTCTAGCCAACTAGAAACTGCTGAAATACGCATGCTAAGATGGTCAGCTGGTGTGTCCCTAAGAGACAAAATAAAAAGCTCACGCATTCGTGGAAGCCTAAGTGTTACAGACATCAACAGCAAGATGGAGGAGAGGCGGATGGATTGAGATGGTATGGGCACGTTGGACGCAGAGCACCCGATCACATTGTGAACCAGGCAATCTCCATGGATCTTCCTCGAATAACAACCAGATGAAGACCAAAGAATTCATGGGTGGTGCAAAAAGATAACCTGATGCAGAGGCACGGCCTGGGGGACGTAGTCTGGGACAGAAGAGCATACAACCTGAGGACGAGGAGAGCTGACACAAACAGTCTTCGCAGACAGTGAGTTGGGATGGAGCCAGGGAGAAGACTGTATATTCCACTTTTTGTGGAACAGTGTTTGATAAAACAAATTACAATGTCTTTAAACCTCCATAATGTTAATGCCTTAACTCAAAAATATATAAAAAAAAATTCATGCATTTTTGACTTGTACATTCGTTGTCATTCATTTTCTCCACATGTCCAAACCATCTAATTTAAAACATCCATTCTATGCATGAACCGCACAGATCAAAATCTGCTAAGATGATAATCTACAATATAATGTTGGTGCAAACTTTGACGTATGGGAGTGAAACATAGACGTGGAAAAAGGCTGAGAGGAACCGAATAAATTATGTAGAAATGTGTGCATGGAGAAGAATACGTGGAGTGATAAGGGATGAACGTGAACTTAAAGCTGATGTGTTAAGTGAGACAAATAAGAGCACGTTGAGATGTGTTGGGCATGTGTAACGAATGGATGAAGAAATACTAGTGTGAAAGAGGAAGACCAAGTAAAGTATGGTTGTTCAAGTGAATGCTCCCAAATTATAGAGCAGTATTCCAAATGACAATCCCGTTTTATTTTAGTGCATTTAGTACCCCGCTTTTACGTTTTTATTTCCCGCAATTTACGTTTGAAATATTTAAAATGCAAATCAATTTATAAACATATTTAATTAAATGTGCGACGATTTAAAATATTTGAAATGAATATTAGGAAGCAGACATATGTTGTTTCTATTTATAGACACGTGTGCACATGCAGCGCTCATGGTCAAGGTTACACGAGTCGTGGAATACGATGCAATTGGTGGGAAGTTTAGCGAATCAGAGGCAGGCAGACTGTATATGTATTTGGTCAATATATGCTTGTGTTTAAAACGTGTCGTTCGTGTACATACAATTTCAATTGTCGTGTATTTCGTGTGTCAATTTACATTTTTTCCATTTATTTTAATATTTCGTTGAATCCCTTTAACTAATGAATGTCTCAGCAAAGAAAAATATTATCGATTTAAGAGAAAAGGAAAATTCTCGAAGAAGTGAATAAACACGTTGGTTCACGTGTTTCGCTCGCGCGTGATTTGGGAATACCCATTACAACTTTGGCTACGATAATAAAAAATCGCGAATCGATTGAAAAAAGTTTTTCCGATTTGCGTGATTATCTAAATAAAAAATTATTAACATTTTTTTTTCTAGCCCCGAATCTACGTTTTCCCTCCAATTACGTTTTTTTTATCAGTCCCTTCAAAAACGTAAAAACGGGGTTTCACTGTATATAATATTCTGAGTACGTATGTATCTTTGAATAGTTTAGTGGTACGAATTATAAACCCAAGCATCTTACTTGATTTGCTAATCAACGTTCACTTTCAAATAAAACACCTAGGCCCTGTGTTTTATCCGTCCTAGACAGTTATTAATCATTCATAAGATAACGAATATAAGTGGTTATTCGTCCTTTTACAAAGTCAATAAATAAACATTTGGATACATTAAAGACGAATTTGTTACGAATGCTCCAATTCGATCAATAAGTCACATCGATCAATAAGTCCAGGGACTAACTACTAAAGAACACATCGATCAATAAAGAACACATCGATCAATAAGTCCCGGGACTAACTACTAAAACAACATTCGTTTGCCAAAATTCTTCTTTCTTCGTCACTTTTCTATGCCAGCCGTGTAGAACTATTTATTTTTGGTTTCAAAATAGGCGTTAGTTTCGGCAATCACTTCTTCATTGGAGCCAAATCTCTTTCTCTGGAGCATCTTTTTGAGGTCTGCGAACAGACAATTGTCGCTGGGGGCCAAATCTGGAGAATACGGTGGGTGCGGAAGCAATTCGAAGTTCAAATCGTGCAATTTGGACATAGTTACAATCGACTTGTGACACGGTGTATTGTCCTGATGAAAGAGAACTTTTTTCTTCTTCATATGGAGTCGTTTTTTTTTTGCAATTTCTGCCTTCAAACGCACACTTTTCAAGCCATCGCTGAGTTTGAACGGTATTTTTTCCCATTAAAAAGCAATGTTTTATCAACACACGAAATTCGTTTTTTTCCATTGTTTTGAAAACTACCACTAAAACCACTGTAAATCAATGACACAATGTCATGAAAGTTGGACACGTAACTTCTAAAGATTGGTACTAACTGAGAATGGTATGGATTTGTTTGTATTAGAGGCGCTATCTGTTGGTTAGTCCCGGGATTTATTGATCGATGTGTTATATTATTGATATCATCCAGGAGTTTCCTACAGTCAAAGTCTGGTACTATCTCATCTCTGCCTATCTTGACTCGACAGAGAAATGGCGTGATGGTATATATCATTATCATCATCATCATTGTCAACCAGGGTCGATCCACTGCTGGATGAAGGTCTCCCCAAGTTGACTCCAAACAGTTCGTATATATACGAGTATATAATATGTAACACAATATTGTCTCCGTGATAAACTGTTTTTTTATGTTGGTTGTGACTATTTTTATGTTGGTTGTGACTATTTTGCATATACCTTACACGTTCATTTAAAGATTGCAAATCTAGTAGAAATAAAATGATGCGTATTTTGGATATAACGAATAGATGCGAGGGATCGATTAGAGAAGTGGCACGGAAGTGAGGAAACTTCCACAGCCGGTGTTGCTTCAGCCGCAGTAGGTTACCCCTGGCCACACTCCGTTGCACACCACTTTCTTGTTCATGCCAAGTTTCCAATGTCTTGATGATTATAGTGTCGAGCAAGAAACGAAACAGTTCCCAATACTCAACCTGCCCATGCACGATATCTAATTATATTCACTGGCCTGAAGATACCTGACCTATCTTCCGATCTTAGTGGCCTGAACATACCTGGCCTAGCCTCTGATCTATCTGACCGGAAAATACCTAATCTAGCCTCAGATTTCACTGACCTGCTAGAGTACCATGATAAGGTTTGAGCATGATGAATGAATGAAAAAAGACTAATAAAACAAATATACTGCAAATGTGAGTGGAAGGTGTGTTAGAGGAAGACCAAGAAAAGTATGGTAGAATAAAATTAATATTTTGAAATAGGAAAACGTAGAAAACAAGAAAAATCGTAGCAGTTGCATGGATATAGAACGGTCTAAGGATATGTGTCGAGAAAGGAAAGTCTGTCGATCGATCCTGTCTGACTGCCTCGACAGTGAAATCGCATGACGATATGAATGTATGTAAAAAACACGACCGCCTAATAATAAGCCAGTGTGTACACTTGAAACTTCGACAACGGTTAGTCAAATGCTACATTTGGTCAGTGTTATTACATGGAGTGGAATCATGGACCCTCAAAGTTGGTAGTATGAACCGATTGAAAGAATTCGAAATGTGGATGCACCGGAGAATGCTACGGATACCCTGGACGGATATGGTCAGCAACACAAGGGCTCTTCAAAGAGCCAAAGTTGATAGAGAGTTGCTGACTAATATTAAAATCCGAAAGGTGTCCTATTTGGGTCATGTACTTAGAGGAGAAAAGTACAAATTACTGCACCTGATCATCCAAGGCAAAATAGATGGTCGAAGAGGTGTTGGCAGGACGCAAATCTCCTGGCTCCGCAACATACGTGATTGGACTGGTATAAGGAGCGTTGGGCATCTTTTCCGGGCTGCCGGGGACAAAGATGCCTACTCTCAGGTGATATTCAACGTTGGGGGGACCTGACATGACACTAGGAAAAAGAAGAAGTACCTACAGTTTTTTTATTGGAGGAACCTTTTTTTTGAGTGGGGGGAAAAGGGTAGGGGCCCGCTAAAGGTTTTGACGACCTCCGTGGCCTAGTTAGTAAGATCCCACTTTTCTGACCCGGATGTTACGGGTTCGATTCCCGCTGGAACGCAGTTATTGAAAGAAAAAAAAGTTTTTTAGTTTGGTTTTCACTTAAATTCTCATAAACAAATTTGTTGTTGGTTGAAGGAGGTTGCCACATGGCACTGACCTCAAAAGATTGTACTGTATACAAACAAAGTGTTATAGATGATTCGCTCGGGCGCTGCGCTGCCGGATGTGATTTGTTTAACATTAGTGGGTTTATGCCATGAGTAAGCGCACCCTTTGAGAAGAGTTTGCTTTCTAAACAGCCCTATATAAAATTATATTTTAAATTTGAAATAGTTGCGATAGCCTTCTACTGTAAAAAAGTTTAACGTTGAAGTCTATGCAACACAAGTGAAATGCAATAAAATTAGAACCTTGAGATGAGGTAATTTGAAACAGTCTAACGATCGACAATTTGCCAACACCTGATGTAGAGGAAATTGTCAAAGAAATTGCAGGGATGAAAGGGGCTTAAAATATTGAAATATATATTTGCGTGATTGCGCTATTTCTCTTTCTACCCCCCTCCCCCACTGTTACAGCCCACAGTTCCACATCATCCCCGTGTAATTTCCTTATTCCCGTGCATCTTCATGCACTTCATGAAATATTCTTCCTTTCGCATTTCCGCAACCGATTTTCGATTCCGTTGAGGCCACGTTTTCATCTTGAGAGGAAATTGTGTTTAGGTCCCCAGTATACGAGAGAAGATGACTGGTTCAAAATTAAAAATATTGCATGAAGAACTTACGTACATACCCATCACGCCTTTTCCCTGTCAAGGTAAGCAGAGAGGAACGAGCAGCAGACTTTGCTATCAATACACCAACAGTTTCTACAAAATTTATTATACTTTTAACATTTCCTTCTTTCAAAATATCATTTGCTAGATTCTACCATACTTTCACTGGTTTCCCTCTACCCCGACATTCACTCACGTTTCCACTGTATATTTGTTGATAGTCTTTCTTTACTAATTTCCATATGTGCCTACACCATCTTAGTATGTTCTTCTTCGTTTTTCTCAACACATCAGTCTTAAATTTACAGTTTCCTTTATTAGTTCATTCCATATTCTGTCATGCATTGTCCCTTCATGCACTCTTTTTAATACACCTTTTAATAATAAATAAATGTGTCTGTGTATCCTATAGTTGATCGTTTTCACCAATCCACCATCAGTATACTATACAGGTAGCGGCATTAAACAGAGTTTCTGAATTCAAAGATTTGTGCGTAACCTTTGATGTCGGACTCACGTTCGTTAACCATGTATCGCGTTTGATATCGGACTGTTACAAACTACTCGGTTTTATAATGAAAATATCAAGAGAATTTAACAGTACCGATATCCTTCGAAACTTATATAATTATCTAATTAGAACCAAATTACTCGTAGAATATGCATCTACAGTTTGGGCTCCTCATCAGCTCAAATATAAAAACAACATAGAAAAAATACAAAAAAAATCCTCAGATATCTATGGTACAGAACAAAGGGGGATTACCCAAAATATGCTCACCATGTCGAATTTCTCACGGTGTGTAACTATAGAAGCCTCGAAACAAGAAGGTAAGGATCCATTGCGATATTCGTACTTGAGGTTTTTCAAAGTTGCTTTAACTGTCCCGCGATTCTAGAAGCACTAAGTTTATATGTACCTAATAAATATAGCCGTGCAAGGAATCACCCTCTGTTCTACATACCAACTTACAGGACGAATATCATGGCTAAACACTCAGTCACGCGTGGTATAGAGATATTGAACCAACTGAATGACACTGTTGATATATTCTCGGTACCGCCTAGCAGTATGGGGAAGAATCCTGACTGATGGCTGGTAGTGACCCATTGACTTTATTTCATGTCGCTTCACGATATCCTTCATAAATCTTCCATCATCATGGAAAATACTACTTAAACAGCAGAGTTCTTCAATTTGCTCCAATTTTTCAATAGTCACCAATACACCATAACTTTTCATTGGAGATAATTACCAAACTACTTGGTATGAAACTTGTCTTCCACCAGGGGAAGGGGTTACGGGATTGATTCAAGCTACCGAAATTACTTAGAGACAGCAGTCCAGTCCTACCAAGTTATATTGTTCATAACGAAACTTTGATAAAATACAAAATATTGCAATATTTCATAAAAAATAACAATTTTTAATTTATTGTATTATAACATTTGGAGCAATTTCGAAAGGATAAAAAGGATTTTCTGCGTCGATTCATCACTATGGATGAGACTTGGGTCTACCACCATGATCCTGAATCAAAACAAGAGGCTAAGGAGTGGTGTGAACCAGGCACTTTGGCTCCGAAGCGAGTTCGTGTCCAGAAATCGGCCAAGAAGGTGTTAGCGTCAGTTTTTTGGGATGCTAAAGGAATTTTATTGATAGATTATCTCCAAACTGGTAAGACAAACAACTCTGATTATTATTGTGACCTTTTGGACCAGTTGGATGAAAAAAATTGTGAAAAAAGACCCGGTTTGCAGGTGAAAAAAAATCATTTTTCATAAAGACAATGCACCTGCTCACACAGCTCAAAAAACCATCGCGAAAATCAGTGAATTGGGGTACGAATTGTTGCAGCATCCACCCTATTCGCCAGATTTAGCTCCCTCTGACTTCTGTCTGTTCTCACACCTCAAAAAATTCCTTCGTGAAAAGCATTTTTCATCAAACGAAGAGGTTATAGCCGTCGTAGAGGAGTATTTTGCAGGCCTTCCAGAAAGTCACTTCCGTGATGGGACAACAAAGTTGGAAGATCGTTGGACCAAGTGTATTGATCTTATGGGAGACTATACTGAGCAATAAAAGTGATTTTCCCCCAAAAAAAATGTATTTTCATTTCCACTTTCAAAACTTTTTGACTAACCTAGTATATAAATGATCATTTTTTATTATTATTAAAAATATTGGTCGTCTGATGATGACGATGTTGACAGTAAGAATATAACCGACAAATCAGTATGTTTACTCAATTCATAAACTTGTCAAACATTTAAAAAACAACCCTTCACTGCCATTAATACATCCTCTGCTCCCGACGCTTTATTAACCCTTATAATTTATTCAGCAGACCAAACAGACTCAGTGTAGACCAAATCGCCTAATAAGTGGCTAATGGGCCGATTTGTGAGCGAAAGGAAGAAAAAACAAAAACAAAATCGAGTCGAAACAAAACAATCGCGTGTCGAATTAACAAGTGAACCCGGGCAAAAAGGTGAGTCCGATTGTAATCTCTGTTTCCGCTTACAAATGGTGTAGGACAAGGCTTTATACTGAATTTAAACATAAAAAAATACTTTAAAGTGAGGTATATCTTAACCCTTCCTGTCCTGTGATGTGTAACTAGTACACATTGTTTCTAAAAACTTTAATATCTCTATAAATATAATAAATACTGGGTTCAGATTTTAGGTGTTCCTCCGTAATACATTTACGCATTGAATGAAAAAAATAATATTAATAATAATTAGCACTTATCGGCCACATCAGAGATATTTTGTGAAAATCGGGAATAAATTCACCAATACAATCAAACGTGTGCCAGTGTGTGATGTAGGCATATTCATTCTAAAAAACCAAGATGAGCAAGCGACGCTATTCACGTCTCACTCTCAGTCTACTTCGGTATATGGGAACGCAAAAAATAGAATGAAAGTTCGGTCGCTTCTCTCGTTTAGTAGCCAGCCGGCTTTCGTTCGATGGTCGTTTTGCCCGTTTTGTGAACGTCGTCCGATGTTTTTTTTTCATGTTTTCAGCAATTAAATTTCAATTAATATCACTTTTGACTTCAAATTTAATTAATTTAAGCGATTGGCTATGAATATTCTTATTTTTCCGATTTTAAATCGCTCATTTTTACATAATATGTATTGATGTGTATTGAATACACATCACCGGAACGGACGGATTTTTATTAGCACAGGAAGGCAAAGGTTTAATAATGGTTATGTTTTACCACACCTTTGATATATACAGTGAAACATGGAGTGTTTATTATACCCATGAGACCATCTCTTTCATACAACCAGATTAAAAAAATACCATATATTTCTGGTTGATTAGAAGATTGATTTAACATATTTCTGATTGATTGGAAGATATTGCCACATGGCAATAAGCCCGCCAGGTGTTACGGTATACAACGAAAGTGTATATCAATACAATAAATATCGAAGAGGTTCCAAGATAATAATAGTAGAAACGACAATTTCTATAGCGCCATTTAGAGAGCTAACTATACTAAAGGAAGCTGTAACTCGGGACTTGAACCCACTACATGCTTTGCGAGTTGTCTCTTTTGCATATATAAATTAAATTAAATATTTATATGTCGATGTATAAATATTTAATTTAGAAATACACCAAGGCAACAAATTTAAGATAGTGACGAATTTGTGAAAAACTCTTGTATTAATTATAAATTAAGTTGAATTGCATGCAAACGGTCAACGCATAAACAAAAAAAAATACGATGAAATTAATTTTCAAGGACTTTTTTTAGTAAAATTTACTTTCGAAAATAGCAGAAAAGTGTACAAAAACCTATTTCTTTTTTATACTCGTAATTACAAAAATTGTCGTTTTAATTTTCAAAAAATATCGTTATTCTGGTATGACAGATTAAAATTGACAGATTAAAATATAAGTTAAGAAGAGCAGAACCATCATCATCATCACGACGAAAATGCGCCTAGTTAAGTATCTCGTCTTCGCAATAGTTATGTATGTCGCGGAGACTTGGACTCTGAGAGCAAGCGAGAGACGTAGAATAGACGCATTTGAAATGCAGTGCTGAAAAAGGATGTTACGAATTCCATCGACAGCAAGACGAACTAATAACTCCATTATCAAAGAACTGAGATTCACCGACAGATTGTTGACTGAATGCCTTCGGCGAGTCCTTCGATTCTTTGGGCATATTGCTCGTGGCCACGGAACCAGTTTATGGTTACTGGAGGCGTGGAAGGACGACACACAAGATGAAGAGTCCCAGTGCGTAAGACTGGCCGAGTGAGAGACGCAACAGGACTACCCTTAACTGCCATTCGAGCCGAGGAGTGCAGGGATGGATGGAGAGGAGTTGTCAGATGCTATCATGGGAGGTCAAGATGCTCGGTCATGAACTACACGACATGATGATTAAGTTGAGTGTAAAAATAGGGAAGGTGGTAGATGATGCCATTCGATTACGTACTTCCCCGAATCTGCATATGTTCAGAAAAACTTATTTGGTAAGAAAACTTACGAGTACCAAGGGAAGACGAACTACAAAGCCTTTGAAAGGTATATATATATTACAAAAATACATTTGGATTTAGGTGTAGTGATCACATAACATCATAAATGTTAATAAGACGTCATTAAATCTTTCCTAAAATTTAAGCTAAAATTAATTTATTAAGAGGTACGAGTATGTTACGAGCTCTGTGGCCTAGTCGGTAAGACGCCTGTCTCCCACCCCTAGGTTGCGGGTTCAAATCCCGCTGGAACCCAGTTTTTTTTTAACACAACATTAACACTCGTTCAGAATACTTGCATATGCAGACTTTGTTGCTAATATTGTAGGACTAGTCATGCAACTCGCTTATTTAAAATAAAAATATGTACTTTGCACGGATTTCTCCTGTTACACAAAGAGGGTCTGCTTCTAGCGTTAGCTTATTCATTAGGAAGAATATCAGCCAGGATTCTTCTCATACCTGCTAGACGGTACCGAGAATATATCAACAGTGTCATTCAGTTGGTTCAATATCTATATACCATGCGTGACTGAGTGTTTAGCCATGATATTTGTCCTGTAAGTTGGTATGTAGAACAGAGGGTGATTCCTTGCACGGCTATATTTATTAGGTACATATAAACTTAGTGCTTCTAGAATCGCGGGACAGTTAAAGGAACCTTGGAAAACCTTTATTAGGAATATCGCAATGGATTATTGCCTTCTTGTTTCGAGGTTTCTATAGTTACACACCGTGAGAAGTTCGACATGGTGAGCATATTTTGGGTAATCCCCTTTGTTCTGTACCATAGATATCTGAGGATTTTATTTTGTATTTGTTCTATATTGTTTTTATATTTGAGCTGACGAGGAGCCCAAACTGTAGATGCATATTCTAATTTGGTTCTAATTAGATAATTATATAAGTTTCGAAGGATATCGATATGATATATTCGTATTCCTTTCAATCTAATAAGTCGATTATCTCGAATCACGTAATGTCGACTTATGCCAGTCTTGAATTAATGCTACGATACTGGTACAATACATAAGTTTAAATACAATTGATGCCATCACTTGCTTTAGATAAGGTGATTTGTTTCAAGAACTCTACGAAATACCTTCATAAGTTTGTCGAAGGATTTGGTCGGTAAATATTAGTTAGTGACATAAATAGTACAAACAGATAATGCTTTGACGGTGCGCGATATGTCCAAATGTGTTAAACATGTACAAACAAAAAAGTTAAACAAAATAAATATCACTTTAACTCCATACATAAAAATGAGTTAAAGATTTGGTATTGTTGGGAAATGTTAGCAAATTGACAGACCATCGTTTAACCGAGATTTTTTTTGTAGGCTTAAAAAAATTGTTACGATGAAATCATAAAAAAAACTATATTATAATAAATTGACATGTACAGCGCTGTTTCATAATAAAATATCACCTCAAGAGCACCGTCTGAATTGAAAACCATTAATTAATAAACAAATTCATGATTTGACAAAGTTCATAATGATGTCATCTTGAAACGGATGAAGGAAACTAAGAAGTATGGACCACCGTCAAAAGGAGTACTTTTGGGTATACTTAAAGTTAAGATGGGTATCGTATGGCGTGTAGCGATAGGAAACAAAGTCAAAAGGGCACTAAAACGTACATATTTGAACTTGTCGGTATCACAATATGCTAAATGATAATCCACTATAGTATTTTAGTAAGAAATGTGATGTGTGGGAGTGAAATAGACTTGGAATAAGATAGTATTTTTTCAGATGAGGGAAAACTTAAGCGATAGGAAATAAATTCGACGGTGCACTAAAACATACATTACTCGAATCTGACAGTATCAAAATCCACAACAGTATTTTAAATTCAATTTTAAAGTATGGGAGTGAAACGTGGAATGGAAAATGACAAAGAAGCCCAATTTATACTGTAGAAATGCGTGCACTGAGAATAATACATGAGGTGATAATGAATGGCAGAATACAGAATAAAATGATTAGGGATGAATGTAAACTTAAGACTGGTGTGTTCAGTAAGATGAAGAAGAGCACTCTGAGATGGTTTGGGCATGAAGCACGAATGAATTAAGAAAAACTAACAAAACAAAACTAAAATGCAAATATGAATGGAAAGCGTGAGAGTTGAATACCAAGGAAAGTATGCTTGGATCAAGTGAATTATATTTTGAAAGAATGAAACGTAGAAAGCCATAGAAATTGAAGGAATGGTATGAGGTGTATGGATGTAGAAGAGATGAATGATGTTTGTCGAAATAAGGAACGTCTGGTGCTCTATCCTCTCTGCCTACCCTGACAGGGAAATGGCGTGATTGCTATGTATGGAATGTAATTATCCATAATTAATAATAAAACATGGCTGGAATATGTATAATGCGAGGAGGAATATAAGAGATTCTTCAACCTACATTGTAGGGAGAAATTCAGGGCAGAAGAGATACGGGAAGAAGACACATCTCCTGGTCGAAGAACTTCAGGGAGTGGTTTCATATCTTTGTCCAAAAAGGCTGCCTCAAAGATAGAGATAGTTATGATAATCACCAAATCGAAGGAATGGTGTGAGGTGTATGGATGTAGAAGAGATGAATGAGGTTTGTCGAAATAAAGAACGTCTGGTGCTCTATCCTCTCTGCCTACCCTGACAGGGAAATGGCGTGATTGCTATGTAATTATCCACAATTAATAATAAAACATGGCTGGAATATGTATAATGCGAGGAGGAATATAAGAGATTCTTCAACCTACATTGTAGGGAGAAATTCAGGGCAGAAGAGATACGGGAAGAAGACGCATCTCCTGGTCGAATAACTTAAGGGAGTGGTTTCATATCTTTGTCCAAAAAGGTTGCCTCAAAGATAGAGATAGTTATAATAATCGCTAACCACCAAATAGGATAGATATAAAGGGATAAATTTTAGTTTTCACTTAAGGCTGCTTTGACATATTTCTGGTTGGTTGGAAAATATTGCCACATGGCAATAAATCCTCCAGGTTAACATACTGTCTTCAACGAAAGTGTGAATATATTACAAAATTCAGATGAGAAAGGGATGACCCGCCAGGAATCAAAATTGGAATTATTGGGCGCTAACCAAGCATACTTGCCACTGAGCTACAGTGCCGACAAAAAAGCTGTTTATACATAACAACTAATTCAATATCCACCATAAAATTGCTGCTTTTAATTATTGGACAGATATCAAAATAATTGTTATCAAATAACGACATGCACGAGTTCTATAAGGTTTATACTCGTAGATGTCGGAAAGGATAAAGATGTGTATCGAGATAGGAAAGCCTGGCACTCTGTTTTCTCGACCAACCCCGACAGGAAAATGACGTGATGATATGTAAGTATGTAATAATGACACATTTTCAAGACAAGCAAGTCTGTTTATAATTGAATCTTGGTTCCAAAGTTAAGATATGCAATCGGAACTAGAACCAGGCTTATGGAAGTAGAAAAAATGACGTGATGATATGTAAGTATGTAATAATGACACATTTTCAAGATAAGCAAGTCTGTTTATAATTGAATCTTGGTTCCAAAGTTAAGATATGCAATCGGAACTAGAACCAGGCTTATGGAAGTAGAAAAAATGACGTGATGATATGTAAGTATGTAATAATGACACATTTTCAAGATAAGCAAGTCTGTTTATAATTGAATCTTGGTTCCAACGTTAAGATATGCAATCGGAACTAGAACCAGGCTTATGGAAGTAGAAAAAATGCAGTAAAAATAAGAGTGTTGCGTAGATATATATTGGAAAACAATATATGACAGAATAAGGAAAGAGGACATAGGAAATAATGCGTATTGACAATAGATGCAGTGCTTAAGGTAAAGAAAGAAGCATTGAGATGGTTCGGCAATGTAGAAAGAATGAATAAGGAAGATCAACAAAATAGTTTATATAATAAGAACAGAAGGTACGAAAAAAGGACCTGACATGACACTGAGAAGAAGAAGATGGAGGATGACGACCATCGATGTTACAAAATTGACAACTGCACCTTTAGGTTGGCTTTGAAAATCGCGTGAGGTGTCATCCTTGGCAAGGGGTGAAGGCGGACGTCACCTATCCTCGCGGGTTGACCTTTATTACCGAGAAGAATAATAGCGACGTGACGCTAAGGAAATACGTGCAGTATGAATGTGAGTGCAAGACGTGCTAGAAGAACACCAAGGAAATACGTGCAGTATGAATGTGAGTGCAAGACGTGCTAGAGAAACACCCAGGAAATACGTGCAGTATGAATGTGAGTGCAAGACGTGCTAGAAGAACACCAAGGAAAGCAAGCCAACCGTAGCAAATGTGACAATGTCAAGTGTAATGGATTCGGCAAGTAAAGTCCTTAATCTGACGGAGCCTTTGCAATGCTTCGTTATTTGAATATATTTGCATTATATCGGAGTAGGCCAGGACCATTGGCATGATGGTGGCCGTTAGCATCGTAGGGCTCGATCGAATTACCATTTATTTAAATTTATGAGTCAAATCAAGTATGTAAATTAAAAATCCAACAGAATTTGGTGAACCGTGGCAACCCTGTTGTAAAAATATTCTCTACAGCGAGAAAACACAAAAATATGGCGCGTCCAGGTCGGCCGGAAGTGAGGACACGTTCTATTCACTGATTTTCAATAATGAATAACATGAAAAGTGGAAAAAATGTTGTGTCAATGTAGCGGACCGGATGTGCCCCCCTCCCTCCGCCACCTGCACCCCTCCCCAACTCGGCACTCAATAAGTTGAGAGGAGGGGGAATCAGACCCAAAGTATTTATTATATGCGTGATTTACAACAGTGACAGATATCGACATGTCCCAAAATTTGTTTGTGCGATCACACAGTTTTCCAGTCGAAGTAGGCTGAGAGGAGAAGTCATCAGAGAAGTCATTTCCTATCACACCACATATATTTTCTCTCTTCTACATCCATACTCATACACCATCTCCCACAACTTCTACAATATTAATACTTTTATAGATTTCCTTATGTCTACATATAATTCTTTGGTCCACAATTCTGTGACGTCTGCGGGAGAGGGCGAGCGCCTAGGATCGTGCCGTTTTCTCACAGAACATCACATGATCCACGTGGCAAAACAGCTCGAGATTGATGTTGGAGTGACTACAAAGCCTGGGAGCGACGACGATTCATTTGGTACAACCATTATTTCCTTGGTGTTCCTCTAGCACGTCTTGCACTCACATTCATACTGCACGTATTTCCTTGGTGTTCCTCTAGCACGTCTGGCATTCACATTCATACTGCACGTATTTCCTTGGTGTTCCTCTAGCACGCCTTGCACTCACATTCATACTGCACGTATTTCCTTGGTGTTCCTCTAGCACGCCTTGCACTCACATTCATACTGCACGTATTTCCTTGGTGTTCCTCTAGCATGCCTTGCACTCACATCCATACTGTACGTATTTTTGTTTTGTTAATCTTTCTTCATTCATTTGTTCGACATGCCCGAAATATAAGGTGTAACGGAAAAGAATGTCGTTTTTTTAATAAAACAATTTGGTGCATTTAATGTATTTATTTATTAAAACTTTGTTCAAAATATAATTGCCATCGTTTGATATAACCTCCTTCCACCTCTCAGTCAATTTTTTAATACCGCGTTCGTAAAATTCAGCTGGTTTCGATGCAAAATACTCAGATATGCCTTTTTTGACATCCTCATAATTTTTGTATTCTTTTTCGTTTAAAAAGTGTTGCATTGAACGGAACAAATGGTGATCCGATGCAGCAAGATCCGGTGAATATGGTGGGTGACATGGGTACAGTTGTCCAACCTAGGGCTTTCATTTTTTCTTTCGTAATTTTTGAGGTATGCGATCGTGCATTATCGTGCTGTTAAAACACTTGTCCACGTTAAGCAAGTGCAGGTCTTTATTTTTTTATTTCTGCATCTAAATGCTCTAGTTGATCACAATACACTTGGGCGTTAATTGTCTGTCCGGTTTTTAATGTTTCGAAATAAAATATTCCCTTGCAGTCCCACCAAACAGACAAAAGAACTTTTTTTGCAGTGAGCCCGGGCTTAGGGGTGGGTTTTGGTACCTAGCCCTTTGAAAGCCATTGTTTCTTGCGTCTTTGGTTTGAATACAACACCCATTTTTCGTCACCAGTTACAAGATGTTGTAGAAATGGAGTTTTGGTATTAAATTCCAATAACTCAGTGCACGCGTTTATACGCTCACCTAGATTCTCTTCACTTAATTCATGAGGTATCCATTTTCCTTGTTTCCATGTCTTGCCGATTTTTTTATATGCTCTTGCACGCTTGACCATGAGCATCCGAGTTGCTCCGCGAGTTCTTGAATCGTTGAAGTTGGATTTTGCTGAATCAGCTCAGTTAAAACATCGCCATCCACTTTAACAGGTCGACCACTTCCAGGGTTATTTTTTAGATGAAAATTGCCGGATTTAAATTGTTTAAACCACCTCTGGCATTTACGAACATTCAAAATATCTCCCAGTAAATCACAAATATTTTTTGTAGCACGTGTTGCACTTTCTTTCTTCATGAAATGGTAAAGCATAATATTTCGAATAAATTCCTCATTCGGTACAAAGCTCTCCATTGTATATAGGGTTGTAAATGTTTTTGTTTAAAAGTCCTAATACACTCCAGGTATACGTAGTCAGAGAAACAACACAGAACACGTTGTAAAAGTTCGACTGCCGAAGCACAACTGACCACTCAAAAACGATAACAAAAAAAACTACATTCTTTTCCGGTACACCTAATATATCGAAGTCAACTTCCTTACTATACTAAATTCAACAGCCTAAAATTTCCATTCACCCCTCTAATCCTTTTATTCCGTATTATGTCATACATTGTTACCTCATGTGTTCTTATAAGCGCACTAATTTCTACAGCATTTCTTCAGCCCATTTCAGTCTAGTTCCATGTCCACGTTTCACTTAATTACATAAAACTTGGTAATTAAATACTGTTGCGAACTATCCTCATCTTAGTAGAATGGTTCAAACTGTTTTATGATCAATATCGAAGACGACCTCAGAGGTCTAGTTAGTTAATAGCTTGACTTCTAACTCGGGAGTAGCAGGTTCGATTCTTTATGGAATCTAAGTTACTGAAAATAAAAAATTATTAATGTGAGATTTAAAGTGTTGATGTTAATTAGACATAACCATTTTTTAAGAAATAATTACTTATCGTGTTTTACAATGTTGTATACATAATTGGCGTTTCAGGCTGATCACACAGTCCGTCCTCAAGTGACAATTATTTCCAAATATTGTATACTTTACACTTCCTTCGCGTTTTTCTTTATTAGGTTGAATTATGTTAGTATTCTTCAAGAGTGCCATAGATAAACAAATTGAGGGCACTTATGTGAACAAATAAGTTTGAATAGAGAGCAAACATAATATTGTCATGAATGGGTAAAACGACGTTTGTTTGAGGCGCTATATGCAAAAAAAGATCTCATCCTAGATTTTTTTTTTTTTGATAATTTTGAAAGAAAATGTGGTATTTCACAACATCTCTATATTAGTGAGTCTTTTTCTTCTGTGTATTGGACATACTACCTTGATCAAAAAGTTTTAGGAGCGGACACCGTGTGGCGCTGTCAGTCACCCGATTGGAGAACTTGAACATCGCTTATGGATCCGCTCAAGACATTTTGGTTAGTGATTTGGGCCTCAGACGTGTCGCTCCAAAACTGGTGCCGAAAGACCTCAATTTCATGCAAAAAAAGGACCGCGTTGAAATCGCTAAAGACATGATTTCCATGAGTTTTTTTTACCAAAAACAACACGACTACTATCCAGCAGTCTTTGAATTCACCTGATCTGGCGCCCTGCGACTTTTTCCTGTTCAACCGACTTAAAAAACCGCTTCGCGGAACGCGTTACAGCACCCGAGAGGATGTCATGAAAAAATCGAAGACGGCTCTGATGGACATACCGAAAATTGAGTACCAGCGGTGTTTCGAGGATTGGATCAAGCGCTGGCGTAAGTGCGTTGCAGTCGATGGGGAGTACTTTGAAGGGGACCATATCGATTTTGATGAATAAACTTGTATTTTCGATTTTATGAAAAAAGTCCTAAAACTTTTTGATCAAGGTAGTATAAATGGTATAGACAATAGATGGAGCTGCTTGCATATAAATAAGGTTTGTTATTCTCAATCAGTACTTCAAATGGACGCATAAATTCAAAAAAGATGCAAAACATATTCAAGCCATTTTGAGATATTTGAGGAAACAATAGTTTTTGAGTAACACTTTTAATGTGAGGGAGTAAAACATAGAGGTGGAAATATACTTGAACGAGCCGAGTAAAAACTGTGGAAATGCGTACACTGAAAATAATACATGAGGTGACCATACGAGTATATGAGAGAATACGTAATGATTAGGAGGACGAGTGGTAACTTAAGGATGATGTTATAATTAAGATGAAAAAAAGCTCTCTGAAATGGCTTGGGCATGTAGAACGAATGACTAACAACACAAATATATAGTTCAACTGTGGTCTCAGCTGTGGTCAGCTCACAACTCCTCGAACGAGTCTCACAACGTATACCAGGAGACGCAGATATCATCTTACGCTCAATGAGTTATACCCGAGCATGCTCAGCAAAAGCTGAGTAGGATAAAGCCATGGATCGACACCAAACTCACTCATATGTAAGAGTATATCGAGATATGAAAGTCTGACGTTCTGCCCTCTCTGCGTACCCCGACAGCAAGATGGCATGACGGTATGTATGCACTGTTGTATCATATGGACTAGCATGGATTGTTTTTTTTTTCGAAACGAAATTATCACGATTCGTTCGGGCGTTGCTATAGCTTCCAGTCGTAATTTGTTTAATAATAGTGTATTCGAATCCCGAGTTAGAGCGCTCTTGATAAGAGTTTGCTATGTTAACAGCACTATATAAAATTGTCTTTCGGATTGGTTTTGTGTGAAAACCTGTAAGGCCACACCAAAGTGCTTCGTTAGGTGCTAAGCTAGGTGTAACGTGACTCATATATTAGGTGACTTCATGCTTGGCCACACCAAAATGTTTCGCACAAATTCATTTGACAGTTGGGAGCAGTTGAGTCAACAAACGATGCCACTCTCAAAACTAACAAATTTCATTACAACTTACCTTATCTTTATTTACTTCCTGTGCAACTTCATTCCAAAGTGATTTTATTACAGGTAAATTTTTGTATAATTTGCTCGATGGGTTCCACAAAGGCTCCCTTTTATACACAGTTGTTATTAAAACTTCCGCCATCTTGTAAAATCACTCGGTGACACAATAAAATTAACCAACACGTTTGTTCGCTAGGAGATTCACTCGGTGACGAATCGTCATGTAGCATGGCGTGAAGCATGCAGTATTGCAATAGTATGCGGTGCGTTGGTTCGCTAGGATATGTCGCCTAATTCGCAGCGTAGCTCTAAGCACCAAGCGAGGTTCCTATCTGTGTGGCCGAGGCCTAAGTGTTATTTTAAATAAAAGTAAAATAAATAAAAACAGGTCATCGTCCAACTCAGTTATTGGAATCTGCAGTTTTGAGTTTACAAATCTTCCGCTGTATGCGTTACATTTTTTCAACATGAACACCGTAGTGGGTACGAGTACGCTTCCAATCCACGGTACAAGCAAGATGAAGCAGGAAGCGCTCAATCAAAGCCTTGGGTAAGACAATTAGGAAAGACTCCAACGATGATTTGCACTTAGCATCAACAGTTCTCTCTCTTGTTAAGGTACTTTTCAACTGTCCTAACTGCATGTTGTTTCATTAATATAATTACACCCCTCATCAACTAACTGAGTGGGTGACAGTTTCAGAAATCCTCCTTTTTTTGCTAAAGTAATTCACACTGTTAACAGTGAAATAAGCCTTTTTTTTTATTAAACAAAGTAAATTATTGTACAGTACCCGGCGGCAAGTAATACAAATCGGGCTTAAGAAAGAGACTGTCGACCATAATCGGCTTACTTCGGCTTTGTAGAGCGTCGTCTCTTTCATTCATACACGTGTTCCGTCGCGATTTGTCAGTTGTTGTCAAGCGTTCTAGGGACAGAGACGACGGTCTACAAAGCCGAAGTAAGCCGATTATGGCCGACAGTCTCTTTCTTAAGCCCGATGTGTATTACTTACTGCCGATTGCCGTACAAACATTTGTCAAGGCTATACCTATATACATATTTATTACTTAACTAATCTTAATTGAATGTTTCATTTATGAACTTACTTAATCTTATTTTCCTACATGTCATTTTATTTTATTTTTTTCAATCTTAATATATGACTTCTTAGAAATGATTAACCCCTATATACTACTTATAACTAGATAACAATTCTTACACTAATTATTTAGCAAGAACAAGTCCACTCGTTCAGGCTACTTGTATTTCATCACATTCACTCAGACCTTGGTCCTCCCAGCTAATACTGTAGGTGGACTAGTCAGGCAACAGATAATGCTTCGGGAGCCTTATTGATATAACATACTCGTATCATTATAGTATATTGTATTGCACTTTCGTTGTATATGGTATAATACAACTTGGCGATTTGTTGTCATGTAACAATATACACCAACTAGAAGATTACTTACATTATTTTCCTCTCCACCATCACTTGAATCATCAAGAAAATGTAAGATGGTCCCTGTGACATTTGAAATGTCACGTCTCAAAGGGATGGGGTAAAATCGTTTTTTTTTACAAATCGAATCGTTTTTTTATAAATCGAAAAATTGTTTTTCTCTAAACTGACGTTTTAATTCCTAATTTTCACTATACTGACTTTCTAATGTATTGTATGATTTGTATCTATCTTTAAATAGGCCAAGATCCACTATGAATTAATACTAATTACGAACATTTAATTTTAGGTATAAAAAAATCGAAAATCCAATTATCGTATACCCCATCCCTAGCCAATGCAGACTAACGTAGTGACTTTTGACAAACGTCACCAAATATTATTTGATTTTAACAAACTGCCACATTTTTGCTAATTTGTAACAAGATGTATTAATTTGCCATTATTGTTAGTTTTATGTTATGTATTTACCTAAATAACTCGCTATTTATTAGAATCGAGGCTTATATTAAAGTTGATAAAATAATTAAAATTACTGAACGTCGTTACAAGGTTGTATTGGGGCAAATTTGTGAACTGTCACAGGGGCCATTCTACATTTTCTCAAGTATAGATATCTTCTTTTTATTTTTCTTGTTCATGAATTTTGTACAGGTAAATAATGATTCGGATATTATTGCGATATTGCAATTTCCTGATTACTTTTGTCTAATTGGTTGGAAGCTCGCCGAATTGTTTTACAATGAAAAATAAATAAGATGTACTGAAGACCTTAAATGAAAATTCGAATGCTTTATATTTAACAAAAAGGTTTCTTTACAGTTCGTGTTCCATTGGTAAGTTTTCTGCGTTTTTCTTACCAAATACGTTTATTTCTAAACATATACAAATGCGGGGAAGTATCTAATCTAATAGTCACAGCTTCCTGTATTTACACCCAACTTATATATATTTATTTTGTAATATTTTTATTCATCAATAATACCCACTCATCATCGACAACGTACCCATCGAGCAAGTCATGGGATTCACTTACCTAGGTGTAGAGATCTTCAGCAACAGTGACCTATATAGTGAAGTACGAGCACAAACTAATAAGGCGACAGCTTTGGCTGGCTGCCTGCGGGACACTACTATATATGGAGAAACAAACACATGCTAACCGAAAGTAAGGTCAGAATATATAAGAAATGTGTCTGCCCCATCATGACATATGGGATAGAAGCGAGAGCCGATACCAACAGGACAAAAAACCTTCTCAGAGTGGAAGAAATGAGAACCCTACGCTCCATCGTAGGCAAAACTCTTAGAGATCGGATCAGAAATGAGACGATAAGGTCTGTCTGTAGTGTTGAAGACACTTCTGGAGGGATCATGCGGACCGTATGGAGGATATAAGACTGGTAAGAATCGCGAAGACTGAAAACCCTAACAGTAGGAGATTACCAGGAAGGCCACCGAAAAGGTGGAAGGACAGCTGAACGTCATCATCCTAGGATAGACCACCGTCACAAACAGGTCATACGACCTAAACCAAGAGGAAGAAGAAGAATACTAATAATAGTGGCTTTGAATCCCGAGTAAGAGCGCCCTTGGTGAGAGTCTGCTCTCTAAACGGCGATATTTAATTGAATAGTATTATTATCATGCAAAAAATCCTGGCCACTTATAATTTGTCTCCTAAAAGCTTTTTTTAACTCTCAAGACTATTTCCATCATCTTAGTTCCTCTATTCGTTATAACATTAATATGACTTGAGAAATTTTGACTGTGGTCGAATATGATACCCTGATCTACGACCACGGTTACCCATCACATTAATCCATGAATAAGGATTGGTCTCTTTATCGTGAGAATACTTTAATGTGTATTATGTATGTTTGGTATCAGGTATTTCCGACGGTTCAAAATGTTCCGTATCCTCGCGTGTCTTCCGATCCCGCCAGCTGACGACAGCTAGAGGTATGGGGCATGAGTAACGCCACAGAGCTGTGATGTCCACCGAGCATTGACCACCAGCACCGGGCGGCGCACTGCTACGGCCGGCCGCTCGCTGCCCGAGGAACGGTTCACACATCCGGTTGACCCATCGGACTATTTCATCTCATTAGAGCTTCACTCTACAATCCATACGCACCAAGGAAACTATTGTTCATTTAGTATTGCGTAATAAATAATAAACGCATGTTTTGTAAAACGAACCTCATCAAAAAAATGACAATCAATTAATAAAGGATTACTCTATAATAATATGATAGTAGCAATAATTTATTTATTTTATTTAATTAACGACACAACAGTGTCTTTATATAACGTGTGACAGGTTATAAAATTACTTAAAATTATTGAAAAATAATACACCTTTATCTTATTTTGTGGGAATTTTAGGGATATACTATATATTGAGATATAGAAAACACATGGCCTCATAAGTAGAACGAGATGCAAGTTGCTTTGCAGAATTAAAACCTTCATACATGTTGATGCAGGGTTACTCAACTCCAGAGGCAAAATATTGTCCTTAATGTTTTGTTTATATTACGTTATTTATATTAATAAAGGACAGCACAAAGTTTGTAGCTATTTCTAAACATTGTTGTGATATTCTGGCGAATACTATATATACTTATTGTATATTAAAAATATCTAAATAAAATAAACATGTCAAAATGGCGAAAAATAAGTTGTTATCGACTAAAACTGTAAATATAATGGAAAATCGTGCACGTGAACGTGGAAAAATGCTGAGAGGAGCCGAATAAATGATGTAAAAATGCGTGCATTGAGAAGAATACACGGAGTGGCAATGTATAACACAATACAAAATGAATTGATAAAGGATTAATGTAAACTGAAGGCTCATGTGTTAAGTAAGATAAAAGAGCGAGTGAAATAACTCTTGAATTTCTAGCCAATAATATAACGTGTTTATTTCTTCTCCACCAACCCTTCCTTTTCATTTGATTGATAATATCTCACTTTTACATTTTTTATGCAACGAGTATGTTCATAAATGTTATTCTTCTTCTTAGTGTCATGTCAGGTCTCCCCAACGTTGACTATCACCTGAGAGTAAGCATCTTTGTCTCCGGCAGCCTGAAAAAGATCCCCAACGCTCCTTATACCAGTCCAATCACATATATTGCGGAGCCAGGAGATTCGCCTCCTGCCAACACCTCTTCGACTCTCTATTTTGCCTTGGATGATCAGGTGCAGTAATTTGTACTTTTTTCTTCTAAATACATGACCCAAATAGGACACCTTTCGGATTTTAATATTAGTCAGCAACTCTCTATCAATTTTGGCTCTTTGAAGAACCCTTGTGCTGCTGACCATATCCGTCCAGGGTGTCCATAGAATTCTCCGGTGTATCCACATTTCGAATGCTTCCAGTCGGTTCATACTACCAACTTTGAGGGTCCATGATTCCACTCCATGTAATAACACTGCACAAACGTAGCATTTGACTAACCGTTGTCGAAGTTTCAAGTTTAGATTATCATAGTATAAATAGGCCAAAACCCATAAGATGGTTGTCGTCAAAGAAAGAATACGAGAATTGAATTTTGAATACAAGAAAGCGAGAGAGGAATACTTTGATTCTCTGCGAAAGTAATTCGAAATTTGAATCTCGGTGGGTCCGTGATAACTGAACGAATTTTAAATACCTAGCTAACAATTTTTGAACCGGTGTAAAAGTGGACGATGTATAAATGATATATATAAACAAATTTTACATTTATGAATATATTTCCATAAATGTAAAATTTGTTTTACTTCCATGAATATTTCACGGGTTGCAACTAGTACTATGATATTTTGTTTCGATGATCTTTTACTCTTTTAAACGAACGTGACACTTGTAAAAGCATTTCGCCATTAGTACACTATTAAAATAAAAAATAATAAGTGACCTAGCTTAAAAGATCAAAGCTTTTGATACGAATAAAAAGTCGACTCTAATATCATATAATTTGTACAACACAAAGTAATAAATTCAACATGAAAACAGCTGTCGACAATGCGAAAAGACCAGTTCATTGGAGATGTTATAAAAAACACTCTGGTCAGATAAGATCTCTTTAAAAAAGAGAACTTTTTTGCCACTCGGATGTTGTTTTTTTTTCTTTCTAAACAAATGTACAGTTTTCTGTGTATTTATAACTTTCCAGAGACTAATGTATAGATCTACTCGTATACTCGTATTACTGCCTAACTATTTCAATGTTGTCCATATCTCTATTGGACAATGTTGTCCATATCTCTATTGGACAATGTTGTCCATATCTCTATTGGACAATGTTGTCCATATCTCTATTGGACAATGTTGTCCATATCTCTATTGGACAATGTTGTCCATATCTCTATTGGACAATGTTGTGCATATCTCTATTGGACTATGTTGTCCATGTCTCTATTGGACAATGTTGTCCATATCGCCACTATCCATATCTCTATTGGGCTAAGCAGAGAGAACATGTCTCAATTTCATTATATCCTTACACACATATATTTCTTTTCTGTCATATCTCATACACCTGAACTTGAGTAATCCTCTATTATAAATGCTATTCACTCTTATAGTATTAGTGTTATCTTCTGGGTGGTTCATGGGTTTCTCAGTGGTTAATAGGTCTCTTATTTGCTTTTTCTTTTCTCTGTTTTCGCTGGTGGTGAATCGGGGATTGTGCGTACGTGTTTGTGCGTTATCTTCTCATTCGTTATTTTAAAACTGCTTATATATTTCAATGTATTACTGCCTAACTATTTCAATGTTGTCTCAACTATTTCATTTCCAATTTGTCATTTTATAAAATTTGGACTCCTTTGAGGCTTTTCTTTTTTTTCGTTCTTGCTGACAGTTAACCTGAGGTGGCATATGTGGGTTTACTTTTTATTTTGTTTTCTGCCATACGTTTTTGTTTTTTTATTTATTCTTTAATCTAGATATGCGGGGGTGTGGGATGGAAGCCCCCCGATACCCTTGCGGTCGGGCTCGCCCAACATTGGTGGGGTGTATCTCGGCCGGGGGAATGTTTGTGGGATGAGCCCGGACCTTCTAATGTCTTCTCTCTTGAATGTATTTTTTTTTGTCATCTATTTATTTTCTGTGTTTTTTTTATCTTCTTATTCTACATGTTCAAGGGTGTGGGCTGAAAAACATCTGGTGTCCCCGTGGCTGGGATCGCCCTATATTGGCGGGGTGTATCTTGGCCGGGGGGATGTTATTAGATGAGCCCAGACTTTTTGATAGCTTCTGTTTTTTAATGTATTCTCTTTTTAATGTGTTCTTGAAATATATCTAAATGTATTATGTACATACTATGTTGCTATCTAAACGTATTATGTACATACTATGTTGCTATCTAAATGTATTATGTACATACTATGTTGCTATCTAAATGTATTATGTACATGCTATGTTGCTATCTAAATGTATTATGTACATACTATGTTGCTATCTAAATGTCTTATGTACATACTATGTTGCTATCTAAATGTCTTATGTACATACTATGTTGCTATCTAAATGTATTATGTACATACTATGTTGCTATCTAAATGTATTATGTACATACTATGTTGCTATCTAAATGTATTATGTACATGCTATGTTGCTATCTAAATGTATTATGTACATACTATGTTGCTATCTAAATGTCTTATGTACATACTATGTTGCTATCTAAATGTCTTATGTACATACTATGTTGCTATCTAAATGTATTATGTGCATACTATGTTGCTATCAATAAACCTGTATTTATTTATTATTATCTTTTTAGTCTTCAGTATAACAGGCTGTCCTTCGTGATTGAATATGATTGTAAGACATCTTGTAAATGGAAGACACATGTGCATGTGATGGTTTACTGTATGCAATATATTGCACTTCAACAAGCACACACTGTTGACAAATCAAACCCAATGTTACGATGGCAAGGGTCAGTAAACTTTCAAAAGTTTTAATCTGCAGCAGTTTTTCATTAGGCAGACTTTTATATAGCGTTATTTGTACGTGTCGGTTAAATCATATCATCACGCCATTACCCTGTCGAGATAGGCAGAGATGAGAGCGTCAGACTTTCTTATCGCGATAAACATCTTTCGGCTCTTCTACATTGATACACCTTCTTATATATCATCTGTGATTTGTGACATTTCCTTCTTTTAATATATAATACATATATAATACAGTTGCACTGTAATTTGTTTTTTTTTATTGTAGATTTTCTTAATCGATTGTTCCACGTCCCCAAACCATCTCACCCAAAGACTATTAAAATAAATATATACTATAAATGTAATTTGGTATATGTTTGAAAGGAAGAGTATCGGACGTATGCGTCACCTAAAACATATAATGTATTTTTTTTCTTGTTTGTTCATATTTGTATAATATTGGTATTCTTGATATGTAAATTCTGGGATATTTTTTGATGTTATTTGGTATGTATATTTTGTTTGTTGGGGTCCGCGCTATGTCGCGACCGTAACGGAAATGTGACTTATGCACGGCCATCGCGACAGTATCGCTAGTCTGCCGGCCTATGCATGCGCAAAACTTGCGAAAATTGTGATATTTCGCGAGTTATGACGGCATGCATGGGCGGAAAAAGGCGCTTGCGATGAGCGATTGGCTGCACATAAGGAGCGCCAAACGTAAAAAATACATTCTCAGTTCACTCTGTCTACTGCCTTTTACTTGCGACCATCTACTACCTGCCTAAGAGGAATCTCTTCTACCCTGCTACTTCTGACCGACCTGCTACTTTTCGCCGTGAGCTGAATTCTCCAAGCATCGAACAGCAGCCATCCCCCTATTGCTACAGTTCTTTGTACCAGTGCCGTACAAGAAGACTGAGGGATGTATTGTTGGATCAAGTTAATGTTTTGAAAGAAGAAAATCAGAGAAACCGTTAAGTTGTATGAGATGGTGTATGGATTTGGATGAGGTTAAGGATGTGTATTGAGATAAGAAAGTCTGGCGCTTTGTTCTCTCTGTCTACTCTGACAGGGAATTTGCATGATCGTATGCATGCATGTGCGCAGCTGATACTGCAATCACATTCCTATATATTCTTGAATTCCACGTTAACACACACAGAATTTCAACACCGTATTATAATCCTAACAACCGCATCAATATCATGTACTCTACCCGGCGGTAAACATTACACATCGGGCTTAAGAAAGAGACTGTCGGCCATAATCGGCTAACTTCGGCTTTGTAGAGCGTCGTCTCTGAATAGACGTGTTCCGTCACGATTTGTCAGTCGTTGTCAAGCGTTCTAGGGACAGACACGACGCTCTACAAAGCCGAAGTTAGCCGATTTTTAGTCTCTCTCTTAAGCCCGATGTGTATTACTTACCGCCGGGTACTGTACAACAACTTCTTATCACACGCACTAGATCCGCATCAGTCATTCATTCACTCGTATATCTATGTCATGTATTATTTAACCTTTTTTTTTTAAAGCATCTAATTTAGTATCCCGTTTTTGCTATATTTATCTACGACGTGGATACATGGATTGTGCGAGCAACCAAGAGACGACATACATGAAATGTTTGGAGAAATTACGACACTTCAAAACGATAGTTGCGTAGTATAGATGTTCTTAATAAGTATCGGCGGTGGAAGAATTAGAGAAGCAAGCGCCATCGATCACTATGATTGCGGTGAAGGGGCGGAGCACTACGTATCTCTTGACCTCGAGAGACTGTAATTATAATTACGGACAGGTAAAACCAGAGCTACCAACCAGACGAACAGCTCTCATCTGCAGAGCAGTTCACACAGTAAGAAAGTATTTCACGTGTGATGTGTAATCGATAATCCAAAACAGAAGCTGTGTATTATACTCGTATTTTCTGTGTCGTACTATTCATAACTGACAGTCGAGGTTCATTCCTGCTGAAGAACTCCTTGAATTGAACATTGTTCAATTCTCCTCGGTACTTGCATTGAAAAATAATTATTTATTTACAGGATAAGTGTATGAATACATTATTATTATTATTTAACACTTTCATTGTAAATACCATCTGGCGAGCTTATTGCCAGGCGGCAATCTCTTATCAACTTTAATATAAGCCTCGATTCTAATAAATTGCAAGTTATTTAGGTAAATACATTACGTAAAACTAACAATAATGACAAATCAATACATCTTGTTACACATTATCAAAAATGGGGCAGTTTGTTAAAATCAAATAATATTTGGTGACGTTTGTCAAAAGTCACTACGTTAGTCTGCATTGGCTAGGGATGGGGTATACGATAATTGGATTTTCGATTTTTTTATACCTAAAATTAAATGTTCGTATTTAGTATTAATTCACAGTGGATCTTGGCCTATTTAAAGATAGAAACAAATCATACAATACATTAGAAAGTCAGTATAATTCCCTCGATTGAACGCGAACAGAAGGAGGTGTTGAAAATGCTCACTTTCGTCTACTTGACATTCCATTTTGAAGGCTTGTAATCAAGTAAAATAATATATGTAACGTAAATGCAAATACAATATGTTGTAGAGCAGAAAATTTTCTTTCGAATGACGTATAACCTTTACCATATTGTTTTACTTTTGGTGCTCATTTTTGATTTGGATAAAAAAGGACACGACTTATGTTAACACCCAATACAATAAATCAATAATAAAAGGACAATTTATAAGGCGTCTTTTAATAAGCAGACTCTCCTCAGGGTCGCTCAAAATAGTTATGAGTTGTGATTATTTTTATATCCAAGATAATGGTCATACAGTGGAACCTCTCATAACGAGCACCTCTCATAACGAGTAATTCGCATAACGAGCTAAACAGATTGTGAAAAAAATGCTCCCTTAACGAGCGACATTTCGCATAACGAGTGACGCAGAAACGGGAAGTCCCATCTTCACGTCACTCACTTGTGAGTTGGAACTTCCGCGCCAGGGCGTCAGTCTCTGGTTAGCACTCGTTCCGCTAGCACGTTAGTGTCACATGTGATCACACATTTTTCCAAACTTGTGTTCAGACATTATTTGCAATTTTTTTTGTGCAAAGTTTAATAACCCTTGCAAAAATGTCCCTGAAGAAAAAGCCACAAGAAGACAGCCATAAGAGAATAAAAGTAACTGTAGAAATGAAACGTAAAATCATTGAAAAGCGAGAACGAGGTGTGAGCGTGGCTGATCTAGCGCGCACATACAATCGGTCTACATCAACGATTTGATCTTTTCTCAAGAACAAGGACAAAATTAAGAAGATAGATGCTTTAAAGGGAGTGTCAAGAATGTCTACGAAACGGTTACCTATTCTTGATGATGTTGAAAGGTTGCTTCTCATATGGATAAACGAAAAGTAATTGCCAGGCGATACTATTAACGAAAACATCATTTGTGAGAAGGCGAAAGTTATTTTCGCCGACCTCGTTAAGAAGACGCCAGGATCGTCAACTGCCGAAAAAGAAGTATAATTTAAGGGAAGTCATGGATGGTTCGAGAAATTTAAGAGACGAACCGGCATCCACAGCGTTGTGAGGCACGGTGAAGCAGCAAGCTCTGACACAAAGGCAGCAGAGAGCTTCATCAGCGACTATAAGAAGCTCGTAGATTCTGAGGGTTACCGGATTTTACTTTTAGTAAAAAAGAATTAATTATTTGTCATAAATTCATAAATAAAAAACTAGTTATTTCGATTTTTTTTATTGTTTTTTGCAAATCGAAATCTCATTCCGGGTTGTTACGCTCCTTAACAATTTATAAGTATGTAATTTTATTTGAATAAACGTTCAAAATAAAAAAAATTGAGTATTTTTTTCGGCATGGGAACGCATTATCGTATTTTACATTGATTTATATGGGAAAAATTGTTTCGCATAACGAGTGTTTCACATAACGAGTAAGATTCTGGAACGAATTATTCTCGTTATGAGAGGTTCCACTGTATTTAAAAAAAAATCTTATGTCCATAGATCTGAAAAATTCTTCAATGGTTCAGGAGGAAAAGACAAGTACATTTTAGTAAGTGATTCCTTGAAATATTGTTCGCTTATTTTTAAATGAAATAAAGATAGTTGCAACTCCTCAATATAAGATGGATGTTTGTCCTTACCTTTGGTAATGTTAAGCCGTATCTGTTCCTTCTCCCAAGATGCGAATGAGGCCTTCAGGGTCTCAGTCATCTTCTTGGTCGTGCCAGGGGTGAGCGGCGGCACTTGCGCCGGGATGTCTGCAAAAAAAAAAACAATAATTATTTCAGATTTAATATATGAATACAAAAAAGTGATAAAAATAAATAATACTTTACTCAGGCCACCACAAAGTCAGTCACTAGAAGGTTTTGAAATGTGGTACTATTGAAGAATGCTTAATGTCATTTATTTATTTTCATTACGCTTACATATGGTAAACAGGTTAAACCCAGCCTGAATAACTGGACGTGTTCTTGCTAAATAATTAGTTGTAAAAATTGTTATCTAGTCATCATACGTATGAAGGCGTTAAACTATTTGTAAGAAATTATATATTAAGATTATTAAAAATAAAATGACACATAAGAAATTAAAATTAAGTTAGTTCATAATTATAATTTATAAATTAGATTAATTCGTAAGATATAAAATGTATATACCTATGTTATATGTAGGTACAGCTTTTGACAAATGTTTGTACCATATTACTTTGTTAAATAAAAAATGTTATTGCAAATTGTTTTTATCAAATACTGTTTATTCCACTTTTTGTAACGGTATAACCCTACCGGTTTCAACGCTTTCACCTCATCGTTAGGGGATCACAAATAATACTGAATTCTGTTCGAACTGGTAAGGTTAATTTAAAGTGAATTTAAGTTAACCCAATTACATACAGTACCTGGCGGTAAGTAATACGCATCGGGCTTAAGAAAGAGACTGTCTGCCATAATCGGCTAACTTCGACTTTGTAGAGCGTCGTTAGAGATAGTCACCATGCCCAACTATGGTTGATACAAATGAAAAACAGAGATCCAGCGAGCGTTAAAAATTATAGATAAACTCGTACACAAAATACTTAATATAAGTGTACATAGATAAATAACACAAACACACATATGACACAACAGTAGAAAAGGTATTCCCTCAAATCACTGACAAAAGATCTACGGTGCAGTAAAATGCACATGGTTCAAACATTTAATTTAGGTCAAAGAAATCGTTTCGCTCGCTCGCTTGCATAAGGAACAAATCATTACAATCGGTCGTCAAGTACATTTTTACATATCAACAAAACATCTTTACATATCAAACAAAACAAGTAAATATAAATAAATCATATATTTAAGGTGACGCATACGTCCGATACAGATATTCTTATACCCCCGAATACTAGGCGGAAAAAATGGCCGTATCATTCGACAGGGATAGCTCAGCGCGGGGTTCGAACCGTCGAACTTTCGCACGGAAATCCAGTGTGTTACCGTGCGGCTATGCACCTCTATTCAAATTATATACAACACATAAGTGTCCAATATAAACCATAGCAAGCAACATTTAATAAAAAAGACAACATATTTATTTATTTATTTAACACTTTTATTGCAATACAATCTGGCGGGCTTATTGCCAGGTGGCAATCTCTTCCAATCAACCAGACAAAAGTAAATGAAGCAAGTTACGTGGCCGCATAAATCATTCAAATGACTATCCATCCCCACGAAATCCATAAACATATACGTGAGAACATGCCCACAAACCCCACAAAGACGGACAATCACCCGAACATTATTTTTCATATAAAGTGAGATATCATCAATCAAAAGGAAAGGAAAGGATGGTGGAGAGGAAAGGAAAAGAAAAATCAGGAATGAAACACGTTGTTTTACTGACTAGAAATTAAGAGTTTTTTCAGTCGCTTCTTAAAGCATGCCAAGGACGGAGCGAGTCTTATATTGGTATGTAACTGATTCCAGAGTCTCACTGCATGGACAGTAAAGGACGACGTAAAGAAAGAGGAGCGGTGAACTGGAAAGGCCAATAAACAATCTCTGTTTGAGCGTAGCGCTAATCCATGATTGGAAAGACGCTGAAAATTTTCGGCGAGATAAGAGGGTGCGGCGGGACAGTTAAGGATATTATACAATAGAGACAGTATGTGAATTTGGCGTCTATTTCTAACATTCAACCAGTTCAATGCCTTCTGGTATGAAGTTATATGATCGTACTTTCATATCATACAACATATCAGCCGCTTCAAAAAATTTCCACAATTCAGAATATAAAATTAAATAAACTTTGTTATTTATTGCATTGCCATATACGAAAGTTTCATAGAAAAAAATGTCAGTTGAGAAATAATCAATAAATCTCGATGGCTTAGTTGATAAGATACCTGCCTCCTAGCCTGAAGGTTGCGCGTTCACCTCGTTGGCATCAAGATTTTAATTTAAAAAAAGTTTTCACTTAAGTCGTCGTGCTTAATACATTACTGGCTAGTTGGAAATGGTCCTCATCCCTTATTAAAAAAAAAACAGATGCGTAAGACTCTCGCGTGGTAGAAGTGAAACTTCTTAACTTCTAGAAAAAGTTGATTTTATGCATTGTTTTTTTTTCCATTTGTTAACGATTTTTTTAGGATAAGGAAATGGTTATGTGGAATTTAATTCAAGAAAATCTCTCTTAATTACAATAAATAAAAAAATATTTTATTTTTTATTTTTAATAAAAAATAATAATAATAACATAATACACTTAATAATATTAAATTTATTATTTTTAATATTAAATATATTAATATTTTTATGTTATTATTAATTATTAATTTAATTATTTTTATGAATTTATTAATAATGTATTATTAATTAACTATATTACAATTAATTATAATATAATATTAATAATATATTTATTAATATTATTGTATAATAAAATATAAATTCATTATTATAATTATACATTAAATATAAACTATATATTATATAAAAAATAAATAAAATAATTTAACATAATATAAAATTAAATTAATAAATGTTAAAAATATATTTATATAAAAATAATATATAACAAAAAAATATTATTTTATTAATTTTTAATAATAAATAATAATAATTTTAATAATAATACTAAAATAATATTAATAATAAATAATTATTAATATTAAAATAATTAATAATAATTAATTAATAAATATAATATTTAATAATAATAAATAATAATTTAATAATAATATAATAAACCGTTTCACTTTTCGTGACGTTCAGGCCAATTTGCCCTACCGCGTCTATAGAACTTTCACTTCAAAAAAGTCATGATCAGCAACCTTAGAAGTGAGGAACTTTTAATAAGAACTGTGTTTTGGATCGTTGTTTTAATATAGTCTCGTATTTTAGTGATGGAACTAATGATTGTAAGTAATGCATAAGAAATGAATGCGCTTTGTGTCACAGAGGCTGTCACTTCCAAACCTGCAGTATGTTGTTCCATTCGGCAGCATTTGCAGAGCGGAGGGCAGGGAACGTGCACCTGTCGAACCGCCTGGTCCGTCCGCCCGCCACGGGCTCGCATCACCTGCGCCAATACTGGCGAGGTTCATGGTTTTGATACTAACTTAACCCGGTATGATATATTATTTTGATAGCACGACGGAATTTTGCGTTAGGAATGTATCCACTTATTAATTACCAATAAAAAAAGAGGTGAGGACGTCGACAGATAATGAAAGAAGCCAAATAAATGTTGTAGAAATGCGTGCACTTAGAAGAATATACGCGGTCACAATGTGAAACAGTACAGAATAAAGAATGAAATAATTAGATATGATAGAATACGGAATGAAGTGACAGTGTTATGGTATCACCTTTATTTTTATTTATTTATTTTGACACATGACAAGAAATATACATAATTTGCGAAAAAACAACAGGTAATTTAATTTGGACACACAATGTTAATGGATCTGGGTTTGTTGCCTTTCATTTGTCGTGTCCCCAGTAAACTAGGTTTTTGTCTGTATCTCACTGAAGACATATATCATGAAAAAATAAATCGATACTTCTTTCCGATTTTTGATTTTATAAAACCCCGTTGCACATTCTCATCAACCTGACAAACAGTGACACTCGATTACACGAGTATCATAATTAAATAATAATTTGGAAAAATATATTAAAATAATTTAGCGGAGCCCTGCCAGTTCCAAAATATTTAAGTGAATTAAATGTTTTTTTTTTTATAAATCGACAAAAAATATTTCCGCGCTTTAAGAAGTCAACAAATTTAGTATTGAGGGCAAAAACTATTAAAATTTATAAATAGACTGGTAAACTCGTAAATACAAAAAAAAAACTATTTAAATTATTATTATTTTTGGTCAAATACTGTTTATTCCACTTTATATAACGGTATATTATAACACTACCGGTTTCAAGGTTTTCGCCTCATCATCGGGAGAGCATAAAACAAACTTGTTTGTTTCCCTGATAATGAGGTGAAAACCTTGAAACTGTTATATAAAGTGGAATAAACAGTGATTGACCAAACAAATTACAATGTCTTGAAGAATCCACAGTGATAATGCCTTAACTTTAAATAAAATACCATAAAGTCAATTATTTCAAGTCTAAATATATATTATGTTGTTCATAGTTAAGGCATTAACATTGTGGAGGTTTAAAGACATTGTAATTTATTTTTATCAAACACTGTTTATTCCACTTTTTTGTAATGGTATAACCCTACCGGTTTCAAGGCTTTCACCTCATCTTCAGGGGAGCACAAACAAGACTAAATGCTGTTCAAATTGGTACCGATATACACGCTTCAACGGTTGGGGGCTGAGGGGTGAGGGAGGCATGGGACGATTTCGGCCAAGAGCGGAGAGATTTTTGGGATATAACTGTTCACCAGATGTTCGGATCGATGTACTGACTTAGAAATTTCTAGGACCTCTAATCTGTCCAATTTATTTCCGTTATTACTGATATGTAAGAATTTGGCTTAATCGATAAAAAAGTATGGTTTTAACGGTGACAATGATTAGCCATTTCAGAATAAATTAGAGGATTTGTTAAGGCGGATTTGTATTCACGAAATCTCTATTCAAAAGATCTTCCTGTCTTTCCTATATAGAAATTATGTGCTGACTGTGATATTATTTATAGTAATGCCTGGTGGTCGGCTTCTTACGGGGGTGACCATGTATAGTAAAGCTAAACGGGGGAAAATAAACATTAACCTATTTTGATCCCTCTGATAATTAATTATGAGAATGAAGTTCAACATTGTTCGAATGGGTTCTTAAAGTACTTTAAAGAACACGCCTAAAGTACTTTTAATACATATGACACACTATTTGTTTCAAGTATTTATGTGAAAAAAATACCAACGCACTATTTTGGTCTCCATTAGGATTGAAAACACTGTGGAGGCTTGAAGAGATTTCAATTGATTGAACTAAACTTGGAAAAAAACAACGTTTTAGTAAAATCAATAAAAAATTCTAATTACAATATAATATAACGGCAATAGGAATAATTATACTCAAGCTTCCCTGAGAAGCAGTTCAGCTATCAGTTGTATAAGATGTATCGAGTGCTGGATTGGTTTATGATGCAGATAATTCGAAAACGTGTCAGTTTTCATCTTCAGGACTTGTTTATAAACAACGTGAAGATGAAAACTGCAATGTTTCCAAAACACCGACATCATAAGCAAAACTACACGGTAAAATACTCCGAAATACTTTATAACAACTGATACGAAGAACTGCGAAAGTCTCAAAACATATAAGGCTCAGTTTTGTCTGACTTGCTTGGCGCTGTTTTATTGAATGTTCTACTAATGCCATCGGCATTTCATTCGCATATAAACAAATTCGAATTATATTAGGTCAAGTCGAAGATATCCGATAGGTTTGAATCGAGTATGAGAGACATAAGGTGGAAGTGTATATGTTGAACACATGACGCGACAGAGCAGGTGCTCCCTGTAAGTGCAGCCTGCCTGCCTGCCCGTTCCCCGCCACCTTTTCTTAGATTATATTTCATTCAAATTCGCAGTTTTTTTAATGTCTTAACCGGTGGTTTCGATTTGAAAGTTCGAAAACACGACGACCTCCATGGCCTTGTTGATACGTTAATCTTCCACCCGGGAATTATGGGTTCGATTCCCGGTAGTGAGAAAAATAATAGTTTGAGTGGTGAAAATGTGTTGCATGTCCATCAAAAACTTACTATGGAGAACTGAGAATGAAGTGCCTACTCCAGTCATTCGAAACCCGAAGAATTTATTTAAAGCCGAAAACAATATTGTCTCCCGGCTACACACTTGAACATGTTTGTAACTGATTCGGATATGTTGTTGAGAACCAAACAAACACACAATAAACCTTCTTAAATAAGCATACCCTTCATCCCTTAAAATAATTAAAATAAGTAAGTAGCCCCCCTACTTCCCCCAGGGCCAGCATGCCCCCCTCAGTTCCTCCAGTACCCCAAGGGGGGGCGATAGGCCCACTTTGAGAACCTATGATCTAACACATAGTTCCCCAAACTTTTTCGCCTCATAGACCACTTGCCGATTTTTTTATTTTCCATAGACCCCCTGCCTGCCTAATATTGAATTTTCCTAAACTTATTAACTTCAAATGTGTTTTTGACAGTTGACACGTGCTGTTCACCTTGATAAGGTTTTTTGTAGAGTGGACAATTGTAAAAAAAGAAAAACATGTACAATTTTTATTCATACCTTTATTGACAAGACACAAAATGGAAGTAAATATTAGGTTTCGGAACGAAACAAATCAAAACCTAGTAAAATTCTTACATAAAATTAATGCACAAATAATACTGTTAATGAGAGGGATGAACCTGGTGCTCTGATAGCGATGGTTCAATATTTGGCTTCAAATTAGTGAGGTATAGTCTTAAATCTCCACGTTCAATGATTTGCATTCGATTTCTTTATATAAGTATTTTCTATGTCTAATATAAGTATTATGTACACACAATCTGTGTTAGGTGTAATAAGACATTTACGGAACGCCTAAATATTGACGATGATCTGCTTAAATGGGATCCGCTCACGTGGACCCCCAAATACATCTCGTGCACCCCCAATTTCTTTTCTCGCTGACATAGACCCCCTGCAAGTCGAAATCGACTCTTGGGGGCCCATATAGACAACATAAGGAATCTTTGACCTAACACACAAATGAATATAATTTTACAACAATATTTCAATAAACTTATTATTTATTTATATAATATACTAGCTGTACCCGGCCACGCGTTGCTGTGGCTCAGTCTGGTTTTTGAACACAAACTATTTGAAAATTTAATATTTATTATTTAATATTTAATTGTTTATTATTTAATATTCTAAATCTAAATGAAAATAAGTCGAAATCTATATTGAGTGTGTTGCCGTCACGTTCAACAGGAGGCTCTCCCATTATTTCGTATGTTTTATATACTTTTTGAAATACAACTGTATAGAAAAAAAAAAAAAAATATATATATATATATATATATATATATATATATATATATATATATATATATATATATATATATATATATATATATATATATATATATATATATATATATATATATATATATATATATATATATATATATATATATATATATATATATATATATATAAACATGCTTGTATACGAATGTAACCTTTTGTCAAAATTTCAAAGCAATGAAAAATAAGACAAACAAAAAACGAAATGAAATAACTATCAATGAGAATTATTTAGTTTGTGTGTGTCGCTGCAGGGGGCGCTCCCGTTATTTCGTCTGTTTTATATACTTTTTTATATACAACCGTATATAAAAAAAATATATAAACATGCTTGTATACGAATGCAACCTTTTGTCAAAATTTCAAAGCAATCGGTGAAGAACTTTCGGAGATTAGAGATTTTTAATATACGAACATTTACATTTTTATTTATATAGATTTGTAAATATTAACAATTCATTTTGGTTTAAAATAAAGATGATTTATTTTGCGCATTGCACGACGATATGATCTTTATGAATGTCAGGAGGCATCAAAACCGATATTGCCGGGACGGGGAGAGGGATCGGCATGAATGGACGCCGCGGCCACTCGAAGTCTGGCACCAGGTCCACACGCAGCCAGCGTAGTGTAGTGTGGCCCCGCTCCGTGTGGGTTTGGCGCGCTACGGCACCATCAGAATTCCGTCACGCTCCTGCCCAATAAAGGCCAATTAGATTATATTGAATCATAACGGCCGCTGACAGTGTATTATTGTTATCTGTATACCGCCAGGACTGACACACCACACGCAGGGCCCATCGAAAGCGGCTCATCAACAAACAACCTTGATTGGTATCGTTTCTTCAACAAGAGTGAAACGTAGACGTGGAAAATGCTGATAGGAGTCCACTAAATACTGTTGTAATGCGTGCATTGAGAAGAATACACGGAGTGATATGTATAGGGTCTGTCAAATTGAGCGTTTTTTTTAAATTCTTGGATAAAACACAGATGGCGTCGCGAACTTGCCTGGGTCTTGTGACATTTAAGAAGTGTAATGTATGGCATTTATAAAAATGGAGTCGTATACAATATAACAACGCGTTCAAATGGAGAATTATTGTATCTATTGTAATCTAAGGAAACGGTGATGTTAATTGGCCACCAAGATCATGTGATCTGACACCGTTGGACTATTTTCTCTGGAGTTACGTGAAAATCCAGGTCTATAAGAATGACCCCCGATCAATTCCTGAGCTAAAGGACGAAATTATTCGCGTTATTGGCTAGTTAGAACCGCAATTATGCCAAAATGTCATCGAAAATTTTGACAAAAGAGTGGACATCTGTGGAGCTGCAAGAGGTGGACATTTGGCGGATATTGTTTATTGTGTTTAAATGGCATATATTATACTTCAAAGACCAATAAAAAGTTTTTTGAAATCAAAGCAAATTGTGTGTTTTGTTCAAAATTTATTTAAAAAACCCGTCCAATTTGAAAGACACTGTATAACAGAATACTGAATGAAGTACTTAGAGATGGGTGTAAACTTCAAGGTGATGTTTTGAGAAAGATGAAGAACAGTCTGAGATGGTTTGGACACGTGGAATGTATGAATGAAGAAAGACTAACAAAACTAATACACAAAGCAAATATGAGTGGAAAGCGTGGTAGAGGAATTCTAAGAAAAGTATCGTCGGATCAAGTGTACGACGTTTTGAAAGAAGGAAATGTAAAGTGTCAGATAAGTCGTAGAAGTTGTTAGAGAATATGTGTATGGATGTAGAAGCCACTTCTAGCGGCCATACGTATTGTCTTCAAGAAGGTCATCCCTTATTTCATGTGTGAACTTAAGGCTGATGTGTTGAATGAAATGAAGAAAACCACACTGAGATGATATGGGCACGTGAGACGAATGAATGAAGTAGAACAAAGCTAATTTACAGTGCAAGGAAAGTGTATTTGTATAAATTTTTATGATATTTTGAAAGAAAGAAATATAGTGTCAGAGAAATCGTAGGAGTTTCATGAGGTGAATGTACGTAGAAGATGCGAAAGACGTGCATCGGGATAGTAAAGTCTAGTGTTCTCTCCTCTTTGCCTATCCCGATAGGGAGACGGCATGATAGTAGTGTCCAGCGGTAAGTAATACACATCGGGCTTAAGAAAGGGACTGTCGGCCATAATCGGCTAACTTCGGCTTTGTAGAGCGTCGTCTCTGTCCCTAGAACGCTTGACGACTGACAAATCGCGACGGACCACGTGTATGAATGACAGAGACGACGCTCTACAAAGCCGAAGTTAGCGGATTATGGCCGAGAGTCTCTTTCTTAAGCCCGATGTGTATTACTTACCACCGGGTACTGTAAATATATATTATTTTTATTGAATATAAAATCTATTTATCACAAAAAGTATAACCATTAACGTGACTCAAGACACAACAATATTAAAATAGGAGTACGTACATGCATACTACCTCACATAAACATGTATACATAATACAATTAAATGATAGGCCATGGCTCAGGAGGCCAGAGGCCTTAACATACGAAAAAATAATCTGGAAAAAATAAAAACAAGAATATGTTTCTATAATTTATCTACTCAATACACTGAGGGTCAAAGAGGTGTTGGCAGGAGGCAAATCTCCTGGCTCCGCAATATACGTGATTTGACTGGTATAAGGAGCGTCAGGGATCTTTTTCGGGCTGCCGGGGACAAAGTTATCTACTCTCAGGTGATATTCAACGTTGGAGGGACCTGACATGACACTGGGAAGAAAGCTTTAAAAAAACCAACGAAATTTCAACAAGTTTTAAAGAGATCTTGTAAAGTTTGTGAGAACAAAATTCAACAAGGAAACAAAATTAAATTAAAAACACTGTGTCACGCCGTGGCGCCAGATTTCAAATATGTCCGAAATTCCAGCATAGTCATTACCCAATCTATGCAATCTGGGTACGGAAGAATCCGAATAATAATAGTTAGCTCTATTACTCTCACGTCGGAATATATCCTGTAATATCGTACTTTTTGAAGAAATTCGAAATTGAATAAATTCCAATAGGATATCTATTCAGACTCTATAATTCCAGCAACTTCCAACCACCCTAATAACCATAAATTTGCCGCATTTAACTGTATGCTTCATAGATTGCTCAGTGTCCCATTAACCGACGACAATTTTAAAAAGGAATTAATAACCATAAAAAAATAGCTACAAATAATGGCTATCCTGGAAGCCTCATTGATTCACTTTTAAAAAACAAAACAAAAAAGAAACTTATAAAATATTATATATTTAACGACACCTATAAGCATACCTATAAATGGAGCAAAGTCCTATTTATAAAAAACATATCATATGAAATAACCAAAAATATTCCAAGTCACATAAAGCCAGCTTTTTCACATAAAGTCAGCAAAACCAACCGTGAAAACCATACCTTTTCTATCGATGATGCCAAATTTTTACATATCAGTAGTAACGGAAATAAATTGGACAGATTAGAGACCCTAGAAATTTCTAAGTCAGTACATCGATCCGAACATCTGTTGAACAGTTATATCCCAAAAATCTCTCCGCTTTTGGCCGAAATCGTCCCATGCCTCCCTCACCCCCCAGCTTCCAAACGTTAAAGCGTGTATATCGGTACCAGTTCGAACAGCATTTAGTCTTGTTTGCGCTCCCCTGAAGATGATGTGAAAGCCTTGAAACCGGTAGGGTTATACCGTCACAAAAAAGTGGAATAAACAGTGTTTGATAAAAATAAAATACAATGTCTTTAAACCTCCACAACGTTAATGCCGTAACTATAAACAACATATCTCTACTATTCCATGTACTGTTATGAAAAGCAGGATCTAATCAGGTTACATCTTTGCGATCAGAAAGTGTCAATAAATTAAGGTGCGATATAACAAATTATGGTTAACATAATTATTTGTAAGACCGAACTGAAAGTTGATGTCACGTAAACATTTGTGTTGCACCTTCTATAAAGCATTCGAGTTGACGTATTAAGGAAGGAGTCCAGTTACTGGAAATATATTGAAGTTTACTCCTTATCAGAGTGCATTTTGGAGAATTTGAATAACATACACGTGCACTCCCTTGGATACTGTTAAGTGCATTATTAGTTGTGCAAAACTTCTACAACTATAGTATTAGGTGGTTATCTTTTCAACAAGCTATAGTCGAAAAACTCCCAGATCACGTATGATGCAACCTGATTCACTTATCAGAATTTATCGTGTTATCGACGGTAATTGGGTTTTTAATTTTATAGAAACTAATTTTCTGTCATTTTTAGTATTAATGGGTAATTTATTATCTCCGTAGCAAAAATTAAGTGTATGACATTCTCTAAAGATCTACTAGAGTGCAGAACTTCAGTACGTGACGGGCCAATTGAACAAGCAACCCAGTTCAGATATCTCGGCAGTGAACTGATCAGCTCTCATGACCTCCCCAGAGAAGTAAGGCCTCAGGTAGATAAAGCCGCAGTTGTGGCGGGCTGTTTGAGAGATGTCATATGGAGGAATAAAGATATGTGAACGGATAGCAAGGTACGTATTTATAAGACCTGTGTACGACCTATCTTCACATATGGCATCGAAGCGAGGGCGGACACAGTCAGGACAAAAAGTATGCTAAGGACAACGGAAATGAGAACTCTGCGTGCTATTGCTGGGAAGACTTTGCGTGATCGTGTAAGGAACACCACAATCCGAGAGGTCTGCGAGGTCCAAGATGTGGTCAGATGGGGACGACAGCGTTAACGATACTGGTACCAATATGTAGAGATAATGAATTCCACAAGAATTCCATACATAGCTCTGATGGGGTGCCGGATAGACGGCGTCCACCAGGGAGACCCCCGAAACAATGGAGAGATAGCTGGAGCTCAGCATCACAGGAGGACAATCCTGCTGTAACTGACACTTGAGTCTATAGAAAGTTTAAGAAGAAGAAGAAGGGTAATTTATTTACCACACATCACGAGTGTTATTTTTTAGGCCCGATTGTAACCATAAAAAAACAACGAAATTTCAATATATATTTTTTAGATATTTTGTAAAGTACGACACACCAAAATTCAACTAAAAGAAAACAAAATACAAAGAAAAAACAGTAAATCACGCCGTGGCGCCGGATTTCTAAATAAGTCTGAGACTGCAGCATAATCATTACCCAATCGTTGCAATCTGGGTACGGGATAATTCGAGTTATACGAGTAGATAGTTCTACAAGTCTCGAACAAGAATATATCCTGCAAACTTGTACTTCTTGAAGAAATTCGAAAGTTAATCAATTCTATTATAATAACTAAGTATACTTGATAATTCAATTTACTATTTTGAAAAACAGTATCTAATCAGACATTGCTATATTAAAGCGCGATAATAACAAATTATAGTTCATATGTCATTGATGTCATTCTAAACCCTTCCTTCTCTGTGATGTGTAACTAGTACACATTGTTTCTAAAAACTTTAATATCTCTATAAATATAATAAATACTGGCTTCAGATTTTAGGTATTCTTCCGTAATACATTTACGCATTGAATGAAAAAATAATATGAATAATAATTAGCACTTATCGGCCACATCAGCGATATTTTGTGAAAATCGGGAATAAATTCACCAATACAATGAAACGTGTGCCGTAGGTATATTCATTCTAAAAAATCGCTATGGGTGAGGAAGCGACACTATTCACGTCTCACTCTCACTCTACTTCGGTATATGAGAACGCAAGAAATAGAATCTCAGTTCGCTAGCTTCTCTCGCTTCAGTAGCTCGCGGGCATTCGTTTGAGGTGGTCTCTTCGCATGTTTTTTGAACGTCGGCTGATGTTTTTTTCAGGTTTTCAACAACTTAATTTCAATTATTATCACTTTTGACTTCAAATTTTATTAATTTAAGCGATTGGCTATGAATATTCTTATTTTTCCAATTTTAAATCGCTCATTTTTACATGTGTATTGATGTGTATTGAATACACAGCACCGGAACGCACGGATTTTTTTAGTACAGGAAGGGAAAGGTTAACTGTCAATGGTATTAGGCTCTAGAACAAGCTACCAACTAACATAATACTCGCTCCATCGTTGGCATATTCCGAACAGCAGCTCAAAAAGCATATCTCCCTTCAGTGACGTAACCTATTTGCTGATTGCCCCACTAACATTTTTCCCAATATCTCTTCATATCTATCGCCTAGTCCCAGTTGAAATTGTAATATTCAAATCATCAAATGATTCTTGTCTTTTACAACTGATAATCTATATTCATTAGTTTTATTTGCTTTGCATGAAGCTGTAGTGTAAATATTTCATTCGCCACTGCAAACAAAATTATTCACGATTTTTTTGGATGGTTGGAAGCCCTAAATATGAAAACTGCAACGTTTTCGAAACGTCGGTATCATAAACCAAACCACGCGGTACAATACTTCGAAAAGCCGAATACGACTATTTGAATGCATTCAAATGAGCATCAAATAATAAGTAGTAAAAAATAGATGAGTATGTAATTACTCTGTGTGGCATGCATGTTGAGTATCCCCAGCAATTAGTCTCTGTAACAAGACGATACCACAGCGCAAGAGCCAGCACTGCTGAAAGACCGTCGTGTCTTGAGCAGGTAGATAAGTGGGGCTGGGAATAGTCTGAACAATGCGACAGCTCCAATGTCTAGCTCAGCAGATTCTCATAGCTGTTATTAATTTTGTCATTCATTCATTATTACAATAAGTTGGAGAAGAAATCTCCGTACCTGTATGTATAACACATAAAAAATACATGTTTATTGATAGCAACATACGAGTAGTCATCATCTTCATCATCATTGTCAACCAGGGAGGATCCACTGCTGGATGAAGGTCTCCCCAAGTTAACTCCAAATAGTTCGGTTTTTTGCTCGTTGGTGCCATGTGATGCTGCCATGCTTCCTGATTTCATCCATCCAGCGTACCTTCGATCTTATTCTGGGCCTCTTTATACATCTTGGTTACCATTGGATTATTTCAAATGTTCATCGGGAGTCTGACATTCTGGCTACGTGTCCTGCCCATTGCCACTTCATTCTTTTGCACACTTATATAACGTATTTTACCTTTGTTATATTACGAATCCAGGTGTTTCGTTTACGGTCTCTTTTAGTATATGCCTACATGCATCGCATCTCTCCATGCCCCTTTGTGCGGTCTGGAGCTTTTGTATGTTCTTTACTGTGAGCGTCCATGTCTCGCAGCCATACGTAAGTACGGGGAGAATACACTGGTTGTAGACCTTTCGCTTCAAGGATATTGGGAGATTACTTTTGAAGATGTTGTTCAAGTGTCCAAATGAGCTCCATACTAGTTTTGTCCTACGTGCTATTTCCTCCGATATACCACCTACAAAGGAAATAAGTTGGCCCAGATACACATATTCCTGGACAAGCTCTAGCGGCTTTCCATCTACGTTTATTGGTTTTGAGGTAGCAAAGCTTGTTCATCATAAATTTGGTTTTTGATGTATTCATTTTTAAACCAACTCCTTTGCTGACCTCTGCCAATACTTGCAGTTGGTGCTGAAGATCATTCGGGTTTTGTGAGAATATAACGATATCATCTGCAAATATCAAATGGCTCGGGTACTTTCCATCAATCACCAGGACTTTATTATCTCATTCTAGTATATTAAAGTAGTATGTACATACGAGTATATATCCTGAAATTACGAAATACGAGTAGTACGCGTATGTAGATATATATCCTGAAATTACGAAATACGAGTAGTACGAGTATGTAGATATATATCCTGAAATTACGAAATACGAGTAGTACGAGTATGTAGATATATATCCTGAAATTACGAAATACGAGTAGTACGAGTATGTAGATATATATCCTGAAATTACGAAATACGAGTAGTACGAGTATGTAGATATATATCCTGAAATTACGAAATACGAGTATGTAGATATATATCCTGAAATTACGAAATACGAGTAGTACGCGTATGTAGATATATATCCTGAAATTACGAAATACGAGTAGTACGAGTATGTAGATATATATCCTGAAATTACGAAATAGAGTAGTACGAGTATGTGCATATATATCTTGAAATTACGAAATACGAGTAGTACGAGTATGTAGATATATATCCTGAAATTACGAAATGCGAGTAGTACGAGTATGTGCATATATATCCTGAAATTACGAAATACGAGTAGTACGAGTATGTAGATATATATCCTGAAATTACGAAATACGAGTAGTACGAGTATGTGCATATATATCCTGAAATTACGAAATACGAGTAGTACGAGTATGTGCATATATATCCTGAAATTACGAAAAACGAGTAGTACGAGTATGTAGATATATATCCTGAAATTACGAAATACGAGTATGTGCATATATATCCTGAAATTAAAAATAAGCTCTATTTTCTCTGACCACAAATAGGGACATGGTGAAGATATTATATTTTGTACAAAGAACATAAGTACAGCAATTCGCATAGTCGATTATGCACCACAAACTACCAAGTGAACATTACAGCATATTATGGTAGCGAGTGAAATGACTCGATATTGCATGGTTACGGTTACACGACCACACGTGAAAACTGAATAGTGGAAACTAGGAGAGTCTACCGAAGCAGGAAGGCACGCGAAGCCGTCTCGAAAGTGAAAAAAGGTAGCGAGCATCATCTCTGTGCACGGAGCACGGCTACACAACACACGTGTGAGGAGAGACGCTCCACGGAGCACGATAATGGACGCTCAAGATCACGTTATGTAAGCCAGCCGGCTAATGTATACAACTGGGTCATCTGGAAACTGAGCCACGGCGGCAGAGGCTCGCTCTAGCATTGCCGAGCTCTTAGCTACTGCCATGGGAACTCGCTAATGCTGGATATGATAAACAATGCTTGCTTCGTCTTTGTGGCATAACATACATACGAGTACATACCATCAAACCGTCTCTCTGACAGGGTAAGCAGATAAGAGATACTTTCTTATAGCGACATAAACATAAATCGCCTCTTCTTCTACATTCATACAACTTCGTATATAACTCATTTTAACAAGAAATCCAAGATATTTGAATCTCCTAACATTTATATCAATGTAAGGAAGAATTTAGTGAAAACTCTTGTCTGGAGTGTGCTGCTGTATGGCTGCGAAACGTGGACAATCAGCCAGAGTGAGTCCGGGCGTCTGGCTGCCTTTGAGATGTGGTGATATGGGCGCATGGCCGGGGTCCATTGGTCAGATCAAATCCGAAACGACGAGGTATTGAGCGGGGTTGGAGAAACAAGGCAACTCCTAAATAAAGTTGCCCAACAACGATCCAGTTGGATAGGTCATAACATCAGGCACCCAGGCTTGCTCCTTACCATCGTCGAGGGAATGATTGAGGGCAATAACCATAGAGGCCGCCCTAGATATAGCTACATGGACCGGGTGATCCGGGATGTGCGCTGTGGCAGCTACCAGGAGATGAAGAGACTGGCGGATGACAGAGATGAGTGGAGGGATCGAGTGCTTGGTGCAGACCAATCCTAGGATTATAACCCTGAGAGAGATATAACTCCTGCAATTCATTTGTTCCAAGTGCCTTCCTTAATTCGTTCTACGTCCCACGTGACTAAACCACATTCTTTCATTCGTTCCACGTGCCCAAACAATCTAAGGACTCTTCTTCATCATCTTACTCAACAGGTCAGCCTTCTTTGTGGCGCCAATATAAAACCATTTATTAATGGCAATGAACTGCTAACCTGAGAAAGCGGCTATTAAAACTACCTCGGGGATTCTTATTTTGTTATTGTCGGCGGCCGTGGTCTAACGTTTAGCAGCGTACGACCAAGGTTCGATTCCTGGTGGATTCACTTCGACTTTATATACATTATTATTATTACTTTTATATACATATAAATACCGTAGGCGCGCCATAGGTCAAGCCATTGACCAATAGCGTGCCAGATTTTATTCGGCACACATCCTTTGCCTCTTCTACATCCATACACCTCGTTATACAACTACGATTCCTCAGACTTTTTATATTTTTTTCTTTGAAAACATAATTCGCTTGATCCAACCATACTTCGTTGGTCTTCCTCTACTACGCCATCCAGTCATATTTGCACTATATATTTGTTTTGTTAATCTTGTCTTTATTTATTCATTCTACATGTTCGAACCATCTCAGAGTGCTCTTTTTCATCTTACTAAAAGTTAGCTTTCATATATTGTTTATAGTTAAGGCATTAACGTTGTGGAGGTTTAAAGAAATTGTAATTTATTTTATCAAACACTGTTTATTCCACTTTTTGTAACGGTATAACTCTACCGGTTTCAAGGTGCACACCTCATCTTCAGGGAAGTCTTGTTTGTGCTCCCCTTAAGATGTTGTGAAAGCCTTGAAACCGGTAGGGTTATACCATTACAAAAAGTGGAATAAACAGTGTTTGATAAAATAAATTATTACAATCAGCTTTAAATTCACATTCATCGCTAATCACATTCACTCACTCATGTCACTCATGTATTGTCACTCATGTATTCTTCTCAGTGACCACATTTCTACATAATTTATTCGCTTCCTTTCATTCATATTTCCTTCCATCATTTGAGAAAATAAAACCTTAAATATCACCATGACTTTGTACATATAATTTATATAAATAATATCACCATGACTTTAGATTTCGCAACCCCTCTTTTCAGATCTTTCTCTTCACATCTCTTATACGATATACTACCAGACTCTTTAATTCGCCTTTTTCATTCTCCGCTAATACTACCATGACAGAGGTTGTAATTTATTTTTATCAAACACTGTTTATTCCACTTTTTTATGACGGTATAACCCTACCGGTTTCAAGGCTTACACCTCATCTTCAGAGGAGCGCAAACAAGACTAAATGCTGTTCGAACTGGCACCGATATACACGCTTTAACGGTTGGGGGCTGGGGGGGGGGGGGAGGAGGGAAGAAAGGCATGGGACAATTTCGGCCAAGAGCGGAGAGATTTTGGGTAAATAACTGTTCAACAGATGTTCCGATCGGTGATCATGCTGTTATGGCATATTGATAATGCAGTCTCATTTTCAGAATGGAGTTACATAACGAAGTCAAAGAAAGTGAAAAAAAAAACAAAGAGTAACGAAAACAACGATAACACTCAAGTTGAGTATTTTTTATGGAATTGTTTCCCTAGGTAAGGTGTGAGAAAATGGCCACATTATGATTTAATTATTCTTACATCATAACTATTTATATGAATACGTTGTGAACTTGATAATGAAAACAAAGACTATTGTTATCAAATCTTCTCAAACTTGATTGCCCACTAAATTCTCATTAAATACGGACACGAAACCCGATTCTGAGATATTTAACGAATGTTACTATACAAACGAGTGTTGAATCTACAAAACAGTAACAGGAGTCACTAAAAATCCAATTCTGAGAGATGAACGATTGTTACTATACAAACGAGTGTTAAATCTACAAGACAATAACAGAGTCACTAAAAATCCAATTCTGAGAGATGAACGATTGTTACTATATAAACGAGTGTTAAATCTACAATACAATAACAGTCACGAAAAATCCAATTCTGAGAGATCGAATGAATGATATAATACAAACGAGTGTTAAATCTACAAGACAGTAATCAGAGTCACTATACTACATGGAGTCGAGTTTCGTCTCTAAAGAAAAAAGGGGAACAACTGCTTTATGTCGGGGAGATGCACGTGCTATAGTGGTCACTGGGCATCACTAGTTAGGACAAAATCCGAAACGAGAAAATTTGCAGAAAAATCAAAGTGGGCTAATAGTAGATTAACCTTTCCCTTTCTGTGCTAAAAAAATCCGCCCGTTCCGGTGTTGTGTATTCAATGCACATCGATACACATGTAAAAATGGGCGATTTAAAATCGGAAAAATAAGAACATTCATAGCCAATCCCTTAAATTAATTAAATTTGAAGTCAAAAGTGATAATAATTGAAATTTAATTGCTAAAAACATGACAAAAAACATCGGCCAACGTTTACAAAACGGGCAAAGCGACCACCTCTACCGAAAGCCGCCGACCACTGAGCGAGAGAAGCGAGCGAACTGAGATTCTATTTCTTCAGTTCCCATATACCGAAGTAGTGAGAGTGAGACGTGAACAGCGTCGCTTCCTCGCCCATAGCGGTTTTTTAGAATGAATATGCCTACATCACACACTGGCACACGTTTCATTGTATTGGTGAAGTTATTCCTGATTTTCAAAAAATATCTCTCTGGTGTGGCCGATATGATTTTCTCTCTGAATTCTCTCGGATTTTCACAAAATATCTCTCTGATGTGGCCGATATTATATTATTTTTTTCATTCAATGCGTAAATGTATTACGGAGAAATACCTAAAATCTGAACCCAGTATTTATTATATTTATAGAGATATTAAAGATTTTAGAAGCAATGTGTACTAATTACACATCACAGGGAAGCGAGGGTTAAAAAAACAAAGTCAGGTTTTCGCTTGAGGCCTCGATAACATATAGTATGATATGTTTGGTTGACTAAAAGAGATTGCCACAAAAGCGTAATATGTAGAATACAATTCAATGATAAATTTTTTAGAATATTGAAAATAAACAAAGATTTAACCATCTACTTACTGTATGTCCTGCAGGAAGTTGGTATTGATAATGAAACGAATGCAGTTATACCAATGTTTTATCACTTATATATAGATAGTCGTGGGACACTAACAATTTAATCGAAACAGTAAATGTACGAGTACGTTCCAGTAATCGTTTTTACTCGTAAGCTAGTTGGTAAGAGAGAATTATATATCATATGTTATACTACCTTGATCAAAAAGTTTTAGGACTGTATTCATAAAATCGAAAATACAAGTGTATTCATCAAAATCGATATGGTCCCCTTTAAAGTACTCCCCATCGACTGCAACGCACTTACGCCAGCGCTTGATCCAATCCTCGAAACACCGCTGGTACTCAATTTTCGGTATGTCCATCAGAGCCATCTTCGATTTTTTCATGACATCCTCTCGGGTGCTATAACGCGTTCCGCGAAGCGGTTTTTTAAGTCGGTTGAACAGGAAAAAGTCGCAGGGAGCCAAATCAGGTGAATTCAAAGGCTGCTGGATAGTAGTCGTGTTGTTTTTGGTCAAAAACTCATGGAAATCATGTTTTTCGCTATTTCAACGCGGTCCTTTTTTTGCATGAAATTGAGGTATTTTGGCACCAGTTTTGAAGTGACACGTCTGAGGACCAAATCACTAACCAAAATGTCTTGAGCGGATCCATAAGCGATGTTCAAGTCCTCTGCCAGCTCTCTGATGGTCAATTTGCGGTTTTCGGCCAACATTTCTTTGATTTTATCGATGTTTTCATCGATTTTCGACTGCCACTGCGTTCGTCATCCTCGACCGACTCACGACCACTTCTGAAGCGTTCGTGCCACCAAAAAACTTCTCCAACATTTCCAAGGTCTGCGGACCGTTAAATCCGTTTTTCACACAAAATTTAATGCAAACTCGTTGATACACAGTTGATGCCATTTTCAAACTTGTAAAAAATCGAAAACACGCACAAAGGTAGATGTACTCAGTACAGCGTAACTTTTACAAATGTCAAGCTATGACGCTGAAATTTGAAGGGAAGTGTCAATGAGGGATGTGGTAGCCTAAAAAAAAAAAGAATTCCAATCGCGTGACTGACAGCGCCACACGGTGGCCGGTCCTAAAACTTTTTGATCAACGTAGTATACACGACTGGATTTCGCAAAATTCGTTCTCAGTTCGTAAATATTTTTATACAATATTTATACTTGCATAGTTAGGGTATTTATTGTAAAAACCGCAACGTTAACTAATCATTAGTAAATACGCGCCATTAGCGATAACAAGTCAAGTAAAAAAGGCTGAACTGAAAAGTTTTGATTTCACCATAATAAGAAACAGTACGCACGTATTGGGTTTTGACCTTTATTTTTTTCCATTTGATTAGGGTATTAATTCACATGTTTGTGAGCATTATTGTGTTTTTCTATATGTATTCAATTGATGAATTTAAACGGATTTTTTATGTGTATGTTGTTTTTTCAGAGTCCTTCCATGCGTAAAATACAGACAGCCCTGGGCCTTGGCCTGCTGTGTGCTTGTCTACTTTTCATTGTAATTTTGTATAAATCACGTGAATGTTTTGTTTTATGTTTGTAACAATTTGAGTTTTGTATTAATACGAACATGCGTGTCTAAGATTCATTTTCAACCTACGTAAGTACGATCATATAACTTCATACCAGAAGGCATTGAACTGGTTGAATGTTGGAAATAGACGCCAAATTCACATACTGTCTCTATTGTATAATATCCTTAACTGTCCCGCCACCCCCTCTTATCTCGCCTAGAAATTTCAGCGTCTTTCCAATCAAGGATTGGCGCTACGCTCAAACAGAGATTGTTTATTGGCTTTTCCAGTTCACCGCTCCTCTTTCTTTACATCGTCCTTTACTGTCCATGAAGTGAGACTCTGGAATCATTTACAAACCAATATAAGACTCGCTCCGTCATTGGCATGCTTTAAGAAGCGACTGAAAAACCTCTTAATTTCTAGTCAGTAAAATAACGTGTTTCATTCCCGATTTTTATTTTCCTTTCCTCTCCACCATCCCTTCCTTTCCTTTTGATTGATGATATCTCACTTTATATGAAAAATAATATTCGGGTGATTGTCCGTCTTTGTGGGGTTCGTGGGCATGTGCTCACGTATATGTTTATAGATTTCGTGGGGATGGATAGTCATTTGATACCGTACATTGTAAAAAAAAGAAAAATGTTTTAACTCTAGGCAGCAGCTTAAAAAAGTCTTTTTCAAAAATAATCCCACAGGTTCATAACATTGGTTCACTCGGTTCGACTTTGGAACTATCTTAGCTTATTCAAATGTGCTGTATTCTTATTAATTATTAAGAAATAAACTTCAAATAGTTTTGAACTTCCCATTGTTCTGAAGATATTTTTTTGTTTTAATTAAAATTATTACTATAACATATATTAAAGCTATCCTTTTATTTTGGTGGAAGCAAAACTTTTCAGCCCGGCCTCGTAGCAATGTGACCACATTAAAATTAACTCGAATCGTTACAAGTGTTAGGACTGGTAACTAGTGACACCTAGTTTTTAAATAATGAACTAAACTCCAAGATTCCAGGAAATGTTATTACGACACATTTTACCTGTTCTAAAATAAATGAGAGAACATCACGCAATAAGCAAGGGCTACATTTTTTTCAAAACGTATATTAATACCATCACGCCGTTTCACTGCTGACATAAACAAAGAGCGCATGACTTTCCTATCATGACACACACATTTCGCCTCTTCCACATCCATACACTTTTTTTTAATAGCTCCTACGATTTCTCTAACTTCTTACTTTTCCCTCTAGCAAAATATCACTCACTTGATCCAACCATACTTTCTTTGATCTTCCTCTGCCACGCCTTTCTCTCACATTTGCACTGTACATGTGTTTCGTTGGTGTTTCTTCATTACCTCGTTTCACGTGTCCAACCCATCTCACAGAGGTCTATTTCATCTTACTCAACACATCAATCACCCATAAAATCATCCTCTCCCCCATGTAATCCTCTAAGTGCACATATTTCCACAGCATTTATTCAGTTCTTTTCAGGATTTTTCCACGTCCACGCTTCACTCCCATGCAACAAGGATGGTACTGTTGTAGACTATCATTTTAATAGATTTTGATACTTTCAAGTTAGAGTATATATATATTTATTTATTTAATTAACGACACAACAGTGTCTTTATATACAAATGAACATGTGACAGGTTATAAATTACTTAAAATTATTGACAAATAATACAACTTTATCTTAAACTAACATGAAGATACAAAAAGCAGTAGAATAAATTACAGTCATCGTTTTAAAATTATTTAATAATCTTTGAGAATTTTGTGGGAATTTTATGGATATATATTGAGATATAGAAAACACATGGCCTCATTAGTGGAACGAGATGCAAGTTGCTTTGCAGAATTAAAAGCTTCACACGTGCTGATGCAGGGTTACTCAACTCCAGAGGCAAAATATTGTCCTTAATATTTGGTTTGTATTACGTTATTTATATTAATAAAGGAGAGCACAAAGTTAGTAGCTATTTCTAAATATTGTTGTAATATTCTGGCGAATACTATATATACTTATATTAAAAATATCAAAATTGTTGCAAAACTCGTTTCCAAGTCTTTGCATACGAATTATAGAGGAGTTGATTTTATAGTTAGTATAACAATTTTCGGTATAAAAGGGATTGAGCTGTCTTGTGGATCTAGTGGGGATACGAAATGAAATACTTGCGAGTAAGTGAGGTGCATCAATCACTGAGTGAATGATTTTGTATAGCAGTACAATATCGGCAGTTTTTATATATATACAAGTATATGTTATATTGTTGTGTCCCGCTCACTTTCTTTCCCCTAGATCAGGGGTAGCCAAACCGTGGCGCATGCGTCAAACGTGGCGCATTAGATGATTACAAGGGGTGTATTGCATCCTTAGGAATAACTAAGCCATTTCCCAGGGAACTGTGAGTAGCCATTGTTCCTATTGTCTTCCTAAATATTTAGACTTGAAATAATTTAATGATGTAATGGTATTAAACATATATTTAATGGAATAAATAAATAATAATAAAAACGTGATTTTTTTACCTTTCTGCCTGGTGAAAGCCTTCATAATTGCCTTAATTCCCATCCCTGCGGGCGTTCTAGCTCCTCACTCCGTGCAACACTCTCCCTCCTTCTTTCTGTACCACCAGTGATACTATACCATCAACGAGATTATTTACAATGTACCACCACATATGTCATTTACCACTTGCTGTTCAAAATAAAAGCAGTAAGTAACTGAATTTATTCACAGGGGTCTCAAACTTTTATTAAATAAAACTATTTATTTTTAATTTTATTATATTATATTACAAAAGGTTTGAAATTTTATACTAAATATCACCGAAATCTTATATTAATATCACCATAAAACACTTAAGAAATATACAAAACGTATTTAAATAAATAATCTTTAAAATATATATATTTAATTATTTTGCGTTGACATAGATCGATGTTACCTAATTCGAAATATTTTTTATGTAATTAAATAAATTATAAATCTTTTAAATTTATATATTAGTTTTGTTTAAAATAATTTATACACATATTAACAACACACTTTTATAAATGTCTTCGTAAATTTTTTTTTTCAGTTTTTTATGTAATTTAACACTGTGCATAGTTTATATATTTTTTCAGTCCGTTTTCACAACTCAAAGGCAATCGTCACAGTTCTTCATTTTGAAAACTAAAAAAATAAATAAAATCAGCAACTAAGAAGAACTACCTCATTCGAAATCATACCTCATACCTCATTCGAACTACCTCATTCGAAAACTTCAATGCAAAAGAGATAAGGGGATAAGAGAGATTGATAATGCGGACAAGTTGAAGAACGTGGAACTGTGTCATCGGCAGCAGAAATTTAACCATTGGCAATAAATAACACACGTCTAGGCGCTTTGGAGTATTAGAAATATTACAAGATGAACTCTTAGCCTTTCCGTTCCTATGCTTTCAGGTGATGTGTATTCAATACACATCAATACACCTGTAAAAATGAGCGATTTAAAATCGGAAAAATAAGAATATTCATAGCCAATCGCTTAAATTAATTGAATTTGAAGTCAAAAGTGATACTAAATTTAATTTAATTGCTAAACACATGAAAAAAAACATCGGCCGACGTTCAAAAAACGGGCGAAGCGACCACCTCGAACGAAAGCCCGCGAGCTACTAAAGCGAGAGAAGCAAGCGAACTAAGATTCTATTTCTTGCGTTCTCATACACCGAAGTAGAGTGAGACGTGAATAGCGTCGCTTCCTCACCCATAGCGGTTTTTTTAAATGAATATACCTACGTCACACACTGGCACACGTTTGATTGTATTGGTGAATTAATTCCCGATTTTCACAAAATATCTCTGATGTGGCCGATAAGTGCTAATTATTATTAATATTATTTTTTTCATTCAATGCGTAAATGTATTACGGAGGAATACCTAAAATCTGAACCCAGTATTTATTATATTTATAGAGATATTAAAGTTTTTAGAAGCAATGTGTACTAGTTACACATCACAGGGAAGAAAGGGTTAAACATACTTGATCGGTTTTTTAATTTATTTTTTGGGTATCATCGAGTATCGAAACCGATACACCCGGGAGAAAGATTAAGTCTTGTCAACTAGGTCAAGGCATCATCAAATAGAAAAATGGTGAAGACAATTGTACACTACACTCCACTTATCATATATTGGAAAATCTGCAAGAGTTCTTTGTAGTTCGTCTTCTTATGGTAAGTTTTATAAAGTTTTCTCACCAAATATAATTTTCTAAACATAACATATGCGTGGAATTTCCTTATCTTATGGCCGCAGTCACCACCTTCCTTCCTACAACTTGTTTATTTTGTAATATTTTTTGATGTTGGGACTCGAAGTCGAGGATTTCATCACTATTTCAACGAAAATTCAATAGGTAAGCGAAGTTGTGCCGTGGAGTTTTGATTATTTCTATCTTATCTCTTCTTTAATTGAGTGAACCATTACACACCAGCAAACTCACCTGCTACACCGCTGTGCTGGATGGATACGATGGCACACCAAAGTGAGACAATCGGAGCACACCGGCATGTTTACTTTTTCTAGATAATACCTGTGGTTAAGCTCACTAATATCTGTCAATATTAGTGAGTTCTAATCCTGAGTTCGAGCGCCCTTGAGCAGCCTGCTCTCTAATCCTGAGTTCGAGCGCCCTTGAGCAGCCTGCTTTTTAATCCTGAGTTCGAGCGCCCTTGAGCAGCCTGCTCTCTGCTCTCTAAACGAACGTATATAAATTTTCCTTTTGTTTTTATACTGTAATATGGGATTGTTTTACCGAAAAGGCAGTCGACTCTAGAAATACCTGTGGTTGAACTCACTATTATCTGTCAATATTAGTGAGTTCTAATCCTGAGTTCGAGCGCCCTTGAGCAGTCTGCTCTCTAAACGAAGGTATATGTTTTCCTTTTATTTTTATACTGTAATATAGGATTGTTTTACCGAAAAGGCAGTCGACTCTAGAAATACCTGTGGTTGAACTCACTAATATCTGTCAATATTAGTGAGTTCTAATCCTGAGTTCAAGCGCCCTTGAGCAGTCTGCTCTCTAAACGAAGGTATATAAGTTTTCTTTTTATTTTTATACTGTAATATAAGATTGTTTTACCGAAAAGGCAGTCGACTCTAGAAATACCTGTGGTTGAACTCACTAATATCTGTCAATATTAGTGAGTTCTAATCCTGAGTTCGAGCGCCCTTGAGCAGCCTGCTCTCTAAACGAAGGTATATAAGTTTTCCTTTTATTTTTATACTGTAATATAAGATTGTTTTACCGAAAAGGCAGTCGACTCTAGAAATACCTGTGGTTGAACTCACTAATATCTGTCAATATTAGTGAGTTCTAATCCTGAGTTCGAGCGCCCTTGAGCAGTCTGCTCTCTAAACGAAGGTATATATATAAGTTGTCCTTTTATTTTTATACTGTAATATAGGATTGTTTTACCGAAAAGGCAGTCGACTCTAGAAACAAGTCAACTTTAATGCTCTTGAGGCAATTAGCAATCTCCTTTGTCATAACGATTATTTCCAGGAAGATCTACCACCGCAATGTTTCTGGATTTTTTCGCCTTTTTCTACAAAATTTCGGTCAACCTTGAAGAAACGGGCGAATAACCACAAAAACATACAGACCAATTATCAAATCGGATACAAAGAGTCCCCACCAACATAAAAGGCAAATAACGAAACACCGCGTGTTTAAAACCAAGATACTAAGAATTATCAATCCTAAAATATAATTTCCTTATAAACATTTGACAAAATTTACCTTCTACTTCAAACACTTGAATCATGTACCATGTAGTAGGCCAGTCAAAAAGTTTTGAAAGCGACATCTATGGAGCAGTAGAAAAACCAAAATTTCTACGCCATTTTAATATTTCATCTTTCATAAGAACGTACTCAAAATTTCATTTCGATTTGTCAATTCATTCATTGTTTACAAGCGATTTGAAGTTGACGTGTCAGTGTATTTTTTTAACAATGGAAAAATCCGAATATCGTGCAGTGATTAAATTCTTTGTTTTGGAAGGTTTATCGGCTACTGAGATCCATGCAAAGATGGTGAAAGTATTAAAGGAGTCTTCTCCTTCATTTCCAACCGTTCACCGATGGGTTTTGGAGTTTAAGCGTGGCCGTACAAGCGTTGAAGACGATCCACACTCAGGACGTCCAAAAAGTGCATCAACACCAGAAATCATAGCGAAAATACAGGATATGGTTTTGGAAGATCATCGATCGACTGTGGATGTGATAGCTGACACCATAGGCATCTCACATGGAACAACATGGCATATTTTGGCTGAAGTTTTGGGTTTCAAAAAACTGTGTGCACAATGAGTGCCGCATTTGCTAACAATACAACAAAAACACGTTCGAATGCGACTTTCTGAGCAACATTTGGAGCAATTTCGAAAGTTGCTCCAAAATTTAGATTCATCATTAAGCATTTTTCATCAAACGAAGAGGTTATAGCCGTCGTAGAGGAGTATTTTGCAGGCCTTCCAGAAAGTCACTTCCGTGATGGGACAACAAAGTTGGAAGATCGTTGGACCAAGTGTATTGATCTTATGGGAGACTATACTGAGCAATAAAAGTGATTTCCCCCCAAAAAAAATTTATTTTCATTTCCGCTTTCAAAACTTTTTGACTAACCTAGTATATAGTACATGAAGAACTTCATGAAAAATTATTCAATGTTAAATCTTGCTACGAGTACACTAAACATTAAAATAATAGGGTTAAAACACCCTTCATAACTTTTAAACCTAATAAAATAATGATAATAATAAAAGGGCAATTTATACAGCTCCAGGGCGCTCTAACTCGGGATTCGAATGCATTATTATTTAACACTTGCCACCCTGTGATGGATAGTGAGTGGCCAGGACTTATATTTTATTTGATTATTCGACGTTTTAATATAGGATAAAATGATTTATATAGCTAATTACAAAAAATAGCTTAGCAGATTTTGCATAATTTTTTATTTAAAATATACATTTTTCACTGGACGCTTAGCGTCCAGCACCGTGGCTGGCGGAATTTTTTTAGCATAGTAAGGCAAGTGTTAAAGAAGAAAAAAACAAATAAGTGTACGGATAGAAATGTTGTGACTGCAGCCATCAAATGTGGCACTTCCCCTCCACATACTATATATTGAGAGAAATATAGATATTTGGTAAGAAAATCGCAGAAAACACCAAGAGAAAACGAACTTTAAAAAAAAGATATATAGATCTTCCGCTGTATGATAGTAACACTTTAGGTAGAGAACGAGTATGTGTTGTTATCTTAAAGTGATTCCTAAAGCTAAATACACCACCCATACTTCTATATATTTTGAGGCTGTCAAAAATCGATCCGATTGAAATATTAATCGAGAAAAGGACGTTAACAAACATACATACCATCACACCATCTCCCTGTCAGGGTAGGCAGAGAGGATATAGTGTTAGACTTTACAATCTCGACACACATTTTAAGCCTTTTCTACTTCTATACAACTTCTACGATTTCTCTTACTTTTTAAGTTTCCTTCTTTCAAAATATCATTCACTTGATCCAACCATACTTTCCTTTCACTCACATTTGCACTACATATTTGTTTTGTTATTCTTTCTTCATTTATTCGTTTCACGTGCCCAAACCATCTAAGAATGCTCTTCATCTTACTAAACAAATCATCAGCCTTTAGTTCATATTCACCCCTAATCACTTCATTCCGTATTCTGTCATTCATTGTCACCCCATGTATTCTTATAAATGCACGCATTTCTACATTATTTGTTCGGCTCCTTTCGGTACTTCTCCATCTCTTTATTTCCCTCTCATACATCAAAGTTCGCATCAAAATACTATTGTGGACTATCATCTTAGCAGATGCGTATTCTGCTAAGATGATCTTAACTTGAAACTTCGACAACGGTTAGTCAAATGCTACGTTCGGTCAGTGTTACTACATGGAGTAGAATCATGGTCCCTCAAAGTTGGTAGTATGAACCGACTGGAAGCATTCGAAATGTGGATACACCGGAGAATGCTACGGATACCCTGGACGGATATGGTCAGCAACACGAGGGTTCTTCAAAGAGCCAAAGTTGATAGAGAGTTGCTGACTAATATTAAAATCCGAAAGGTGTCCTCTATTTGGGTCATGTACTTAGAGGAGAAAAGTACAAATTACTGCATCTGATCATCCAAGGAAAAATAGAGGGTCGAAGAGGTGTTGGCAGGAGGCAAATCTCCTGGCTCCGCCATATACGTGATTGGACTGGTACAAGGAGCGTCCGGGATCTTTTTCGGGCTGCCGGGGACAAAGATGCATACTCTCAGGTGATATTCAACGTTGGAGGGACCTGACATGACACTAGGAAGAAGAAGATCTTAGCAGAATTTGATACTGTCCGGTTCTAGTATATTTGTGCCTCATTGATTTTGTCTCCTATCGCTACACGCCGTTCGATACATCCCTCTTAGTTCGTCCATCATTTGAGAAAAAACTAACCAAATAGTAAAACTTCTCAACTTGCTCTAATCTTTCATCATTCGTCAAATCAATCTGTAAGAATCTCAATTCGTGTAATCGTTTGTCCCCTACGTATAATAAAGGTGTGAAATGCGGAGTGACACGTTCATTAGGGACGCTAAACAGGGAATCTGGTTGCACTCCTGACTCTTGACCCGTAACCCCGGCCCCGGAGCGAAGGGGCACGCGAGTCGCGAGCAAACTGCTCCGAGGAGCACACAATTGATTTGACCTCTGGTACCCGCACACCGCTTGTGCCAGAGCTCAATTAAAACGCAATTAAACGGACGGCTGGCCAAATGTGTGCGCTGCTCGGCCGCCCACTGAACAGAGGAAGAGGACGAGGGACAGACAGAGATGACGAGACACCCACGTCGGTGATATACTCAATGACATGTCACTATTTTCATTCTGCTCTGTTATAATCCTCGCGTGACTAATACTAACAGTGGCTAGGAATAAAAATGTCTCAATCTAAACAAATTCGTTAATTTTATATTTAGCGTAGTCGAGGATTTCAAATTCAATTCAGTTGGAAAACGAAGTTGTACCGAAGAATTCTCTTTCTTTCTATTTTTCTCTTCTTTCAATGAGAAAAATAGAAAGAAAGTAATTTCACAACAACAAACTCACAGACCATATAGTTGTATTGGATTGGATGACACATCGAAGCGAGACGATCGGATAAATTGATAAAAACAAAATTAAAATATTAACAAAATTTCCCTGTATACAGAGCAGCATTTGCTAACAGGAAACTTAGATATTTGCCTAGGGGTGCCAAACCAAAAAGAGCGCCCAAAGATTCATAAATAGGTCATAAAAACATGTGCAAGTACGATTTAAATTAATGTTTTATTAAATGTGTTCACTGCAGCTCATATTTAAACATTTTTAGTAATCACGACTTTTCAATGCAACAGTTTAGCAATCTGATCATTTAATTAGAAAGAAAAAAAAGAAACGTTTATCCAATTATTAACATTAATTATGTATGCACACCATTAACAAACTGAATCTAGGAACGAAGTTTAAACTATTAAAAACATATTTGAGATCCACACTAAAACAACAGATTAAACGTATTAATTGCATTATCAACAGGATTAGTCATAACAGTTAATATGAACTTCAATGACATCGTAGATGCATTTGGAGAACGCAAGATATAAACTGCAATATAATTATTTATATGGCGCTAAATACCTCATCAGCCAAAACAGAAAGGGTAATTATTTTTTGAACTACGTATTGGGGGATTAGGAACAAAATTGCAAACTGCCAAGGGCGCCATTTATACAATAGCGGCACTGCCTATATATAGAATGCATCTTTTAGAAATCAATTTGTTTAGATTACAGAATTTTTAAAACGTCGAGTTTGCACTGTACTTTTCTTTTCATGCATGAATATTAAAAATTAAGCTCGGTGTGGTGAGGAGCGGGCGGCCTGTCTCGAGACGGTCCAGTATCGTTTAACCAACTGTGTATTGTTAAATTTTTATATTTTTGACGTCATTTTGAGTTGTGTACTTTTGCTTACGTATGTGTTATTTGAAATGTTTTATGTGTTAATTGGTCTTTTCAATTGGTTTTATTGTTATAAATTGTTTTTTTTTTGTGGATTTCTTTTAATGAATGAAACACTCCCTACTTGTATTATTTTAATATTGTTGTAAGGTACGAAGTGCGTTGATGTTGATAAAAATAAATTAGTAAAAAAAGTGTTGTATCGTCTACGAATCTTATATTGGAGAATTTATGACCTCATATGATAAAACCAAAGTTTGTCTACTGCAAAAAGTACCTTTTTACCCTCGGCCTACGAATAATCGCGAGATAACGCAGTGAGTTGTTTGGCCGGAACGGGAATTTCGACGGTAGCGAGCGGGAGACAAATATTAATTCGGAGATCGTTTTGCACTTTTATATATATGAAAAAAAGACCCAACCCACAAAACATAATTTAATTTGTTGTTTATAGTTAAGGCATTAACGTTGTGGAGGTTTAAAGACATTGTAATTTATTTTTAACAAACACTGTTTATTCCACTTTTGAAAAGAGATTTCGTGAACACCACTCTGCCTTAACAAATCCTCTAATTTATTCTGAAATGGCTAATCATTGTCACCGTGAGAATCATACTTTTTCTATCGATGATGCCAAATTCTTACATATTAGCGGCAACGGAAATAAACTGGACAGATTAGAGGCCCTAGAAATTTCTAAGTCAGTATACCGATCGGAGCATCTGTTGAATAGTTATTTCCCCAAAATCTCCCCGCTCTTGGCCGAAATTATACCTAGCCTTCCCCTCACCCCTCCCGCCTCCAACCGTTGAAGTGTCTATATCGGTGCCAGTCCGAACAGCATTTAGTCTTGTTTGCGCTCCCCTGAAGATGAAGTGAAAGCCTTGAAACCGGTAGGGTTATACCGTCATAAAAAAGTGGAATAAACAGTGTTTGTTAAAAATAAATTACAATAATTTAATTTTGTTTATTCGAAATATCGGACAAACGTGTGAATTCGAAATATCGGACAAAATTTATAAGGACAATTTTATATAGCGCTGCTTAGAGAGCAAACTCTCATCAAGGGCGCTCTAACTCGGACATCGAACCCCCTTTTATTAAACAAATCAAGTCTGGCAGCTCTAGAATAATATAGACCAGAGCGAATCATGTTTTACCCTTTTCGTTGTATACAGTACAACCTTGCGGGATTATCGTCACGTGGAAATCTCTTCCGACCAACCAGGAAGATGTCTATGAAGCAATATTAAAAAAAATTGGTTTGTAAAGAGAACCCGTAACCTCCGCGTCAAAAGACAGGCGTCTTATCAACTTGGTCACGGACGCCGTCAATAATGATAATTATGTCTGGTTGGTTAGTAGAAGAGATTGCCATTTGTACATTGAAGTACTCGTACTTAATTAATAAATACTAAATAAAGTGGTGTATTGTCTCACCCGTAGAATTCTGCTATTTAAGAGTAAGTTATATTTTTTCAGATGATGGATGAATTATGAGGGATATTGAAAGGCGTGTAATGATAGGAAACAAAGTCAATAGGAGCACTAAGACATTATTTGAATCGGAGAGCATCAAAACCTGCAGAGATGAAAGTCGACAACAATGTTTTAGTACCAACTTTGATGTATGGGAGTATAACGTGGATGTGGAGCAAGACTGAAAAGTGTCGAATAAACACTGTAGAAATGCGCACACTTAGAAGACTATGTATGACATGGGGTAACATAACCTAAAATGAAATAATTAGGGATGTGTGTGAACTTAACTTAAAGCTGATGTGTTGAACAAGATAAAAAAGACCACTATGAGATGGTTTGGACATGTGGATCGGATGAATAAAGAAAGATTAATAAAATAAATATACACCGCAAATGTGAGTGGAAGGCGTGGTAGAAGAAGTCCAAGCAAAGTGTGGTAGGATCAAGATAATGAGTTTTTGAAAGAAGGCAATGTGAAAGGATAGATAAATTGTAGGAGTTGAATGAAATATCCTTTTTAAAAAAATGGGAAGCAACAGGAATAGAACCCGCAACCTCTCCTCCGGAAGACAAGAGTTTTACCAACTTAGACACGGAGGACGTTCAATTTTATACGATTTTGGTCAATTAAAGAGTTCAATCATAAAATCTACCCACTGAAATGTGGAAAATATCTTCAGAAAAATAATTTATTTCAGTTATCCCGAGCGAGGGGGGATGTTCCATAGCTCTATTCGTGAATTCGATTTAAGACTTTTCCCTACTTAAAATGCGTGCATTGAGAAGTTGTGTATGTAGTATTTGTGTATTAAGTTGAGAATAAATGCTTTAAAATGCGTGCATTGAGAAGTTGTGTATGGAGTATTTGTGTATTAAGTTGAGAATAAATGCTTTAAAATGCGTGCATTGAGAAGTTGTGTATGGAGTATTTGTGTATTAAGTTGAGAATAAATACTTTAAAAAGCGTGCATTGAGGAGTTGTGTATTGAGTTGAGAATAAATGCTTTAAAATGCGTGCATTGAAAGGTTGTGTATGGAGTATTTGTGTATTAAGTTGAGAATAAATGCTTTAAAATGCGTGCATTAAGAAGTTGTGTATTGAGTTGAGAATAAATGCTTTAAAATGTGTGCATTGAAAGGTTGTGTATGGAGTATTTGCGTATTAAGTTGAGAATAAATGCTTTAAAATGTGTGCATTGAAAGGTTGTGTATGGAGTATTTGTGTATTAAGTTGAGAATAAATGCTTTAAAATGCGTGCATTGAGAAGTTGTGTATGGAGTATTTGTGTATTGAGTTGAGAATAAATGCTTTAAAATGTGTGCATTGAAAGGTTGTGTATGGAGTATTTGCGTATTAAGTTGAGAATAAATGCTTTAAAATGCGTGCATTGAAAGGTTGTGTATGGAGTATTTGTGTATTAAGTTGAGAATAAATGCTTTAAAATGCGTGCATTGAGAAGTTGTGTATGGAGTATTTGTGTATTGAGTTGAGAATAAATGCTTTAAAATGCGTGCATTGAGAAGTTGTGTATGGACTATTTGTGTATTGAGTTGAGAATAACTGCTTTAAAATGAGTGCATTGAAAGGTTGTGTATGGAGTATTTGTGTATTGAGTTGAGAATAAATGCTTTAAAATGCGTGCATTGAAAGGTTGTGTATGGAGTATTTGTGTATTGAGTTGAGAATAAATGCTTTAAAATGCGTGCATTGAGTTGTGTATGGAGTATTTGTGTATTGAGTTGAGAATAAATGCTTTAAAATGCGTGCATTGAAAGGTTGTGTATGGAGTATTTGTGTATTGAGTTGAGAATAAATGCTTTAAAATGCGTGCATTGAAAGGTTGTGTATGGAGTATTTGTGTATTGAGTTGAGAATAAATGCTTTAAAATGCGTGCATTGAAAGGTTGTGTATGGAGTATTTGTGTATTGAGTTGAGAATAAATGCTTTAAAATGCGTGCATTGAAAGGTTGTGTATGGAGTATTTGTGTATTGAGTTGAGAATAAATGCTTTAAAATGCGTGCATTGAGAAGTTGTGTATGGAGTATTTGTGTATTGAGTTGAGAATAAATGCTTTAAAATGCGTGCATTGAGAAGTTGTGTATGGAGTATTTGTGTATATTGAGTTGAGAATAAATGCTTTAAAATGCGTGCATTGAGGAGTTGTGTACGGAGTATTTGTGTATTGAGTTGAGAATAAATGCTTTAAAATGCGTGCATTGAAAGGTTGTGTATGGAGTATTTGTGTATTGAGTTGAGAATAACTGCTTTAAATGCGTGCATTAGGAATACATGTAGTGACAATGTATGACAGAATACGAAATGAAGTGATAAAGGATGAATGTGAACTAAAGGCTGATGTGTTAAGTATGATGAAGAAGAGTACTTTGAGATGGTTTGGGCATGTAGAACGAATGAATGAAGAAAGATTAACAAAACGGATATACAGTGCAGATGTCAGTGAAAAGCGTGGAAGAAGAAGATCAAGGAAAGTATGGTTGGATCTAGTGAAAGAAGGAAACGTAGAAAGTCAGAGAAATCGTAGAGGCTGTATGAAAAGGTAAATGAATGTAGAAGAGACGAATGATGTGTGTCGGCATAGGAAAGTACGGCGCTCTTTCACTGCGATCTACCCCGATAGAGAGACAATGTAATGGTATGTATGTATACATTGTCCCAGTAATAAAAATAATATTAGACATTGATCAAAAACGTTCAGCATAATGGAAACGGTTCGGGCTTTTGCCGAGTACGATATTCGTACGGCGAGACGTCACGGGGCAGTCGACAGACAGACAGGGCTCGTGGGGAATACAAAGCAGAAGGCGCAAGTCAGAAGGAAGGCTGGGGCCCGCTCGCTCATTAGGCTAATGTATTCCGGCCATTCCCAATACGACTAACTGCCTAATGCAGCGGCGTACACCTTCATTGTTTCACCCTTTGTGTTCGGCACCTGGCAGGGAAGCGCAACTGTTACGGCTACGTTCCAAGAGTGACCTGTTATTTATTTTTATTTATCTAAGTGACCCTCGATAAGACATTGACTTTATACCAGGGAATTTTCGATACGATACCCGATGGTACCACAAAAAGATCTAAAGATTATAGTCATATTTATATGTTAAAAGGTGTAATGTAATTAATTGAATAACAAAGTAACAATTGTTCAAAATTCCATGATTGTTACATTTTGTGGTGCGGTAGTATTACTTATAACTACATGCTACAACGGATAACACGATACGTGCTGTTACATGCTACAATGGACAACACGATACGTGCTTACTCCAGTGATTCTAAAAACTCCAAGTTCAAAAAGGACGTCAAAGACAATATTGTATCTCGACCATTATTTTAAACATTGTGGCGGTCGCCCACTCGAAATACTGTGGGCGTTCATACATACGGTCAATGACCGATGAAATGACCTTCGCATTCCTCGATAAATCTAAATAAACAAGTCCGAAGGTCACACGCCGGCCATTCAACCCATAGCCGAGCGGACCGCATTCCATACTAGAGAGAGAACGCACCACGCTTGTCTCGCCAGTTCCGTATTTGAATGATACCTACATACAACAATTAATCGTTTTGCATTCGCAGAAATGAGACGTAGGCATATCGCGAGCGCATTCTCGCGCACATTCTAAAAAGATATAAATACCTACGTTACTAATAAAATTGGACTCTTTTTCCGCATTGCGATCTAACGTGTTTTATTATTTATCAACAAATCATCATCATCATCTCTTCCTACAAGGAGATCTCCCTAAAACATATTTGTATAGCTAATACAGATATAATGAAGAGTTAGTTACATATTTGTATAGCTATTTCATCCAAGTCCGAGTTTCCGTGTATAATGACAAGTTGACAACAATAAGATCACAAAGTTAACCCTTATCATGGCATTGTAACACAGGTTTTACATTAATTTAGGGATTTTTTTTTAAATCCAGAAACTCTAACGTAATTTCAAATATGGCAACACATTCAAATACTATACATGCACTATTGTGTGCAGTGGTATCATCTGGTGATAAATATTGACAACACTACAAGCTTTCAAACGACATCGGGTCAACATGTGTGGACAGCGTGGGCGCGTTTTGTAAATTGGGGTAAATAATCTCTAAATATCTTATTAATATAGAGAAAAATTATTCAAACCATTTTAGTTGTTGATAATTCAGCAATGTAAATGTTGTTCTTGTTTTAGATTATAGAATCATTTTAAAACGCTTTTTGTGTTTTATAAACATTGATATTTTGGCAATGTTACGTGGGTGTTACATATAAAAAAAACCTATAAGGAAAAGTTGTGATTTTTTTTACTCAATTGTCCTTCATTACTTACCATACCATAACTTAACAAGGAATTACCAAAGAAAAACGTGAATATTTGGATAAATTGAACATTGCCAAGATAAGGGTTAAAAGTGTTATGCAAAGAATTCAACTGTAAACAAATTAAATACAGTTAAACTTAAACTCTAGTTAAATACGGAGACAGCATGGGGCATGACCCAACACGATTGTACTAATTTAATCAAGAGACGACTCAAATCTGCTGAATCAGACCGCTCGGAGTCTGGACATGTGTCATACCACCTATCGCAATGAGTGATGGAGAAATTCATTAGTTGGATCTAACGACCATTTCTCGTAACAAGAAACTAAATGAAATTTGAATAACAAAACTCAATACCATAGTAGGAAATTTTATCCAGTGTAGTGAAGTCGGCGACAAAATTCCCTACTTCAGTAATTTTAAATGTTAGACTCCGACTTCGATTATAGAACATATGTGTATATTATCATCATAATTGTCAATCGGGGTCGATCCACTGCTGGATGAAGGTCTCCCCAAGTTGACTCCAAATAGTTCGGTTTTTTGCTCGTTGATGCCATGTGATGCTGCCATGCTTCCTGATTTCATCTATCCAGCGTACTTTCGATCTTATTCTGGACCTATTTATGCCTCTTGGGTACCATGGATTATTTCGGATGTCCATCGGGAGTCTGACATTCTGGCTACATATCCTGCCCATTGCCACTTCATTCTTTTGCACACCTTTATAACGTCTTCTACCTTTGATATATTGCGAATCTCGTTTTATTAATATCATCATCATAATTTTCAACCAGGGTCAATCCACTGCTGGATGAAGGTCTCCCCAAGTTGACTCCAAATAGTTCGGTGTTTTGCTCGTTGATGCCATGTGATGCTGCCATGCTTCCTGATTTCATCTATTCAGCGTACCTTCGGTCTTCTTCTGGGCCTCTTTATGCCTCTTGGGTACCGTTGAATTATTTCAGATGTCCATCGGGAGTCTGACATTCTGGCTACGTGTCCTGCCCATTGCCACTTCATTCTTTTTTGTGTATATGATATATTGCTAAGCACATGTTATCCTTAATTACATGACGTGACTACTTAAATGTATGTGTTTTTTAACTAATATCGACGAGGATTCCCCATTATAGTACACGCTATTTGTAGTAGATGGCACATACTCTTAGGTCATAATTTCAAAATGTAATTGAGACTTCACAAAAAAAAAACAAATTACTCCACGACTTCGACTTCCGACTCTACATCAACCCCTGTGAGACAAGAATCTTGTGATACTCTGCAGACACCTCAAGGGGAGCAGCAGCTAAGGGCGATCAATTCTAGACGGATACGAATAGCAGAAAGAGCGGACTCCGACCACCCATTCTAAGGAGTAATCAGGTGAAATAATCAGCGGGGTCCTTACCATATTTCGAAATTCTCTGGCACAAGACTTCTCTTAAAGGCTTTAATCTGATATAGTCTTTTTATTACACAGTTTTATATATTGCTATTTTTGTGTTGTTTTTCTGCTAAGAATCGAAACTAAGTACTCACTTGCTTAGCATATATTCTAATCATAAAATATCTCGATAGTCGAATAAAAATTAATGTTGAAATATTATACTTATTCCAGTTCCAGTTATTTGATTTCGACAATACCCCTCAATATATTAACAAAGTTTGAAGGGGACATCGATATTGTTCTAATGGTAAATTGGAGGGATGAATGAATTAAATTAAACGCTTCAAACTGTCGTTCCTAATATTAGTAAGCCCCTACCCCTATATTGAAACAAAGTGGAGTTTGTTATAAAGATTTAAGAACATACAGCATTATTAAGTGGGTTATATTACTAAGATTTTTTCAGGGATCCCTCTACAACAGTAAAAATATATATATATAAATACGAGTAGTATATACGAAGTAAAAACCCTCATAATGATTGAATGATCTTCAGCACCAACTGCAAAAATTGGCAGAGGCAAGAAGTTGGTTCAACAATGAATATATCAAAAAACCAAATTTATGATGAACAAGCTTTGCTACCTCAAAACCAATAAACGTAGATGAGAAGACGCTAGATCTTGTCCAGGAATATGTGTATTTGGGCCAACTTATTTCCTTTGTAGGTGGTATATCGGAGGAAATACTCGTAGCACGTAGGACAAAACTAGCGTGGAGCTCATTTGAACGTTTGAACAACATCTTCAAAAGTAATCTCCCAATATCCTTGAAGCGAAGGGTCTACAACCAGTGTATTCTCCCAGTACTTACATATGGCTGCGAGACAAGGACACTTACAGTAAAGAACACACACAAAGCTTCAGACCGCACAAAGGGGCATGGAGAGATGCATGTTGGGATATACTAAAAGATACCATAAACGAAAGACCTGGATTCGCAATATAACAAAGGTAGAAGACGTTATAAAGGTGTGCAAAAGAATGAAGTGGCAATGGGTAGGACACGTAGCCAGAATGTCAGACTCCCGATGAACATCTGAAATAATCCAATGGTGCCCAAGATGTATAAAGAGGCCCAGAATAAGATCGAAGGTACGTTGGATGGATGAAATCAGGAAGCATTGCCAGCATCACATGGCATCAACGAGCAAAAATCTGAACTATTTGGTGTCAACTTGGGGAGACCTTCATCCAGCAGTGGATCGACCCTGGTTGACAATGATGATGATATACGAAGTGGACACTGTTGATGATGGTTCCCGGTGGATTGGTCCAAAATAGAGATAGCATACTCATCCAATGGATTAATGAAACGGACGTGAGATATTTGTATGACAAAATACGGAATAAAGCAATTGTGGATGTATGTAAACTTAAAACTGTTGTATTGAGTAAGATGAGAAACACGCTGAGATGGTTTGGGCATGTGTAACGTATGAATGAAGAAATACTAACAAAACGTGAGTGGAATTCATGATAGAGGAAGAAGGAAATGTGAGTGGAATTCATGATAGAGGAAGACCAAAGAAAGTGTTGTATTGTATAATACTTTCGTTGTATACAGTACAACCTGGCGGGCTTATTGTCATGTAGCAATATATTCGAACCAACCAGAAAGATGTTAAAGAGGTCTTAAGTGAAAACCAAACTGAAAACCTTTTTTAAAAACTTGGGTTCTAACGGGAATCGAACCCGCTAGTATGGTTGGTATCAAGCGTACGACAGTTTGAAAGCAAATGTAAAAAGTCAGGAGGGATCGTAGGAGCAATATGAGGTGTATGAATTGTTACGTACTTGTTTAACGCGCTACGATCATATAACTTCATACCAGAAGGCATTGAACTGGTTGAATGTTAGAAATAGACTCCAAATTCACATACTGTCTCTATTGTATAATATCCTTAACTGTCCCGTCGCACCCTCTTATCTCGCCGAAAATTTTCAGCGTCTTTCCAATCATGGATTAGCGCTACGCTCAAACAGAGATTGTTTATTGGCCATTCCGGTTCACCGCTCCTCTTTCTTTACGTCGTCCTTTACTGTCCATGCAGTGAGACTCTGGAATCAGTTACAAACCAATATAAGACTCGCTCCGCCCTTGGCATGCTTTAAGAAGCGACTGAAAAAACTCTAAATTTTAGTCAGTAAAATAACGTGTTTCATTCCTGATTTTTCTTTTCCTTTCCTCTCCACCATCCCTTCCTTTCCTTTTGATTGATGATATCTCACTTTATATGAAAAATAATGTTCGGGTGATTGTCCGTCTTTGTGGGGTTCGTGAGCATGTTCTCGCGTATATGTTTATGGAATTCGTGGGGATGGATAGTCATTTGAATGATTTATATGACCACGTAACTTGCTTCATTTACTTTTGTCTGGTTGGTTGGAAGAGATTGCCGCCTGGCAAAAAGCCCGCCAGATTGTATTGCAATAAAAGTGTTAAATAACGCGCATAAGCTTAAATCAAGAGTACATAGATTAATTAAACCCGTACGATGACAACATGAATGTACTCGTAAAAGAGGTGAAAGGAAAGTCTGGCGCTATCTCTTTTTTGTCTACTCCGACAGAAAAATAGCGATGTTACGTATTTATGTAGCAGCACTATCGTCAATGAAATTATAAAAAAAAAATGAAATGGTTGAAACTTTCATCCAATGTTTCTTACCCCTGTAAAATTCTAATAATGCGTGTCAGTGGATAGATTGTGTGAAAAGTTTGTTGTTATACGCTGAATGCGGTGTATATATTCCAATACGATGACTTCCTTCAAAGGAGAAAACTAATTTTAATCCAATTGTGGTTTTTGTTCTTTCATCGCCACGAGTGGCATTGACTTGACTCTGCTTTTAAAAATATATATTCGAAATAAAATTACGTAAAAAAAAAATACAGTTTAACTCAATGACACAATGCCGGAATATCATGAAAGTTTTACACGTAACTTCTAAAGGTGGGTACTAACTGAGAATGGTATGGGTTTGTTATTAGAGGCGCCATCTGTTGGTTAGTCCCGGGACTTATTGATCGATGTGTTATACCTGATTTTTTTTGTATGTGTTATTGTTCACTGCTAAAAAATAAAAAAACAGACCACATTTAGTAAGATACTATTGTATATATAACGTCACTACAAGATAATAAATACCACATATTGCGTCAAAACAATGCAACGGAAAAGTATTACGTATACAGTTCCTTTTTCCTTGATTCTGCGATTTTCGTGTGCATTTGATGTCTACAAATAAAGCAATGATCCTTTGTACTCAACATCTTGAATTTTGATTTTTTTTTGTCCATTCTCAAATCATCAATAAACAAACTGAAAAAATGTAATTCAATAAGCTAGAGCATGTATAGATAGATATACAATGCCGACCACGTCTAGTGCATAGTCAGATGATGCAAGGGTTAAAAATGTATACAGTATACCCTCAGTATTATGTGAACTAGAACCAATCGAAGAGGTGTTGTTTCGTTATATTCTGAAATGTCAACAATTTAATATCGTAAAGTTTCTTTAAAAAAAAAAAAAGGAGAAATTAAACAAAGTTTATGTTTGCAATGTCTATTTCAAGTCCTTGTTGGAATTACGAATTAATCCTGCAGCTCGTAGGTGCATCCTAGCTGATGATCATTTGGTGATTATCGATATCATCACTATCTCGCCGTGCCCATATTTGGATCGAAGATAAGGACATCTCTAGTTCATTCCAGTATGACACAAGTTCATACATATCGCATACACTCCTGGTATAAAGGCTTTTCACGCATGGCCATTCCAGTACTTGAATTCATTAATTTGTACGTACAATATACTATATATGTATTTTTTGTAAATCATTCTTTCTACGAGACCGAACATTCTGAATGTTCCTTTCTTCTTCGAGAGCATTACTGCATCTTATTTCAATTCGTATTCTTTCCAAATTTCCTAATTCCTTATTCCATCAAACGTTTTGTACCATCTATATAACTTGTATAGATTGAGGTGATAATGGTTGTAATATTATACAAAAGAATTACATTTTAATTCCTATTGTTTTGTTGTGAAATGTAAGACGTCATCGTTAAGGGAAGATATACGAGTATGGTAAGACAAAGAAAAAAGGCAATGGTTTACGGATTTAAAAATAATAAGGGGGCTGCAGAATCTACACCATTGGGTACTGCAGGGAAAACCCGATGTCGGCAGTCTGTCTACCTGGAAGCTAACCCTTCAAAAGGAAAAAAAAACTGTTAGAAGTCAACTTAAGAAAAAAGTTGACAGTTCTCAACAACAAATAAACTTAAAAGGTTTGATGATGAAAGAGATAAAACGATGGTCAAGACAACTGGGCAGTATGTTTACGTGTGATTGACGAGTTGAAAAAGATATTGAAAGAAGGGTAGCGACAAGGAACAAGGTAAACGGAGCACTTAACGTAATACACTACATCCGCGCAACATCAAAAGGATGGCAATAACATACATGTTAGAGACCATCTTGATGGCGGACTCTAGCATGTAACAGGTGGATGGAAGTGATCGTTTGACTGTCTGGATCTGGAAACTCCAGCTACGCAAGGCGTATATGCACTGCAATCGTGGCCACATCTAAAGACGATTCAGGGTAGAAAACAATCTTCGTAGCAAGTCAAATCTTTAGAAAAATACGTTAAGTATTTCTTGTATATAGAGATTGGCTAATAACAAATACTAAAATATACTTCTATTGGGTGTTAACATAAGTTGTGTCCATTTTTTTTTCAAATTAAAAAAATGAGCACCAAAAGTAAAACCAAATGGTAAATGGTATACGTCATCCGAAAGACAATTTTCTGCTCTACAAGGTATTGTGTTTGCTTTAACGTTTAATATATGATTTTATTTGATTACAAGCCTTCAAAATGGAATGTCAAGTAGACGAAAGTGAGAATTTTTGACACCTTCTGTTCGCGTTCGATTGAGGGAATAAAGCTGCTCGCGATATTTGCAAAGTGTACAATGAAGATGCTATGAATAAAACGACAGCTCGTCGATGATTTTTGCGTTTCAAATATGGTAATTTCGACCTGAAAGATATGTAGCGTTCCGGAAGACCAGTGGACTTCGATGAGGACCGCTTAAACCATATTATTCATGAAGATCCCCTTCAAACCACCGTGGAATTGGCTGAGCAAATGAATTGTAGTCACGTGACTATATACCGCCATCTACCATCTGTCCTTTCATTCATAGCATCTTCACTGTACAATTTGCAAATATCGCGAACAGCTTTATTCCCTCGAATGAACGCGAACAGAAGGTGTTTAAAATGCTCCCTTTCGTCTACTTGACATCCCATTTTGAAGGCTTGTAATAAAATAAAATAATATATGTAACGTAAAAGCAAACACAATATCTTGTAGAGCAGAAAATTATATTTCGAATGACGTATAACCTTTACCATTTTGTTTTACTTTTGGTGCTCATTTTTTAATTTGAAAAAAAAAAACGGACACAACTTATGTTAACACCTAATAAAACTACGTTATGTCAAAATTAACAAAAATGTCAATACATAATAGTGTATTGGTGCCCATCTCGACGAATGTAAGGAAAGCTTGGACTAAGCTGAGTGTTGTTATCAGTCACACTATATTTTAACATACTGCGACTCTTTTTTTATGGATACAATCGGGAATCGAACCCGAAATCCCCGGAGATGATCCAGCGGTCTACTAAAATAACGAGAAAAAACGTTCTTGATTTAAGTGACATGATTGATATGCACGGGTAATAATATTCGCAATTTATTATGTTTATAATAATCACGGGTAATAAAACGATAATAAAATGTCGCAGAACTGCGATGCACATATCACTGGACAACGCTGCCGAATTATAACTGCATGGCGTCACAGTAATTTTTATGGTAAGGATAAATTCAGTTTTGTAAATGTTTCCATATATGTTAGTTGGCACATTGATTGAAAACTTACGGTTTTTATCGCGTATGTATCACTTTTTAAGACTCAATTAAAGGAGCGATGAACTGGGAATGCTAAAAAGCAACATCTGCTCGAGTACAGTTTAAGTCCATGATAGAAGAAGCGCTGAACATTTTTGACGAGATATGGAAGGGCGGCGGGACATTCGAGGATATAATATTGTATAAAAGTGGCCATACATGAATCTGTCAGCGATATTTTTATATTTACATTTTTTTGCATTAAGAAATATATGCGAAGTGTCAATGTATGGAAGAATACGGAATGAAGACATCAGCAATTGATGCATAGATAAAATTCATGTTTCAAGTAAGATGAGGAAAGAACCTTTAAGATGGTTTAGACATGTGGAGAGAATTAATGAAGAAAAATGAGTAGACAAGTCAGTAGAATAATGTGTACGTGAAAGAGCTAGACCGAGAACACTATGGTTGGATCAAAAAGACCAAACAGATGAGAGTAGAAAAGGTAAACCGTGATTGGATCAAGTAGACCAAGTAGATGTGCGTAGAAGAGGTAAACGGTGGTTAGATAAAGTAGACCAAGCAGACGTGCGTGGAAGAGCTAGACCGAGAAAACCATGATTGGATTAAGTAGACCAGATTTTGAAATACTTAAAGTAAAGAAAGAAGTATGAATGATAGAAGATTGTGCAGAACGGGATTTGTTGGAGACGAGAGTTATGTGTTTGGGTTGAAGAGTATGGAGATCTGTTTCCTCCGTTTAATCAGCATGGGATACGGCGTAATGATATGTTTATATGTATATTATGTTATGTTGTCAGATTGTCGACACTGCAAAGGAAGTTTATTGCATGCGACAGAAGCCAGTCACTTCAATCAAGATATCCGGATAAAATTGATAAAATTAAATATTTGTGAATGAAATAATGACCTGATTGCCTACTAAGAATTTAACACGATAAGAAAACAACTGCAGGTGACGTACTATATTTAAGGGCCGTCCCCGTCGATTGAAGTGTTTCTGGGTAAACAGTGTTTATAATGTAACAAAATAATTATACAGAAATAAATGTCTTGTTTGGAAAGAAGTTTCGAAATTCTTGAGAACATTTATTTATATATTTACGAGTATTTAACACTTTTATTGCAAATACTCTTCCAACCAACCAGATAAAAGTAAATGAAGCAAGTTACATGGTTGCATAAATCATTCAAATGACTATCCATCCCCACGAAATCTATAAACACATACGTGAGCATATGCCCACGAAAGACGGACAATCATCCAAACATTATTTTTCATATAAAGTGAGATATCATCAATCAAAAGGAAAGGAAAGGATGGTGGAGAGGAAAGGAAAAGAAAAATCAGGAATGAAACACGTTATTTTACTGACTAGAAATTAAGAGTTTTTTCAGTCGCTTCTTAAAGCATGCCAAGGACGGAGCGAGTCTTATATTGGTTTGTAACTGATTCTAGAGTCTCTAGACAGTAAAGGACGATGTAAAAAAGAAGGAGCGGTAAACTGGAAAGGCCAACAAACAATCTCTGTTTGAGCGTAGCGCTAATCCATGATTGGAAAGACGCTGAAAATTTTCAGCGAGATAAGATGGGGCGGCGGGAGTGTTAAGGATATTATACAATAGGGACAGTATGTGAATTTGGCGTCTATTTCTAACATTGAACCAGTTCAATGCCTTCTGGTATGAAGTATGAAAACATTTCGTTAGAACAAAATTTTTGTTCTTCACTTCATTGTAAACGTGCTGAATGTGTATTATTATAAAAGGCAATCATTCAACGCATTTTTAATACAAATTGCTTGAGTTACAGAAATACCGGAAGTAATCAGACAAAAATATGTTACGAGACCTTCAGTTGCTATCGGAAATAAAGACCGAGACCCACGGTCTGGCCAATTACCAAGTAGGTCGATAGTTTCTCATCGTACTTTCTATCACGCCGTGTCCTTATCAGGGTTGGATGAATGTGGAAGCAAGGAAGTATGTGTCGAAATAAGAAAGTCTGGAGTTCTATCATCTCTGCCTACATCGACAAGGAAATAACGTGATAGTATGCATGTATGTTTTTTTTGTCAACATGATCACGCCACACATTTTTCTCAGTGTACGCATTTCTACACCATTTATTCATATTTTTCCACGTTCACTTAAATAAATTCATACATAATTTATAGTTAAGGCATTAACGTTGTGGAGGTTTAAAGACGTTGTAATTTGTTTTATCAAACACTGTTTATTCCAATTTTTGTAACGGTATAACCCTACCGGTTTCAAGGTTTTCACCTCATCATCAGGGGAGCACAAATAAGACTGAATTATGTTCGAACTGGTACCGAGATACACGCTTCTAACAGTGAACATTCGGGTTGGGGACTGAGGGAGGCATGGGACGACCTCGGCGAGCAGCAGAGAGATTCTTGGTATATATGTGTTTGCTAGATGTTCACCTCGATGCACTAACTTAGAAATTTCTTGGGCCTCTAACCTGTTCAATTTATTTCCGTTACTACTGATATGTAAGAATTTGGCATCATCGATAGAAAATGTATGATTTTCACGCTGACAATGATTAGCCATTTCAGAATAAATTAGAGGATTTGTTAAGGCGGATTTGTGTTCACGAAATCTCTTTTCAAAAGATCTTTCTGTCTTTTCTATATAGAAAACCAGCCCGCATGTTAACCGTTAGAAGCGTGTATATCGGTACCAGTTCGATCAGAATTCAGTCTTGTTTGTGCTCCCCTGAAGATGAGGTGTGCACCTTGAAACCGGTAGGGTTATACCGTTACAAAAAGTGGAATAAACAGTGTTTGATAAAAACAATTTACAATAACCATTTTTATTTAACAAATCATTTCAGGTTATATGTTAAGGCTCTTTGCCCGTTCTGAAACGGCTGACTTATATCTACGACATTCACACATAAATATTTGAACAGATTTAACAACTTTCTCACTAACAAAAATGTCTTCCGGTTTATCTGTCAAAACTCTCTTATTTCCTCTTCCCTCTTTACGTTCGCAGTGAATCTGGGGTTGTGAGGGGGTGTATTAATATGTTTAATAATTCTCGTACCCATTTGTAGAGTTGATAATTGTTTTAACTGCTTATTTGTTATATATTTTTATTATAACTGTTGTATCGGAAATCGTATGAGATGTATGGATGAGGAAGAGGCGAAATATGTGTATCGAGATAGAAAAGCCTGGCACTCTGTCCTCTCTATCTTCCTCAGTGAGATACAGGCAAAAGCCTAGTTTACTGGGGATACGACAAATGAAAGGCAACAAACCCAGATCCATTAAAATTGTATGTCCAAATCAAATTACCTGTTGTTTTTTCTCAAATTGTGTATATTTCGTCATGTGTAATAATAAATAAAAAAAAAAAATATATCTAACCCGACTGGGAGATGGCGTGTTGGTATTCCTACATAATGGGCGTGAGAGTGAGGGCTGAAAAACATCTGATCTTCTCGACCTCTATTGGTGGGGGTGTATCTCGATTGGTAGGATATTGTGAGATGGGCCCAGATTTTTTATAGCTTTTCCATTGCTTTAAAATATATGGGTATTACGAGTATATTATGTACATACTTTGCTTTCAATAAACCATAATATATTTATTTCATACAATCCCTTAATACGTTATGCGCCCTGAGTCTTTTTTTGCGTGTGTATGTCCAAATCGTAGCGCATATGCCGACATGAATTTCCGATTAAACGATATCTCAAGATAAGTAAGAATGAGTCGTCGATTCCAACTGATATCTTGAAAAATAAAGACTGAATGGTATGAGTGAATAGCGACCTCCATGGCCTAGTTGATAAGACGTCTGTCTTCCAGCCCGAGAGTTGTGATTCCTATTTTTACCCATTTAAAAGGGTACCAGTCCAGTTATCACATAAGGGCTGTTTAACAGATATCTGTTTGGTTTAAAGAAATTGCAACGTGGCAAATAAACACGTTTGATTGTATTTTGTCAGACAAGTGTCTTACCACCAGGCCTCGGAGGTTGTAACTTGTACTCGTAAAGAATTAAATTTGATTGTTGATGACACTGGTTATTGCAGTAATGATGAAACTGTATTGTTTCTTATTCAATAATAACCAACTCTAGTCATAACACGGAATGAAGTGATTAGGGAGGAATGTGAACTAAAGATTGGCGTTTTAAGTAAGATGAAAAAGAAAACTGTGAGATGGTTGGGCCATGTAGAACGAATGAATGAATATTAACAAAACAAATCACCAGTGCTTATGTGAGTGGAACGCGTGAAAGATCAAGTACAAGGAAAGTATGGTTGGATCGAGCGAATTATATATTGAACGAAGTAAACGTTACAAGACAGATAACTCGTAGGATTTGTGTGAGAAGATGTGTGAATGGAGAAGAAGGGAGGACGTTTGACACTAAGTCCTCCCTGCCTACTCCGACAGGGAAACGGTATGAAGGTAAACAAATTTATTTGCAGTATTTCTAATTAATTCCTTTTCATAAAGAATTTTCCTGAAATTAACATTTTAATAAAATTGAATCCAACATATTCGCTTTTACTGGGTAATATACTAAAATTTTCTACAGTTTTCTGTGTTTTGATTTTTCAACCTTAATGATTAGATGGATAGACGTATGTTTTCCAGCGTGGGGTTTGATTCTGATTCTGTTTTTCACTTAAGACCTCTTGAACATATTTCTGATTGGTAGAAAATGCCACATGGCAATAAGCCTGCAAAGCTATGCCAATATAAATTATTACCAACCCTATTTATTTAAATAATTTCAAATGAAAATTAAGTAATATATTTATGAAATATAAATTTTAAAATGTAAACATTTATTCCCCCGATCCCAACAATAGTGAAAATGTTTGTCGAAAATTTAAATAAACACATTTATGACATTTAAAAATATTTTGCCCATTGACTAATGAATTAAAGAGTATTGCTTACAAATAGGAATGTAAAACCTAATATTAAAAATTAAAATTCGTAAATCAAAATTCGTTTGTTTAAATTATAACAAAAATTAAAAAGTTTATATTAAAAAGTTTATATATAGATAAAACAGTAAATATGTTTACATAAATGTATAAAAAAAGCATCGTCACTAATAAATACCAGGAAAAAAACACAATGGGTGTCATATATGAACGCGATAGTATGACGTACAAACCTCGAAGTCACATCGAAAACCGCACTTTAATAATCAGATGGTCACAGACAATACAAAAAAAAAACGACAATAATAAATTGTTACAAACAAATTATTTCATTTAATTTTATATTATTTCACATTTATTTATTATTAAAAAAAAAAAAAAAACGAAAGCACTCAATCACATGTTCGTTTATTAAACAGATTAATTATATTTTTCGTAGTTCATAAACGAACACTATTAACAACATAAAAAAGGATAAATATTATGCAATATTTATTATAATAATTATGTCTTTCACTCGTTTTTATATACGGAGGATACATATTTAGTTTTTTTTTTTTATATATATATATATAATGTTTTGTTATTGTTTCGCGAGTTGTGTTAAGTAAGGGTTGCGCGCGCACTCGAGTCACGTCGCCGTGTAGCTAGACATAGCGGAGAGGACCGCACCTGCGCAGCGCCGCGCTATACTAACCAGCTACATACAGTGCGCGCACTCAGAGCCGGCCCGGCCGAACGGAAAGCTTCCGGTCGGGCCGAACCCCTCTCCTTGTGCTATCGCACAACTCAAATGCAATACATTATGCGAATTCTATTAACTGGGTTTTTTTTTTTAAATAATGTTCCTTTAACATTTTTTGAAAAACGAATCAATTATATCAATATTGTTCTATATATAAATAACCACGTATTGGATAGAATTCTACCTTAACTAAATGGTTTGATGTTTCGAAAGGTGTAAAGCAAGGATGCGTTATGTCACCTTGGTTGTTCAATATTTATATTAATTCATTTATTAATTTTTTCAAAACAGGCGTAGCCCCAATTACTTTGAAAAATACAAGACATATTAAAAAAGAAGAAAAATTACATAGAAAAAAAATTATATAAAATAAAAAATAATATATATGCATACATACAAGTATATACACACAAACATATGATACACATATATTCAGTCACTTAAGTACGTTGATGAGTGCTTTCTAATGCGCTCAATCTAAGAAGAAAATTTACTTTTGCTTTTGGTAATGTGATATGAAATATGTCAATATCCGAAGCAGTCCCGTTCAAAAGAGTTAAGGCCCTTCCAACAGGCATAGCGGCTGGAAGACCCGTTCTTGGGTATGCTATTGAGAACAGTTCTTGCCGGCGCAGTCTAGTGTAATTGTTAGAAACATTTAATGCTAATATTTGTAGTAATGCTGGACAGTTCACAACTCCTCGAATGAGTTTGACAACGTATACCAGGAGACGCAGAATGCAAAAGAACTACAGAGATCAATTGGTGGCATAGAAATGTCGTATGGGATTAATGTATGCAGAGATGACATGTTAGTATTAGCGGAGAGGGACGATAAATTGTCGAATTTGATAAGTAAATTATATGAGAGATGGGAATTGAAAATTATGAGAATGAAAGTTGCAAAATTCAAAGAAGTAGTGATAGAAAAGTGTGAAAGGAGAAGTGAATGCGACATATATGATTAATACAAGATTGGAGCAAATTTGCTATTCGGGTAGTATTTTCGGACATGACCGAAGAGTTGAGAGGGATAAACAACGGTGTGTAGAGATAGGAAGAAAGTTAATGGGGTACTAAAACACACATATTCAAACCGGACAGAATCAAAATCTGCTAACATAATAATCCATAATACTATTCTGGTGCCAACTTTGATGTATGTAAGCGAAACGAGGACGTGGAATAAGACTGAGGAGCCAAATATATGGTGTAGAAATGCGTCCATTGAGAAGAATGCATGGAGGACTATGTATGGCAAAATACAGAATGAACTGATACGGGATTAATGTAAACATAACCTGTTAAGTAAGATGAAGAAGGGCATACTTGGGCATGTGGAATGAATGAATAAAAAAAACTAACAAAACAGATATATATAGTGCAGATGTGAGTTGAAGGCGTTTGAGACGATCAATGAAAGTATGGTTGGATCAAAGAAAAGGGTCTTTCAAATTAAGCGGGTTTTTTAAATTCTTGGATAAAACACAGATGGCGTCGCGAACTTGCCTGGGTCTTGTGACATTTGAAAAGTGTAATGTATGACATTTATAAAAATGGAATCGTATACAATACAACAACGCGTTCAAATTGTTGAATTATTTTATGTATTGTAATCTCCGGAAACGGTAATTTTAATTGGGCACCAAGATTATGTGATCTGACACCGTTGTATTATTTTCTCTGGGGTTACGTTAAACGCCAGGTCTATAAGAATGACCCCCGATCAATTCCTGAGCTGAAGGACGAAATTATTCGCGTTATTGGTGAGTTAGAACCGCAATTATGCCAAAATATCATCGAAAATGTTTACAAAATAGTGGACATCTGTGGAGCGGCAAGAGGTGGACATTTGGCGGATATTGATTTTTGTGTTTAAATGTCATACATTATACTTCAATGACCAATAAAAAAAATTTGAAATCAAAGCAAATTGTGTGTTTTATTCAAGAATTAAAAAAAATTAATTAAAAAAACAACTCAATTTGAAAGAACCTTTACCATAAACTCGTATATTCTGAAAAAAGAAAATTTAGAAAGTCAAAGAAATCGTAGAAGTTGTATGGATGGAGAAGAGGCTAAGTGTGTCGAAATAGGAAAGTCTAACGCTCTGTTATCTCTGCCTACCCCGACAGGAGATGATGTGATGCTATGAATATAATTCCCAAATTAAAGGTTTGCAAAAATACTGTACACTTTGGAGGTAACTATTTAACTTATTCTCGTATTGAATGATGTGTTGTGCAATTATCAATCAAATGATTATTTTCTCACTCATATTTTCATTTGAGAGTCTTAATTCATTAGCCATTCGTTAACTATTGCTAGTGTTATCCAAATCCGTCAATTTGAATCCCCTTAGTGGCAAAGACGGACAATAACCCGAACATTCCGTTTCATATATGAGTGGATCAGAACCAGATTTGACTATCCCACAAAAATATTAAATTTAAGTTAGGCACATACGCTAAATCTTTATACCCATTTCTATCAGAACCGAACATGATTATGAGGTTATAGTTCACCATAAGTGATGACATCTACCGTTACATTTTGCAAACAATAGAAAACAAACCATTTTTTAATAGATCTGCAACTTTGAAGTCAATTATCTCAAAACAAGATAAATGTGGGATAGTCATGTCTGGTTCTGACACACTCATATGTAGAGTAAGATATCGTAAATCAAAGGAAAAGAAAGGGATGGTGGAGAGGAAAGAAAAAATCAGGAATGCAACACGTTATATTACTTACTAGTTAGAGGGCCCTCGAGAAGAGTTTGTTATTTAAAGGGCGTCGTTTTGTAAATTACCCATTTATTAATAATAAAATGTTTTTTTGTGACTGTTCCACAAGTATATCGCGACACTACGAATATTTGCAAAATACTTAACATAATGCAATTGTAACGAAAAACTAATCAATTTTATTATTTCCGGTATACAATCGCTGGGTGTATAGTATGCGATTGACAACATTGATTGTGACTAAATCTTCCATATGGTACCGTACCGACCGCATCATCGTTTTACTAAACCTACAATAACGGAATTTTGCTACCAGGAAATTGAAAAATTACTGTTTGTGCCTTAACACTTGCCTTACTGTGCAAAAAAGTTCCCCCAACCACGGTGCTGGACGCTAAGCGTCCAGTGAAAAATTTATATTTTTAATTAAAATTATGCAAAATCCTCTAGGTTATTTTGTGTAATTAGCTATAAAAATCATTTTATTATGTGTTAAAACGTCAAATGATCAAATAAAATATAAGTCCTGGCCACTCGCTGTCCATCACAGGGTGGCAAGTGTTAAAACAAAAATAACAATTCGCTTCGTTGTGGGGGATCAATTAAAAAGCTAGAGTTGTCTTGTCGAGCTTTCAAAGTGACTGGCATTATCGCATAGAATCAACATTATATGGGGTAGGAAAGGAAATAATAATAAATAGAATAGGGATTGTTTAAAAAAACATGAAAAGAAAAAAATACGAGCTGAATTTGAAACAACACCCTTAATTTTATTTATTTATAAGTAAACAGTACAATGTACCTTATAACAAAACGGTACAATGTACCCTATAACAAAACGGTACGATGTACCTCATAACAAAACAGTACAATGTACCTTATGATATAACAAAACAGTACAATGTACCTTATAACAAAACGGGACAACGTACCTTATAACAAAAAAAAACAGTAGTGAGCGCTCAACACATTAAGTGTGACAGACTACCAAAATAAATTGAATTTTTTTAATACAATTTACAACAAAAATATTTATAATGAAACAGTTATCAAATCCTTAAATCACATGTTACCAACACAATACGGGTCTGTCCATAGGCGCACAGTCCGCACTGCAAAAACATACAAACGCAATAGACCAATCATTGAAAAACAAATAAAATACAAATTGATAACAAAATATAAAAGACAGAATCAGAGAGCTACAGCTTCACAAATCCTCAAAACCCACGGGGTGGAATGGGGTGGAATGGGGGGGTGGGGGGGGTTCACAAAAAGAGTAAAAAAAATCCAATAAATAATTAAAATATACAAAGTGAGATATCATCAATCAAAAGGAAAGGAAGGGATGGTGGAGAGGTAAGGAAAAGAAAAATCGGGAATGAAACACGTTATTTTACTGTCTAGAAATTAAGAGTTTTTCAGTCGCTTCTTAAAGCATGCCAAGGACGGAGCGAGTCTTATATTGGTTTGTAACTGATTCCAGAGTCTCACTGAATGGACAGTAAAGGACGACGTAAAAAAAGAGAAGCGGTGAATTGGAAAGGACAATAAACAATCTGTTTGAGCGTAGCGCTAATCCATAATTGCTATATTACTAATGATTTAATATATGCTGGCATCTATAAAGACAGCTTTTTGCCGAAACAGAGTATTTGTTTTTTTATTTATGTTCTCTAGATCAGTGTTCCCCAACCGGTGGTCCGCGGCCCGGTGCCGGGCCGCAGAGACTTTCCGCCGGGCCGCAAACAGTATGTCAAATTTCAAGAAATTCGCCATTCAAAAATATTAAATATAGGATATTTTCGCTTGCACGTTGACTTGTATTTTTAATAATTGTTAAATAAATATAATTGGTATGATAATGTGACACAATGATCGCTGGTTTTCTCAGAATGGAGAGTCATAAATCTTCTTAGATACACTTAGGGAGAACGGAAATATTTGCTCTTGGATAGTGAACTCGGATACAAAACCCTACCTAAATATATTTCCAAGAATTTCATAATATATAATTGTTTTCATTTTGGAATGGACCGGTGAGAGTAACAGTACATACGAGTAAAATAATGTCAGAGACAGCACTGCAGCCAAGAATATTTAATATATTAGCAAAGATGCAACAGCAGGTTTCGCATTAGTTTGTTGAAAAACCCCATTGTTTTTGTTAAATTTTAATTGTATCAGACAATGTTACAAATAAAATTGTAACTGTTATATGTATATTTGTTAATTATATTGTAGTTACACACGAGCATGTCCATCTGTCACAATATAAGATTAAAAACATATTAAATAAAAAAACCATTTTTATTTCAGTATTAGTGGTCCGCGAATTTTTTTTCCTTTTTTTACCGGTCCACAGGTCTAAAAAGGTTGGGGAACACTGCTCTAGATGACATATTTTTTGTGATCAAAAAAACTTTCGATGAGGTGTTGGGTAACTGAGATTATAGAAAAGTAAAGCTAATTTTGTTGCAGGTTATAGAAAGTTAAGCTAATTTTGCTAAGGGTTGTTACAGTGCGCTGGAAAATGCTTGATGTATAAGTCTCAACGATTATTACTTGAGCGCATGTTATCATCAGAAGATAAAAACTGCAACGTTTTCGAAACGGTGGCATCATAACTCAAACTATGCGAAACAACACTCTGAAAGACATATAGTACAATGCAACTAAACTAAGTGTCTTTTTTGGGTTGCGAATCGAGTTCGAAACCTTCAGATGGAAGACAAGGTGCCAATGGAGCTCGTCTCAGAGGTGACTGGTGTGATGTCAGTGTAGGTTTTATGCATATTAATGTTCAATCTGTTTTTTTTTTTGGTGATCTTATCTAATAGCAGAATGTTGGCGCCGTAGTCCAACAATTAGCATTCATGCTAAACAAGAAAGTCTGAGGTTCAATAATTAGCTTTATTAGCAAGCGCTTCTATTTCATTTCATTGTTGGTATCTCTTTCTTCCTTTTAATGCTGGCACTATCATCGAGATGAAGGGAAAATGCAGACTCAGCAGAGACACATGACACGCATGGCAACTGATCAAATGTTCACTATCCCTAGAGTTAAAACATACTTTGTCCAAAGTGAATATGCCTATTTAGCTCCCATGACATACAATGGAGTGCCGAATTGCCGCCGAAGTCCAACAATTAGCATTCATGCTAAACAAGAAAGTCTGAGGTTCAATGATTAGCTTTATTAGCAAGTTTCCTTTTCATTTGATTGTTGGTACCTCTTTCTTACTTTAAATGCTGGCACTATCATCGAGATGAAGGGAAGATGCAGACTCAGCAGAGACACATGACACGCATGGCAACTGATCAAATGTTCACTATCCCTAGAGTTAAAACATAATTTGTCCAAAGTGAATATGCCTATTTAGCTCCCATGACATACAATGGAGTGCCGAATTCAATAAAGGCAAAAGGAGGAAAACAATTTAGGCAGTCGATCGGAGCGTGGTTGTTATTGCGACAGGAGTTTGAGTGCTTGGGCTCGCAAGAGGAATGACTTATGGAAAAGGTTTGTGTGAGTTCTTGAGTGTGGTGTTTTTTGTTGTTTTATATTTATATTTTTGTATAACTGTATATATTTTTTCTTTTGGTTTATGATTGTGTGCGGTATATTGTGGGGTGAATGTTTTGGTCTGTCTGGAGTGATGAAGTGTGAAAAGTTTGATTTCGCGTGATGTATACATATGTAACTGAGTGTCACTGTTTGTCAGATTGATGAGAATGTGCAACGGGTTTTTACATAATCCAAAATCAGAAAGAATTATCGATTTATTTTATAATGCTATATGTCCTCAGTGAGATACAGGCAAAATCCTAGCTTAATGGGGACACGACAAATGAAAGGCAACAAACCCAGATCCATTAAAATTGTGTGTCAGAATTCAATTACCTGTTGTTTTTCGCAAATGATGTATATTTCTTGTCATGAGTAAACTAAATTTAAAAAAAATGCACAATTGTTCATAAATTTAATTAAAAAGACAATAATTTAAATATTTTTTGGCAAACCATGTAACTAACTTGCTTGAGTCACTTTTGTCTGGTTGGTTGGAATATATTGCCGCCAGGTAATAAGCCCGCAAGATTATTTTTACAATGAAGTGTTAATAAATACATAAAACGTTGGAAAATTCTAGAAAAACGTGACTCTACTAAATTATTAGAAAAACGTGACTCTACTAAAAGACGGAGGAAGTAATAACTTAAAGAAGAATAGAATAAAATGGATATCTATATTCTATGACTACCCCAATAGGGGAAAAAGCGTGACGGTGGCCACAGTTAGTACAAATTTCGCCAATACTCAATTCACAGCATATATTGCCTAGTACTGGCGATATTACAGCTGTATGAGATGCTATAAATGCGGAGTGTAGCGGCGCAAGGACGGGAGGGGGGCTCCTTACACCGCGACACATTCGCGCCATACGAGCGAGGCAGCCAGTTTATGAATGGGTCTGCCGTTTCTCTCGCACCACCTATTCAGCCGTGAAGGCGGGAGAGGGAAGTCCGACCTAGTGTCGCCACTACAACTAAATCGTTTGGAGGTGGCACGTAACCTTTTGTGAAAAAAAAAAAAACAAAAATGTCAGAATAAATTTTACTTTAGAGGCAGTGATGGAAAATTTAAAAAATCGAGTTTCTACGGTTAAATTGTCAATATATTTTATTTATTTATTTACATGCCAATTAATTTATTGGATAAGGTTTTTCAAAGTGATTTAACTTAAGATGATTATGAATCACAGAGAGGACAGATCTTGACACTTTCCTATTCATCCTCCATATTCATACATCTAATCATGTACAATCTTCATTATTCATACTTTTCACTATATCTTTCAAAATCAGCTCTATTTGGTCTAACCACATTTTCCTCGGTCTTCCTAACCCACGCACACCTCACACTTCTGCAAAGTTCAAGTTTCACTTTCATACATATTTCCATGCTATATTTCCTCAGTGAGATACAGGTAAAAGTCTAGTTTACTGGGGACACGACAAATGAACGGCAACAAACCCAGATTCATTAAAATTGTGTGTCCAAATCAAATAACCTGTTTTTCGCAAATTACGTAATATATATTTGTTGTCATCTGTAAAATAAATACAAATAAATGTATCAAGGTGGTCACCAACATACCATAACGTATTGTCATTTTTACTACTCTTGATATTACGCGGTTGTTGTACTCGTATATAACATTAAGTGCTCCGTTTCCCTTATTCCTTCATTACCCTTTTTTCAATGTCCCTTACAACTCGCCCGTCACACGTAAATATACTGCCGAGATAACATAACTCAGCAACATGTTCCAGTTTCTTTGAGCTAACCCATACACCGCACATACGTTTTTAATCACACTTCTTTCTATAACCATAACCTTTGATTTCACTTCATTCATTTTCAAACCTTTTACTATACATCTCTCATATAGTTCACTTATCATATCCTTTGAAACAAGAGTTCCCAAAGTGATCGATATCGACCCTCTGGGGTCGATTTGATTTTTCTAAGGGTCGATAGTTTTAATAAAAAAATTTGGGGGTCAACGACAGCAAAAATAAACCCCCTTACTTCTGCTATTTGTTTGTTACTTCAAAATATCTATGATTCCAATAGGTACCTAATTAAGAGTTTTGTACTTATTTTGAATTAACATATTTATTTCATAAATGTCAAAAGTTAAAAAAAACTCCTCATATTTTTTTGCTTTAATTTTCGTCAATTTCAATATTAAATGTTGCACAAGATAATGCACTAATCCGTAGTCCTTTTATCTTTTTCAATCTTTAATTACAAGTGATTAAAATAAAAAGTTTGATATCTAGTGAAATATTTAATATCGAGAACTGTACAAACTTATTAATTTGAGTAAGTAAAGTAAATGACTAAAGGGTCGACGGTTTTAAAAGTTTGCCGAGCTCTTGCTTTAAAATGTCTTCATTTTCAGCAAATATAACCATATCTACATACAGAAGTCCACATATGTTACATTAACTTTAAAGCGAATTCGCAGGTAGATACTTTTTAAAACCATTAAAGCAAAATCAATATTATTATCAACAACCAACAGTTAAGCACCACGGTGAATCGGGACTTTTTATAGCCAACAAGTGTTCCCGCTTATGAATGAAGCGTGTGTCTCCTTCTGGCGGGGCCTCTCGCTTACACCCCCGCCCGTTCCCCGACCGACAAACAAGAAGTAAGGAAGTCACCAGGGCCGGACCGCATAATTACTTATCAACGCCCTCAATCAATATACACTTGAGGCAAACACAGTGTTTGAGGACAAATAATATACGAGATCTGACGAAGCAAGACAAATGGTCGAAATGGGATTTTGCTGTTGAACCCTTCATTGGAATATTTCTTCCTAAGAATTGACATTTTGTCCTTGGCAAAAAAAAAACAATATTTATCTTTGAACAAGAATATTTTAAGATAAGATAAGAGAGCGTTTTGTTTTTTACAAACACTTTATATAATGAATTCGTAGAATATTTCATATCGACTGTATTTAATAATGTTTTACGTATATAGTACATATATATATATATATCATTAAGCCGTGTCTATTGTGGGTTAGGCAGAAAGGATGGATCGTCATACTTTCCAGCCCAAGCATACAACACACTTTTCTCCGTATTCTACCATGTCGTCATGCACAATCTTCTATTATTTATCCTTCTTACTTAACACTTCCCTTACGGTGATAAAATTGAAACGCGCGCTCCGGTGTTGGGTAGTGAGTACGCGATCAAAAATTAGCGATTTTAAATCGGTAAAATAAGAACATTCATATTTAATCCCCTTAATTAATTATAATTGAAGTTAAAAATTATAATAATTGACATTTATTTGCTGAAAACATTAAAAAATCATCTGGCAACGCTCACGGAACGGGCGTAGATCTAGTCTCGTTGCCAGCTCAACAGCTACTGCGGCGCGGCAGGGTTGGTGGCTAACCCGGGCGTGGCTTACACTTGCGAGGTTGAGACAATTGAGCTCCTCGCTATTCAGTGAAGTATGCAAAAGTGAGATGCGAATATAGTGTCGCGCTTCCCGCATACTCTTCACCTATCGTCAAGACCCAAGATCGAGGCACTCACAGTGTTTAAATGCGAATTTGTTTCCGATATTCAGAAAATACTTACGATGTAGTCGATAAATTCTGATTATTATTAATATTATTTTTTAAATCAATGCGTAAATATATTATGGAGGAAAACCTAAAATCTTAACTTTGTATTTATTATATTTATAGAGATATTGATGGTTATTAGAAGCAACGTGTAGAAGATACCCAACACAGGGAAGGAAAGGTTAACTTTCTTTCAAAATCTGGTCCACTTGACCCAGCCAAATGTTCTTGGTCTACATTTTCCAGGTACATCTTGCATTCTGACTTATATATGTACTTGTTTGGTCCTTCTTTCGTTATTAATTCTCTCCACATCTCTAAACCACATTTAAGTTCCTATCTTAACCCTTCCTTCCCTGTGATGTGTAACTAGTACACATTGCTTCTAAAAACTTAAATATCTCTATAAATATAATATATACTGGGTTCAGATAATAGATATTCCTCCGTAATACATTTACACATTGAATGAAAAAAATAATATTAATAATAATGAGCACTTATCGGCGACATCAGAAATATTTTGTGAAAATCGGGAATCAATTCACCTATACAATCAAACGTGTGCCAGTGTGTGACGTTGGTATATTATTTCTATAAAACCGCTATAGGTGAGGAAGCGACGCTATGCACGTCTCACTCTCACTCTACTTCGGGGTATGAAAACGCAAGAAATAGAATCTCAGTTCGCTCGCTTCAGTAGCTTTCGGGCATCCATTTGAGGTGGTCGCTTCGCCCGTTTTGTGAACGCCAGCCGATGTTTTTTTCATGTTTTCAGCAATTAAATTTCAATTATTATCACTTTTGACTTCAAATTCAATTAATTTATGCAATTGGCTATGAACATTCTTAATTTTCCTATTTTAAATCGCTCATTTTTACAGGTGTATTGAATACACAGCACCGGAACGGCCGGGTTTTAATTTCTAATATATATGTTATTGTATATTCCGCCATTTCTTAATACATTGACAATCCACATTTTTTTCTTAGCGCACGTATCCATCCACAGCATTAATCTGACTTGTGTTAAGTCCAAGATTCACCATCATACGTCAAGGTTGGCCCCGACACACTATAATGTATTGTAATTTTTGTCAGTATTAGAAATTAGATGAATATTCCTTATGAAATTTATTTACACATAAATATTATTACACCGTGACCCTTATGGGGTAGACAGAGAGGATACGTCTTTATATTTTTCTATCCAAGCACACAACTCTCGCCTTCTCCGCATCCATACATCTCGTCAAGAACAATCTTCTAGTATTCATAATTCCCACTTAACTCTCTTTTAAAAAAATGGTCACTTGAACCACCAAAATATTCGTCGATCTAACTCAGTGTTTCCTAAACTTGTTTGGGGGTATCACCCTTTTTAGAGCTGTACATCACTGTACAAAGACTGTAGGATAGGGGGATGGCTGCCGCTCGATACTAGGAGATTTCAGCTCACTTTATGCTTTTCCGGTGAAAAGTAGCAGGGTAAAGAAATTCCTCTTTAGCAGGTAGAAGTTGTTCGTAAGTAAAAGGCAGCAGACTGAAGTGAACTAAGAATGTATTTTTGGTGTTTTGTGCTCCTTATGTGCGGCCAATCGCTCATCGTAAGCGCCTATTTTCGCCCGCGCATGCCGTCATGACTTGCGAGATATCACATATCTCGCACATTTTCGCATGCATGGGCCGACCGACTTTTGATACTAACTCGCGCGAAGGCCGCGCATAAGGAACATTTCGTTACGGTCGATACACAGCAAGTACATCAACAAAACAAGAAAATAAATAAATCAAATGATTTGGGTGACGTATACGTCCGATACAAGAGCATATATTTTATCACTTTTTTCTTCATTCATTCGTTATACATGCCCAAAATATCTCAGAGTGATATTCTTGATCTTAGGCCGAGGCCACACCAACTTCGTTAGGTACCAAGCTAGGTTTTAGGTGATTCATATACTAGGTGACTTCATCTTGGCCACACCAAAGTGTTTCGCACAAATTCATTTGACATTTGGGAGCGGTTGAGTCAACAAACGATGCCACTCTCAAAACTAACCAATTTCATTACAGCTTACCATCTTTATTTACTTCCTGTACAACATCATTCCAAAGTGATTTTATTACAGGTACATTTTTGTATAATTTACTCGATGTGTTCCACAAAGGCTCCCTTTTATACACAGCTGTTATTAAAACTTCCGCTATCTTGTAAAATCACGGTGACACAATAAAATTAACCAACACGTCTGTTCGCTAGGAGATTCACTCGGTGACTAATCGTCAAGTAGCGGGGAGCGAAGCGTGCAGTGTAGTCATTGCGATAGTATGCGGTGTGTTGGTTCGCTAGGATATGTCGCCTAACTCGCAACGTAGCTCTAAGCACCAAGCGACGCTCCTACCTGTATGGTCTCGGCCTTACTGAATGCATCAGCAAAACAAACGAACAAATGTATGTATTTATATTGAATACTGGACAACGTGAAAGTATAAGGATAGAAAAATATTAGAGAGAAAAGAAGAAAGAGGCTACTTATGACAGTAGAAATGGATCAAATGGTGGGAGAACAGGATAACGAGTATATATTCAACAATGACCTCTTCTTCTTCCTAGTGTCATGTCAGGTCCCACAACGTTGACTATCAACTGAGAGTAGGCATTTTTGTCCCCAGCAGCCAGAAAAAGGTCCCCAACGCTCCTTATACCAGTTCAATCACGTATATTGCGGAGCCCGGATATTTGCCTCCTGACAACACCTCTTCGACCCTCTATCTTGCATTGGAGAATGAACTCTTACTAACATCTAATTGACAGTTAATGTAATAATATTCACGTTTTTATTTCATTAAATGTAAATTACAATTAAAACCAGTCCTGGAGAAGTTAAATAAACACAGAAATCATTCTTTGTTATTCGGTTGATCAGATCTCGACAATTCAATGTGTTGTTTATTGCGGTAAATTGACAAGAAAAACCACATATACATTTTTTTTATTCTCAGCTGGTGCTTCGACACTTGTTCTTTATTCCTTTAACAAAGTGCTTAACAAAGTGCTTAACAAAGTGGACGATATCACCCACTGAAGGGCCATGGATACCGATACAATCCGGAGAGGATCTCGGATGCAATTGAAGGAGTCTAATAATTTACGTATCAAATCCTTGAAGGATCCGATTCTGCCCTGGTTGTACCGGATACCAGCCAGGTGTCTACAAATCGGGAGTAAAAAATCCCTAACGACATCCCCACGCCCTTCTCCGCCCGACCGTCATACTACGGGGAAGGAAGTGGTCGCCCCCTCCAGCCCTCGTAGTAACTCATGAATGGGAGCCCCAAATCTCGGTGCAGTCGGCCTGCAGTGAAGGATTCTCTATTGTCCTGCAGATAACTTACGAGTATACCGGGAGTTCCCCTGATATTAATCTTTTCCCTGCCAGGTATGGAGTAGGTGATATATACATATAGACCAGACATTTAATTGTAGAAAAAAAATTAAAGCCAAGTCGGATCCCATGACGGTTCGATGGTTGACAATCATAATCGATCAGAAGAGATTGCCTATCTTATAATCTCTAATACAAATCTTGATTATTGTCGACGAGAAGAGGTTATTCGTCTTGTTTAGATTCATCTCGAGGAATCTATCTGGAATTGGTGGTATGTACCTATGCCAGACGTTTTTGTACCTATGCCAGACGTTTTTTGACCTGTACCTATGCCAGACGTTTTTTGACCTGTATCTATGCCAGACGTTTTTTGACATTTTTATTTTCAAAAATAAAATAGCGTTATAATAAGTTTAAATTTTATAACTCCCTTTTTGTTGGTGTTCTGTTATATTTTATACATCTTTTGTTGGTGGTCTGTTATATTATATATCTCTTTTTGTTGGTGTACTGTTATATTTTATATCTCTTTTTGTTGGTGCTCTGTTATATTTTATAGCTCATTTTGTTGGCGTTCTGTTATATTCGATGCCTCTTTTTGTTGGTGTTACGTTATATTTGATGCCTCTTTTTGTTGGCGTTCTGTTATATTTGATACCTCTTTTTGTTGGTGTTCTGTTATATTTGATGCCTTTTTTTGTTGGCGTTCTGTTATATTTGATGCCTTTTTTTGTTGGCGTTCTGTTATATTTGATGCCTTTTTTTGTTGGTGTTCTGTTATATTTAATGCCTCTTTTTGTTGGTGTTGCGTTATATTTGATGCCTCTTTTTGTTGGCGATCTGTTATATTTGATGCCTCTTTTTGTTGGTGTTACGTTATATTTGATGCCTCTTTTTGTTGGCGATCTGTTATATTTGATGCCTCTTTTTGTTGGTGTTACGTTATATTTGATGCCTCTTTTTGTTGGCGTTCCGTTATATTTGATGCCTCTTTTTGTTGGTGTTCTGTTATATTTGATGCCTCTTTTTGTTGGTGTTATCTTATATTTTATGCCGCTTTTTGTTGGTGTTCTGTTATATTTTATGCCTCTTTTTGATAAAATTCAATGATTTTATTATTGTATGGAAATTAAATTCAGGGTTGTCACTACACTGTACAAGAAATGTAAAACTACACAACGCAATGCACAAATTTCATTTTATTCTTAACACGAAATTTCATTAATACATAATCAAAGATTACCATTTTTTACATAAGTAAAAAAATATTAAATTAGCCTTAAATAAACCATTTTAAATAAACTTTTACGACACACGAGATAAATGGTGTCAAAAAATATTGCGACACAAATAACTAATACATTATTGGGAATCTACTCAACAAAAAACTACTGATGTGCTAACCCTAGTGATATACGAGTATAACGACTGTCGCTATACGAGGCGTATCCAGAAAGTTAGAAGCGTGTATCTCGGTACCAATTCGAACATAATTCAGTCTTATTTGTGCTCCTCTGATGATGAGGTGAAAGCCTTGAAACCGGTAGGGTTATACTGTTACAAAAAGTGGAATAAATAGTGTTTGATAAAACAAATTACAATGTCTTTAAACCTCCACAACGTTAATGCCTTAACTGTAAATACTATAAAAATATGCATATGTTAAATTGGTACAGTAAACTTTACAGTATGAACGCGGATATAATCCGGCTAGATCCGTGCGGTACGGGTTAATAATGCAAATAATTTTGTTTATGGCATGGTTAAACTTCTTGTTGTCTTTGGTCTGGGGCTTTTGGTTTTCAATATATGGTATGTATGTCAAAAATTGATGTAAAGGAGGCTAAGGATGTGTGTCGAGAGATCAAACTCTGGTGGTCCGTCCTCTATACCTACCCCGACAGGGAAACGGTGTGATGGTATGTATGTTATTAAATATTTTCGTAAAAACCTGTTTACATGTGTACACACATATAGTATAAGTCGTATATTTAAAATTACATTTTAGTGTGATACAATATAATTTGGGACAAAACGGAAGCTGCCGAAAAGGAGAGACGAATGGACCGGAGTTAGGAGAGAGGAGGGAAGTGAATGAATGAATGAATGAATGGAAGATATAAATTATGATCCAATCAATGTGTAGTGTAGAAAAAAAGAGCAGAACTCGCTCGTATCGTAGCGAGGTCCGGCTTCTCCACCTCTAACGGTTGCTGGCACGTCCGGTCATGAATGAATAAATAATTCATTCAAGAGATTCATTTAAAAATATAAATAAATCACACTTAGTATTTTTCTAGCGGCTAGTGGCAATTTGTTTAACAAAAAAATAATTAATTTTATGCAAAAAAAAAAAAGGTTTTGCAAGGGCAATTAACCAAAACAAAAAATATGCTTAGAACTAATAACAGTGGTAGAGGAAGGCGTGGTAGACGAAGACCAAGGAAAATATTGTTGTATGTCTTGAATAATAATAATAAAATGACAATTTATAAAGCGCCGTTTCAAGAGCGAAATCTTCTCAAGAATACTCTATCTCGGGACTCGAACCCACTATTATTGAAAGCTTAAAATATTAAAAAAAAAAACATCATTATCATTTGTCAACCAGGGTCGATCCACTGCTGGATGAACGTCTCCCCATGTCGACTCAAAATAGTTAGATTTTTTGCACGTTGATGTGATGCTGTCATGCTACCTGATTTCATCTATCCAGCGTACCTTCGGTCTTCTTCTGGTCCTCTTTATGCCTCTTGGGTACCATTGGATTATTTCGGATATCCATCGGGAGTCTGATATTTTGGCTACGTATCCTGCCCATTGCCACTTCATTGATTAAAAAATAAACATATCTAAGTTGAGTATAAGAATATTCTGTAAAAAACATATTCTGTAAAAAAAACTGCAAAAAAATACCAAACATATACTGAAAGACGGAAATGTTGAAAGTCTAAGAAATCGTAGGAGTTGATGAGAAGGCGTATTGATGTGGAAAAGACGAAATATGTGTGTCAAGATAGAAAAGTCTGTGGCTTTGTGCTCTCTGCCTACCTCAACAGGGAAACGGGGTGACGGTATGTATGTAACAGCAGAACTTATTAGATAAAAACCTTTAAAAAGGTATGTATAATAAACTAAGAATTCATGTTGATACCTCCAAAAAAGGGGTGCTTTCTAAAGCTGCACATGCTTCCTCTTCTTTCTGGCACTGTCCCAACTCATTCCCTAGGTAGGCTGTTGGGGTCGGCTCTTCTCGTTCTCAGGCTGTATGTTCTTCGGTTATGTGTGTCGCTCTCATCTAGACCGTTTCTCTGCAGGATTTTGGAGCATTGAGTCATCCAGTTCTTTGGTCTTCCTCTGGACGGCTGTCGAGGAAGATCCACAGACATCGCCTGATTTACCGTATAGTCTGGTGGTCTTCTTCTTATGTGCCCGTACCATCTCAGCTACTATTTATGTCAGTGACTCCCAGGCTACCACGAATGCGTGAGTTATTAATTTTATCTTTCAATGATACTCCAGCCGACCACTCCTGTCTGACGACCATCGGTGGATAAAATATATACAGTCAAACAAACCAAAGCTTCATGGAAAACCCTAAAACTGTACATGCCATTCATATATATAACACTAAGATGCAGACCATTCCACGCCATATGACCAGCAACGGCAAAAGTCCTTTTATAATATCCAGCCCTATTGGATCGATTTGGACCAATTAATTTATTGGATGAAGAAGCTGTCGACCTCAAAATTATACTTCTCTCCGAAGGAACATTTCTCATACACGGATTCGAAATATACTCACATAATGTATACATCCCATTTCAGGACTGAAATACAAAGAGACAAAGATTGAAAATCAATCCAAAATATGTAATATAGAAAAGTCCGTTGATTTTTATTTCCCTACAAAAAATATTACCGTTCATGTTGATACTTCGCGGACTGACGTTTACGTAAATATAGTACGTAAACATGTGATCTTAAGGCTTCTTCTTCCTCTTTGTTTAGGTCGTATGACCTGTTTGTGACAGTGGACTGTCCTGGGATGATAAGTCCAGCTGGTCTTCCATCTTTTCGGCAGTCTTCCTGGTAATCTCCTGCTGTTAGGGTTTTCAGTCTTAGCGATTCTTTCCAGTCTTACATATATCCTCCATGCGGTCCACATGATCCCTCCAGAAGCGCATTCTGTTTCTTCCCTACCTCACTATGTCTTAAACACCACAGACAGACCTTATCGTCTCATTTATGATCCGATCTCTAAGAGTTCTGCCTGCGATGGAGCGTAAGGTTCTCATTCCCGCCACTCTGAGATTTTTTTTTGTCCTGTTGGTGTCGGCTCTCGCTTCTATCCCATATGCCATGATGGGGCGGACGCATGTCTTATATATGACCTTACTTTCGGTTAGCATGTGTTTAGGATTTAAGGCTGATGAGTTGAATAATATGAAGAAGCATTCAGAGAAGGTTTGGGCAAGTGGAACGAATCAACAAAGAAAGACTAAAATAATACAAACATTTGGTGGAAATGTGAGTGGAAAGTGTGTGTAAGAGGAAGGCCAACCAAAGAATGGTTGGGTTAAATGGTTTGATTAATAATGAGGTGAAATGTATTGGAAGTGAACATAGAAAAATACTGAAATGAGCCGAATAAATGCGTACACTGGGAAGAGAACATTGGATGACAATATAAGACAGAATTAGAAATGAAGGGAAGAGGTATGAATGTGAACTTAAGGCTGGTGTATTTAAATAAGATGAATAAAAGCACTCGGAGATGTTTTGGATATGTAGAATGAATGAATAAAAAAAGATGAACAAAACAAATATACAGTGAAACATAAATGTGAGTGGAAAGCATGGTAGAATAAAACTAAGGAAAGGATGGTTCAATCAAATGTATCATCAAGTAAATTGGCGTGTGCAACTTCAAGAACCATTCTATGCAATTTAAAGAACCATTCTATGCAACTTGAAGAACCATTATATGCAACTTGTAGAACCATTCTATGCAACTTGAAGAACCATTAAATGCAATTTGAAGAACCATTCTATGCATTTTGAAGAACCATTCTATGCAACTTGAAGAATCATTCTATGCAGCCTGAATAACCATTATATGCAACTTGAAGAACCATTCTATGCAACTTGAATAACCATTATATGCAACTTGAAGAACCATTCTATGCAACTTGAAGAATCATTCTATGCAACTTGAAGAATCATTCTATGCGACTTGAAGAATCATTCTATGCAACTTGTAGAACCATTCTATGCAACTTTAAGAAACACGTGTGCAATTTCAAGATAACGTTTTTTTAGGAGTATTATAAAAATGTATGATTATGTATGAACATAACACACATACATACACAACACCACACCTCAGACCGAATGTGTAACTATCACATATCGAAAGATCTACGAAGGGTTCATTGAAGTTGTCTTCCTTTATTTACGATAATTTAAAATAAGCAAATGTAGAAAGTCAGAGAATTCGTAGAAGTTGTATAAACGTAGACGAGGCGAAGGATATGTATTGAGATAGGAAAGTCTGGTGTTATCTCTGCCTACCCCGACAATGAAATGGCGTAATGGTATATGTATGAGTGTCACAACACATAGATATAATATGAAGTTAGTTGGATTTTTTTGCATATACAACTATTCAATTTGGCGCCGTAATTTACATATCGAGTCACTCTTAAAATGATATATTCCGGCACTTGAGATAAAAACGACAACTTTGGGAGAGGCCCAGGGTCGGATAAATTCATAAATAAACAACGATTTTATTAAATAAAGACTTTATTGAATAAAAAAATAAGGAGTGTTTTAATTTTTATCAAAAAGTATTTCTATAATCATTAATATCAACCCCCGTTCCCTTCAAAGAAGTCTACTTAGGAAAAAAAATATTTTTCGCCGACGTTTTACGCAATCTACAAAACATTTGTTGAACGCACTTTTTGGGATATTCTTTAGCACACCCGGTGAATTTGACGTTATGCCCTCTATATGGTTGCAAAACGTTGTCCTTTCAATGTCCTCAGCATCTTCGGGAACAGGAAAAAGTCGAAGGGAGGCATAAAATGTGTATTCGGTGGCTGCAGCATTGCGACAGTGTTAGTTTTGGTAAAAAAAATTATATGTCAAGTATGATTTTTTATATGTCAAGTATTATTTTTTGTGTCTAAATAGTCGTTACGAATCCCGAGTTCGAACGTCTATGAGGAATTCGCTCTCTAAACAGCGCTATATAAATTGTCATTTTATTGTAATTTGTTTCATCAAACACTATTTATTCCCCTTTTTGTAACGGTATAATCTTACCGGTTTCAAGGCTTTCACCTCATCATCAGGGGAGCACAAACAAGACTCAGGGGATTAATTTTCCTTAGTACACACATCTTCACAGCATTAATCTTACTCTTATCCTTCTGCGAAGTCCAAGTTTCACTTCCATACATTTATTTATTTTATAAAACAGATCACTGCAAATAAAATATTGCGAGCTTATTGCCAGGCTACAACCTCTTCCAACCAACTAGACGAAAGTGAATAAAACAACTTGCATATCGCAAAAAACATTCAAATTATTATTAATATTTATGAAATGTATGGACATATAAGAATATATTATTTATAGTTAAGGCATTAACATTGTGGAGGTTTAAAGATATTGTAATGTGTTTTATCAAACACTGTTTATTCCACTTTTTGTAACGGTATAACCCTACCGGTTTCAAGGTGCACACCTCATCATCAAGACTTGTATGTGCTCCCCTGAGGATGCGGTGAAAGCCTTGAAATCGGTAGAGTTATACCGTTAGAAAAAGTGGAATTAAGTGTTTGATAAAAACAAATTACAATGTTGTTTATAGTTAAGGCATTAACAAAGTGGAGGTTTAAAGGCATTGTAATTTATTTTTATCAAACACTGTTTATTCCACTTTTTTGTAACACTGTTTATTCCACTGTCTTGTTTGTGCTCCCCTGAAGATGAGGTGAAAGCCTTGAAACCGGTAGGGTTATACCGTTACAAAAAAGTGGAATAAACAGTGTTTGATAAAAATAAATTACAATGCCTTTAAACCTCCACAATGTCAATGCCTTAACTATAAATAATATATGACCTTTTATTGTTGGAATGTACACCACGTTAGCGTAAAACAAAAATATCAAAGAGATCTTATGTGAAAACTAAATAAAAAAGCTTTTTCAATAAAATTGGGTACTGCCGGGAATCTAACCAGCACCCCTCTGATTCAGTGACAAGCGTCTTACCATCAATACCTCGCAGATCGTCTTTCTCAATCGCGAGGGATAGTTGTTTATCATCAATATATTCACAATCACTGTCAAGTGTCTGTGAATATAGTATATTGAAACACTGTCAAGTGTCTGTGAATATGGTATATTGAAACACTGTCAAGTGTATGTGAATATGGTATATTGAAACACTGTCAAGTGTTTGTGAATATGGTATATTGAAACACTGTCAAGTGTCTGTGAATATGGTACATTGAAACACTGTCAAGTGTACTCGTATGTGAATATGGTATATTGAAACACTGTCAAGTGTTTGTGAATATGGTATATTGAAACACTGTCAAGTGTCTGTGAATATGGTATATTGAAACACTGTCAAGTGTATGTGAATATGGTATATTGAAACACTGTCAAGTGTTTGTGAATATGGTATATTGAAACACTGTCAAGTGTACTCGTATGTGAATATGGTACATTGAAACACTGTCAAGTGTACTCGTATGTGAATATGGTATATTGAAACACTGTCAAGTGTCTGTGAATATAGTATATTGAAACACTGTCAAGTGTCTGTGAATATGGTATATTGAAACACTGTCAAGTGTATGTGAATATGGTATATTGAAACACTGTCAAGTGTTTGTGAATATGGTATATTGAAACACTGTCAAGTGTCTGTGAATATGGTACATTGAAACACTGTCAAGTGTACTCGTATGTGAATATGGTATATTGAAACACTGTCAAGTGTTTGTGAATATGGTATATTGAAACACTGTCAAGTGTCTGTGAATATATTGAAACACTGTCAAGTCCGGTACTGACAACCACGCTTAGTTTTTTAGTGTATAAAGGTGACCCGCCAGTTCCCACATTAATTAAGAGGTAACAAATCGATACAGACATCGCCAACCTGTCCATTATCCGGAGTCCGACCCACGCAATCTGCTCCAACACTGTATACATTAATTTTACTGGGTCGCATAAATATTTTTAAAAAAATGTCGTGAGATAAATATAATTTACTTTATATATTGTATTACAGTGTAATTACATAAGATACACCCTAACTGTTATATTGCAGAGTTGCAATCTTTCTCAACCAATCAAAAAAAAGTTGTGAAAACCAGATATTTCATACATAACATATATAGGGTCTTTCAAATTGTGCGGTTTTTTTTAAATTCTTGAATGTAACACACAATTTGCTTTGATTTCAAAAAAACTTTTTATTGGCCATTGAAGTATAATGTATGACATTTAAACACAATAAACAATATCCGCACAAATGTCCACCTCTTGCTGCTCCACAGATGTCCACTCTTTTGTCAAAACTTTCGATGACATTTTGGCATAATTGCGGTTCTAACTCACCAATAACGCGAATAATTTCGTCCTTCAACTCAGGAATCGATTGAAGATCATTCTAATAGACCTGGTTTTTCACATAACCCCAGAGAAAATAGTCCAACAGTGTCAGATCACATGATCTTGGTGGCTAATTAACATCACCGATTCCGGAGATTACAATACATAAAATAATTCAACAATTTGAAGGCGTTTTTGTATTTTATACGACTCCATTTTTATAAATGCCATACATTACACTTCTCAAATGTCACAAGACCCAGGAAAGTTCGCGACACCATCTGTGTTTTATTCAAGAATTTAAAAAACCGCTCAATTTGAAAGACCCTATATAACATATTAATAGTAGCACCACTTAAACACGGAATGACCTTGTTGAATGAATTTTCTGATATCGATATATTCCACATCTCGGTGGATAAATAGAGGATTTAGCTCTTTAATACACTTTGTAGGCATAACTGATTCACTTCATAGGGAAGCATAACCGAGTCACTTCATTGGGAAGCATAACTGAGTCACTTCATAGGGAAGCATAACCTAGTCACTTCATAGGGAAGCATAACTGAGTCACTTCACAGGGAAGCAAGCCTACTTGTAGACGTTTATCGATTTGAATTTTTCTTGTACCATGTTATGTGATCTAAGATTTATTTCGTTCACCCGAACAGTATCAAAATCTGATAAGATTTATTTATTTATTTTATTTATTTATTATTTTTTTTAAAACAGGCTTAGCCCAATTACTTTGAAAAATACAAGACATTAAAAAAGAAGAAAAATTATATAGAAAAAAATAATTATATAAATGAAAAAAAATAATGCATATGCATACATACGAGTATATACACAAAAACATATGATACACATATATTCACAGTCACTTAAGTATGTTGATGAGTGCTTTTTAACGCGCTCAATCTAAGAAGAAAATTTATTTTTGCTTTTGGTAATGTGATATGAAATATGTCAATATCCGAAGCAGTCCCGTTCAGAAGAGTTAAGGCCCTTCCAACAGGCATAGCGGCTGGAAGACTCGTTCTTGCGTATGTTATTGAGAACAGTTCTTGCCGGCGCAGTCTAGTGTAATTGTTAGGAACATTTAACGCTAATCTTTGTACTATTAATGCTGGACAGCTCACAACTCCTCGAACAAGTTTATCAACGTATACCAGGAGACGCAGATCTCTTCTTACGCTCAAGGAGTTATACCCGAGCATGCCCAGCAGAAACTGAGATGAGTCTAAAATAATATTTTAATACCCGCTTTGATGTATGGGATTGAAACGTAGACGTAAAAAAAGACTGACAAGAGCTGAATAAATGCTTGTACTTAGAAGAACACACGGGGTAACAATGTATGACCGAATACGGAACGAAGTGATAAGTAATGAAGCATGAGTAATATAGTTCCTGTTGACATTATGCTATATTTAGACTTAATATTTATTTTGTTATATGATGTAATTGGGTTACACCTGTATCAAATGTCAAATAAAATAAACAAATATATACATACCATCACGCCATTTCCCTGTTGGGGTAGGCAGATAGGATATAGCACCATACGTTCCTATCTCAAGACACATATTTCGTCACTTCTACAACCATACTATATCTTCTCATACAACTCCTAAAATTTATCTAAATTGATATTTACTCTAATTACAGACTTTTCATTCATTCGTATAGTTTCAACAAATCCATATCTGTTATGCAGGCATTTCGAAGACAATAACAGGGAGACAACAGAGCCTTCGAGTTAAGAACCACTTGAGTAGGCAAGTAATTCGCAGTTAGTTATTGCAAGTGTTGGCAACACTGACGCACATGAAAAAGAAATTTTGGCACATGAACTCTTAATACATAAAAGAGTTGTAGGGACTACCGTCGTCCCTGAATATTGTCAACACGCACGGTCAACGACCGACGAACCGACCTTCGGACATGCCCAAAGGTCGCATACCAGAACATTAATATTGTTTACCCGCAAATACTATTTACTTTACATTCCACAGTAGAAAGAGAACACATCGCGCTGTCTCACCGTTTTCGTCAACAAATTATCTACCCACTATATTATTCGCAACGTCTGCAACCACCTCTGCACGCGCAGGAGTGAGATAAAAATATATTGCGGACGCACTCACGCGCCCCGTTCTGAAATGTATATATACCTACTTATCACTTCATCGCTGTTTACTATTCATTGATTATTCACTCTCACTTTCCGCATTGCTAATCGAGGTATTTTATTTAAATACCAAACACCAATCATAATCATCAGCACGTCCTACTAGGACATCCGCTAAAGAGTATTAAGGTGTCTTTCTTGGCGTATGGAAATGAAACATGGACTTGGCAGAAAAAGGATTAAAGTTAGATTAATGAAGTGGAGGATGCATGCGCTAATAAAAAATGTGGTGTCAAATGTTTAAAAGAAGGTGGAATTACTACATCAGAAATTGATGTATGGATAAAATGGATGTTTTAAATAAGATGGTTTGGACATGTGGAGAGAATGAATGACTAAGCAAGTATACAAGTCAGAAATGCAAAGTGTGAGTGGTGGAAATAGGTTGAGGAAAATGTAGCTGGACAAGTTAATCAGATTTTAAAAGAAGGTTAAGCGAGAAGAATGAATATCGTAGAATTTGGATAATGTTGGATGTTTAGCGGGGACGCGCTGATGATTTTGATTGTTTGGTATTTAAATAAAATACGTCGATTAGCAATGCGGAAAGTGAGAGTGAATAATCAATTAATAGTAAACAGTGATTAATGATCAAATTATGCTTTATTTATCGGTAAGTAGGTATTTATACATTTCAAAATGGGCGCGAGAGTGCGCCCGCAATATATTTTTATCTCCCTCTGTGCGTACAGAGATGGTCGCTCGAAATATTGCAGACGTCGCGAATAATATTGTGCGTAGATAATTTGTTGGCGAAAACGGCGAGACAGCGCGATGCGTTCTCTTTCTACTGTGAAATGTATCGTAAATAGTATTCGTGGGTAAACAATATCAATGTTTTGGTATGCGACCTTTGGACATATCCGAAGGTCGTTTCGTCGGTCGTTGACCGTGCGTGTTGACAATATTCAGGGACGACCGTAGTTCCTACAGATGCTTACATTTTGGAGATCTGTTGTCTCTGCCTATCCTGCAAGGGGTACGGAGTGATGATATGTATGTATGTGAACAACGAACTCTCAGACCAGACATTTACTACCATTTTGGATACCAACGGGAATCAAATCCGAAACCTCCAAGTGGAACACAAGCGTTTTACTCGTACCTTGAGGACGGGAAAGAATTAAAAAAAAATACTATCCGACAACTTTGGGGTTGGCCATCCAAGGAAAAATCAGGACGGATAGGTCCTGGAAGATGGGCGTATGACTGAAGTTCCTGGAAGATGGGCGTATGACTGAAAAATTCGACATTCTGTAAAATCAACAGTATTTCAGTTCAAGTCAGAATATCTAATATGTAAAAAAAGTTGTTAAATAACTTTGTTTTATATTTGTTTGAAAAGGATTCCTGTCTAGTTTTCATTTAAGGCCTGTTTAACCTTTCCCTTCCTGTGTTAAAAAAATCCGCGCGTTCCGGTGTTGTGCATTTAATACACATCAATACACATGTGAAAATGAGCAATTTAAAATCGGAAAAATAAGAATATTCATAGCCAATCGCTTAAATTAATTAAATTTGAAGTCAAAAGTGATATTAATTGAAATTTAATTGCTGAAAACATCGGCCGACGTTCACAACACAGGCAATACGACCACCTCAAATGACTGCTCGAAAGCTACTGAAGCTAGCGAACTGAGATTCTATTTCTTGCGTTCCCATATACCGAAGCAGAGTGATAGTGAGACGTGAATAGCGCCGCTTCCTCACCCATACGGATTTTTAGAATGAATACTGGCCCACGTTTGATTGTTTTGGGGAATTTATTCCCGTTTTTCACAAAATATATCTGATGTGGCCGATAAATGCTAATTATTATTAATATTATTTTTTCATTCAATGCGTAAATGTATTGCGGAGGAATACCTAAAATCTGAACCCAGTATTTATTATAATTTATAGAGATATTAAAGTTTTTAGAAGCAATGTGTACTAGTTACACATCACAGGGAAGGAAGGGTTAACATCTTTCTAGTTGTTAGAAGAGATTGCCACGTGGGTATAAACCCGCTAGATTGTACATGTATACAACGCAAGCGTAATACAATTACGTTGAAGCGTTATTTTTTTTATGCTTCTCTTTTATACTAAAATAGCGGAAACTATGCAATGTTACCCTGAATAATAATTAAAAAAAAAAAACACTTTCCAATGCTGACCTTATTCTCCACACTAAGAGCGGATATGGCAAAATAAATAAAATCAGAGAAAAACACCTTATGTCGTTTATAGGAATCGATGAAATGAAAATGTTTCCGAGCTGTTACAGTCGTTACATAATGGTCCAATGTCTAAATACAATAAATAAATTAGCTATCAAAGCTGTCCCAACAACCGAAGTCCGCTTTGTTCGAGAGATACTGTTCTAGGTTTATACTGTTTATTCAAATGGTATACAACTCACACATCAATCGGCTGCCGATTGGCATCTAGTAACATCTATTTTACTGCGACATAAGCCATCTTCTTGGTTCGTCCCTCAATACTGTGTATTGAAAAGCGTTTATATTTCTTTCCCTATTTTATAATGTCTTAAAAACATACTTTCAAGAAATTAAGTTGTTCAAAAACATATTTTCAAGAAATTAAGTTGTTCAAAAATATACTTTCAAGAAATTAAGTTGTTCAAAAACATAATACAATGTGAACCTTCTCTCTTGCTACAACACGTTTTTCTATTTCTTTCCCTCTTATAGCATCTTGAAAACATATTTTTCAGCAATTGAGTTATAGATAAACATAGTACAAAGTGAACTTCTTGGAAGACATCGACGTACATACATTAACTCTCAAATACTATAGACATCAGGCTGGAACAATTTTAAAAAAATCTGAGTTTAAACAGGAGTCGATCCCGCTACCCCCAGGTTGCTAGACAGGTTTCTTTACCAACTAGGCAACGGTGGTTGTCATACTCGCCAAAAATACAAATTTTTCTAATATATCACAATTCATTCACACAGAATCACCTTTTTGGCTACCTTCGTTTAATTTTTCTGTTATTTTTGTCAATTAATTTTTTCTCTGAAGGCGTATCCAATTAAGCAATAAAATATTGCGTAACACGCCGTGTTTGTGTCCAAAACAAACTTCAATTAGAAAGACGCTGTAAATACGGTTGAAAATAACGAGTGTGTCCAAAAATAATTATCTTTTAATATACTCCAGGACGTAGGGTCGCCTTTCAGTTCATTCAGTTTGAGAACGAGGCAAAAAATATGAAATATTGTAATGAGATTCATTGATTGCGCGCTTAAGTGTATAGGCATAACCGAGCTAGCGGCAGAAATACATTTTATCGAGCCGCAGATGCTGGTCCATTACACAGGGTAACTAAAAATTGAGAGTTTCGCGAAACAAATAGTTTCCCTCCTCCAAATACAACTTTCGAATTAAATTGCCCTACCGGTTTCAAGGTAGAAAAAACCTACCGGTTTCAAGATAAAAAGATGTGTGTGTCGCGATAAGAGCTGAAGCCTGGTGCTCTCTCCTTTCTGCCTACCCCGATAGGATAACGGCGTGATAGTGTGTAAATATTTTAATATCGAAAGTATTGATATTTGAAAAAGAGAACCTTTGATTCATGTATCTTACCGATCCTCACATATGGAATCGAAACCTCTGTCCTAACAAAGCGAATAACGCAAAAAAACTATTAGTGACACAGAGAGCCATGGAGAGGAGGATGCTTGGAGTTTCACTGCGAGATAGAAAGAACAACAAATGGATAAGAGAGAGAACCAGTAACGGATGTAGTTGAGATAGCAGCTGCCTTAAAATGGAGCTGGGCAGGACATATTGCCAGATGCTCTGACTCTCGATGGACGAAAAAGGTCCTGGAATGGCAGCCTAGAACGGGCAAGAGAGATGTGGGGAGACCACAGGCTAGATGGTCGGACGATATAAGACGGGCCGCAGGGGTGAAGTGGATGCAGTATGCCCGAGATAGGGAGTTGTGGAAGACCGAAAGGGAGGCCTATATCCAGGGATGGATCCAGAATGGCTGAAGAAAAAGAAGAAGTATTGATAACAGTGGAATAATAACAATAAACACCACAATTGTAATAGTTTCGGTCATCACGGTGGTAATGATAAGAGGTGATGATTCGGCGCGAACACCTTGTGTGTGATGAGGCGTCACCGATGTTTGCATACTCCGGCAAACTGGTTCTCCGCCGAGTCCGGCGCCGGGAAGTTCTCACGATTATTATGTTAATTTAGCGTTTAATCTACGCTGTCAAACCTCTCTGTCTAACTCTGCCCGTCTTCTGGCTTCTGCCTTCCCCGCTCCGCCAGATCGACTCTCTGCTCTGCTCGTGCAGAAAACTGGCGCTGCTCCGGCACGGACTTTGAGAGCTTCATTAACCATCATCATTACTTGAAATCAAATATGCAGATCATATCAGTTACATGTTTAAAATGTATGGATGCTGTGAAGTCATGCATCATATGAATATTTATTAATTCACTACGTTTGAGTCCATGAATCTTCTTTGATCTAATCTTCGGAAGCCATTTAATTACTTACAGCATAAATACATACGATGGTCTCGGTAGAGTAGTTGGTAAGACTAGTGGCTGCAAATTCGGTTCCCGTTCGTGCCAAGTTTAAAAAAAAGTATTGAATCCAGTTTTCACTAAAATATTTTTTTACAAAACTTCTGGTTATTTTGAAGATATGGCTAGGTTTGTTGCAGAGGTTTGCCGGTATAAATCTCGCTGTAAACCAGATTTTTTTGAAAAAGGATTCCAGTCTTATTTTCCATTAACCCTTATCTTGGCAAAATTCAAATATTAACGTTTTTCTTTGTTATATGGTAAGTTATGAAAGAAAATTGAGGAAAAAATCAAAACTTTGCATTATAGGTTTTTTTTATATGTAACACCCACGTTACATTGCCAAAATATCAATTTTTATAAAACACAAAAAGGGCTATAAAATGATTCTATAATCTAAAACAAGAACAATATTTACAAAGCTGAATTATCAACAAATAAAATGGTTTGAATAATTTTTCTCTACATGTAGTCATTAATAAGATATTTAAAGATTATTTACACCAATTTTCAAAACGCACCCACGCTGTTCCAGACATGTTGACCCGATGTCGTTTGAAAGCTTGTAGTGCTGTCAATATTTATCCCCAGATGATACCACTGCACAAAATAGTGCATGTAAAGTATTTGAATGTGTTGCCTTCTTTGAAATTACGTTAGAGTTTCTGGATTTAAAAAAAATCCCTAAATTAGTGTAACGCCTGTGTTACAATGCTATGATAAGGGGTTAAGGCTTCTAAAACATATTTCTGATTGGTTAGAAGATATTGCCTAGCAGATTGTACTGTATAACGAAAGTGTAATATAATACAGTACAATTATCTTATTAAGCTATTTAGTGTTCGGCCTAAAAATATGAAATTTCTTTCTGGATAACCTACTACCTTGATCAAAAAGTTTTAGGACCGGCCACCGTGTGGCGCTGTCAGTCACCCGATTGGAATTCCTTTTTTTTTGTTAGGTTACCACATCTATCATTGACACTTCCCTCCAAATTTCAGAGTCATAGCTTGACATTTGTAAAAGTTACGCTGTACTGAGTACATCTACCTTTGTGAGTGTTTTCGATTTTTTACAAGTTTGAAAATGGCATCAACTGTGCATCAACGAGTTTGCATTAAATTTTGTGTGAAAAATGGATTTAACGGTCCGCAGACCTTGGAAATGTTGGAGAAGTGTTTTTCGGTGGCACGAACGCTTCAGAAGTGGTCGTGAGTCGGTCGAGGATGACGAACGCAGTGGCAGTCGAAAACCGATTAAAACATCGATAACATACCGAAAATTGAGTACCAGCGGTGTTTCGAGGATTGGATAAAGCGCTGGCGTAAGTGCGTTGCAGTCTTTGAAGGGGACCATATCGATTTTGATGAATAAACTTGTATTTTCGATTTTATGAATAAAGTCCTAACACTTTTTGATCAAGTTAGTATATGTTTCATACAATAATATCTTATCGCATTTTATTTTATCGAAAGTATAATATAATATAATACTCTTATGTTAATAATGTTTTGCCAGATTTTGAAGTGGTTACACAGAATACTGGGTTATGTGACAAAATTACATCACAAACGAGGAAGTCATTAATAAAGCAGGTATTTTTAGTGAAGCAAAGCTGGCTGCTCATACTGGAATTTTGGTCTCAACGTAAGGATATGCAATTGAAAATTGGACGTGCAAAAAGCGAGATAAAAGCAGTAGAAATTAGAACGAAACGTGGAGTGCATGGACAAACAATATATGATAATAAGAACATAAGGAAAGAATGCGGATCGAAAGATGTGAATAAGATGAAAAGATGCGAACTGAGATGGTTCGAACATGAAGAAAGAATGAATAATCTTAAATTTACAAAAATAATTTATATGAGTAATAAAAAAGGTACTTAAAGTTTGACAAGGCCTAGGAAAACGTAGCACAACCAAATTAATCAAATTCTGAAAAAGAGAAAACCCCTTTATAATAGGAGAGTATACATTAACACGTGACAGAAACGAAATAATATACCAAAATAAAGTGGAGATCTGTTATCTCTGCATAACCCCAATAAGGACGTGTGGCGTGATGATGGTTAAGATGATGACCCTCAAAATAAAAATGTCACGCTAGCTCGGTCATGTAGTAAGAATGGAGCGGAACAACTGAAAATGTCTATGGCATATCTTCGATAGGAGACGACAGCTCGAGAAGAATGTAAATTTATCTAAATGCTCGTTACGACGTTAAGTCTCGAACGATTAGATACAGTGATAGACCACCAGTTCGTTATGAGAAAATAGATTCGTCGCCACAGCCGAGCGGAGCCAAGCCGAGCTAGGGTATGATTAGCGATGGACTAGAAAGACAGGTTCCTAGTTCCAGCATCTATCCATGAGAGCACTTCCAGTTCAATCTGCCGATCTAGAAGAGGAAGCTCTGGACCCGACGGATTCGGTCCGGGTTCCCGCCCCGCCCCCGCGCGATCAGAATGATTTAAACGCTGGCAAATAACAAGTTTGCCCGGCTAAATGACCAATAAAGATGAAACGCTCAAATTAATTGCCACGCCGTGCTACATTTCTGTTTTTTCGCCACTAAACATAGATTGTAGTAATGTCTCTGTAACTGTTTCAATCTATTTTTCATTCACTCCAATGGCTCTCTTCAAAGTACTATCTATATCCGCATTGGTGATGCGACGATATTCTTTGCTGATGAGGATTTTTCATATATACGAGTACATTAAAACTTCGATATAAGACACAGGTGAGGTGTCCGTTAAATCCGAAGGTCCATAATATAATTAATAAGTTCATTATTTTAAAGTTTTCCGACAAATTAGTTAGTTTTACTTATGCAGATGTAATACATGCGTTAGTTTAATTAAAATAAAGCATACTATATGAAAAATATATGAAAAGTTTAATTGCACAGAAACGATTTCAATATGTATCCATAAAATGCACATATCACAGCTGAAGTGAAAGCTGCTACATAAGAAAATCCATACAACGTCCATATTGACATATATCACTTAATTAATCACCGTATTTTTAAGATTGTAATAAAAAAGTACGCGTTTGAGACTGAATATGTATTGTACAGTAAAACCTCGAATTAAAGGACTAATTCGAGCGAAGGGGTGTCTGTTAAAGCCGAAGGTCCTGTACAAATATAAATTTTCCGAATGCGTATGTTAAAAAAAATACAAAATACTTAGTAAATCTGTTTTTACTTATGTAGACACACACGTTAGTGTAATTAAAATCAAGTATGTATAAAAAGTTTAATTTCATAGAAAAGTTTTATATTTGTATAAATCATTGCTTAATTACTCACCGTAGTTTTGAGACTATCATAAACAAGTATGCGATCTAAATGGAAGTAAATGAACAAACATATTTCCGAAAATATATTTGAATTATATTTAACTTAGCAAATAAACAATGTTCTTAAAAAAACAAAACGAAATTTTAACCGAATATCGTTTTATGAGCGTTTAAATAAAGATATATACGAAGCGTAAATTTTGTCCGTTAAATCCTAAGTCCGTTAAATTGAAGTCTTCAAAATCGAGAGTTGACTGTACTTTGACCATAATTGTAAATTGGTACGTGAGTTTGTTTTTGATTGTATTTTGGTTTCTATATTTCGGGATTTTAAAATGTTGATTAGGATAAATCCTATCCTTTTTTGATGAGTTTCTTTGATTTCATACATTTTTACCTCGCTGTGAATAAAGTTTATATTTCATACATTTTTACTTCGCTGTGAATGTTTTGATTTCATACATTTTTACCTCGCTGTGAATAAAGTTTTGATTTCATACATTTTTACTTCGCTGTGAATAGTTTTGATTTCATACATTTTTACCTCTATGTGAATAATTTTTATTTCATACATTTTTACCTCGCTGTGAATAATTTTTATTTCATACATTTTTACCTCGCTATGAATAGTTTTGATTTCATCCATTTTTATCTCGCTATGAAAAAAAAAAGTTATTTTGTGTAGGTTGTTTTTTTTTAAAAGCCTTAAGTGAATGTACCTGTATAAAATTTACGTTTCTAATTTTAATTATCTTTTTTAGTATAACGTCATTCTATTGTTATTTTTAATACTTATGATAGCACTATAAACGTTCCTTTAATTTTTTGTTATGCTTTGTGAAACGTATCTGCCTTAGGACGGACAGTCGCATTGCTTGACAGGGGAGTGCTGTGTATATTTCATTGCAAAAATTAAGTATAAATAAATAAAAAATAGGTTGGATTAAATGGAGATATGTTCTCTCTGCCCACCCTTATCTACCACGCCATATACTCAAATTTGCAACGAGTATTTGCGTGTCAACTGTCTAACAATAAAACAATTACATTCGTAATCTTGTACACAAACGCCTTTATAATTATTTAATTTATTTTAATTTTATTCCCATGAGAAAAATGACCTTTTTGATATGGAAGGTTAAAAAACAACAACAAATATTTATTTGTATATTTAACACTTTACTGTAAAACAATCTGGCGTGCTTATTGGCAATCTCTACCAACAAACCAGATACAATTTAATAAAGGCAGTTAGTCATATCGTCGTGAAATTCACGAATAATAAATATATGACACATAATATAAATAAAAGTGAGATATCATCAATCAAAAGAATGGAAGGAATGGTTGAAAGGAAGGTAAAATTAGGAAATAAACACGCTATATTACTGACTTGAAATGAACAGTTTTTTAATCGCTTTTTAAAACATACCAATGACGGAACTGGTCTACATTGGTTTGTAATTGGTTCCAGAGTCTCACTGCATGGACAGTAAAATCCCATGTCAAAAACTGAGAGGTGAACTGGGAAACCCAATTAACAGTCTCTGTTTGAGCATAGGTACTCGTAAGTTGATGATCGGAAAGACACTGATTTTTTCGGCGAGATAAAAGGGGACTTCGGTACAGTTAAGGATACTATACAATAGTGAAAGTATGTGAGCTTTGGGTCCTTTTCTCACGTTTAACCAGTTCAGTTCCTGATATGAAGGGATGTGATCGCAGGTACATTGACATGTAAACAGTGTTATACAATATAAAACAACTAGTGTAAGACGAACAACACAACACAGCAAATCTACTATATACAATTCATCCCGGTAAGAACAAAATTTTCACTTAAGTTCTGTGAGTAGTCAAGGACATAAGAAAATCCATACGCTGTCCATACTGATTGCCCTATCTGTGCAATCTTGTTATGCAAGATCTGTTCAAATAATTATTCGAAATGCAGCGATATTGAATATCTACTAACATTGACAGCTGTAATTCAATCAATTCTTTCTGGCAAGAACAACTTCATCACTTGACTCCATTGAGTATTCAAGGTCATATTAAAATCCATACAATGCACATATCACAGCTGAAGTGACAAAGCTGCCCGCCCGCTATAGCGTTCTCCTCGCACTGTCCCCGGTCGCCCCATTCTCGCCGTTTGATTCATCAATTCTAGTCATTCATTGGACTGTGCGGAGTCGTGCGGTACGTTGAGGTGGCACTATTATTAGACCTGCCTATATTTCTTGGTAACTATCTGGGACCAGGGCTCGGAAAGCAGTCGTTCGCGAGCTGGAAGGTTAAGAACATCGTTATTCTGAAAGAGGTCTTTAACAAACTAAATAAGGGAGATCCATCTAACAAGGTTTGGCCGTGTAGAACGAATGAATGGAGAACGACTAACAAAAGAAATATAAATATAAACATTGCAAATTGGATCAAGCTCGCAGATTTACCGCACAAGTAGCGCAGCAAATGTGAGGCGCCCATGATTTATCCTGGTCTCCGATCTTGCAGGCAAAATATAACTCATATGCCTTCCGTATTAAAGGTGTTATATTTCTATGCTGTTCCTTGAACGCAAACCCCCCACAAACGTAACAAAAAGAGTTTGGGCTATTAATGCAGTTCCTTGGCATATTTATCCTTTCAAAATAAGTTTTTTCACTCAAAATCACAAAAAATCTCGCTTAAATCACACAACACCTATAAACATCACTTTGACACAACCTGCAATTAATGATAAATGACACTTGTGCAATGCAGTTACGGTGTTGCCAGTATAAGATTTAATTTAATTTTTTCCCTAAAACAGTTTTTAGGTATTTCTCGGAATTCTGACGTGCCAGGATAATAAAAAATACATATTATTGTAACATAGAGTATGCTCGATTATAATCACGCCAAGTTGTTTGAGAAGCAAAAAAAAAATCCAAAATTGTTCCCCAGTGTTATCAATGGAAAATTAACGTTTTTCAAGTTTGTCGACATCTGATTTATAATCTATACTATCCACGTATACTCTTGTACGAGTATGATAACATTATGGCTCCATAGCTTCAGTACTGTAATTACTCTTGCGGCATTGTATAGTATACACAGACCTGATTGAGACTGGAAGCCGTTTCTTTTTTGCTGGTCAAATAATACACATAAACAATAAATTATTAATACTTACGGCGCTTACTTGTTATATCTAACTGTCTAGTTATGTAAAATCTTGGAATATGAGAGACAAAGAACACATTCAAAACACGTATATCGCTTGTAACAAGGTGTTGAATTCATGGTTTTGTTGGTTCGAAAGATCGCGCTAAAAATGAATGAGATATTTGTTAAAAATGTCAGCTGACCACATATCAATAAGAGTGCTCAAATCGATAAGAAAATGATTTAAGTAATCTAAAAATAGCAGACAATTTTCCAAATAAGTTGTTGAATTCTTGGTTCTGTGGTTCGAAAGATTGAACTAAAAATGAATGAGATACGAGTATTTGTTAAAAATGTCAGCTGACCACATATCAATAAGAGTGCTCAAATCGATAAGAAAATGGTTTAAGTAATCTAAAAATAGCAGACAATTTTCCAAATGAGTTGTTGAATTCTTGGTTCTGTGGTTCGAAAGATTGCACTAAAAATAATTGAGATATTTGTTAAAAATGTCAGATGACCACATACCAATAAGAGTGCTCAAATCGATAAGAAAATGCTTTGAGTCATCTAAAAATAACAGACAATTTTCCAAATAAGTTGTTGAACTCTTGGTTCTGTGGTTCGAAATATCGCACTAAAAATGAATGAGATATTTGTTAAAAATGTCAGATGACCACATACCAATAAGTCTCCAAATCGAAAAGAAAATGATCTAAGTGATCCAAAAATAACAGGCAATTTTCCAAATACAATATATACATACCATCTCGCCATTTCCCTGTCGGGGCAGGCAGAGAGGACATAGTGTCAGACTTTCCTATCTCGACACATTTCGTTAGCCTCTTCTACATCCACACAACTTTTACGATTTCTTTGAATTTCGACGTTTCTTTTTTCAGAATACCATTCACTTGATCCAACCATACTTTCCTTGACATAAAGTTGCAAACCATTGTCTGAACAGATTTGGAGTCTGTTCAGTTATCTGTATATATGTTTAAGTACCCCATTAACTTAATTTCATATCGCTACACGCCCTTCACTATCTTTTGTAACTATTTTATCATCTAAGCAAATACTATTCAAATAGCAAAATTCATCCACCTGCTCTAATCTTTCATTACTCATCTATAAATCGCATTTACTTTTACTTTCACACTTTTTAAATAAGTTTATTTTTGGTACATCTATGCCCAAGAGGGCTTTTAAGAATTTTTCACATTTATATAAATTATTCAATAAAGGAGAAAAACAGTTTAGGCAGTCGATCGGAACGTGGTTGTTATTGCGACAGGAGTTTGAGTATTTGGGCTTGCAAGGGGAATGACTTGTGGAAGAGGTTTGTGTGAGCTCTTGAGTGTGGTGTTTTTTGTTGTTTTTTATATTTATATTATTATGTGTATTTTTTTGTTTGTGTGTTGTATATTGTGGGATGAATGTTTTGGTCTGTCTGGAGTGATGAAGTGTGAGGAGTTTGATTTCGCGTGATGTATACCATACATGTATAATTGAGTGTCACTGTTTGTCAGGTTGATGAGAATGTGCAACGGGGTTTTATATAATCCAAAATCGTAAAGTATCGAATTATTTTTTCATGCTATATGTCCTCAGTGAGATACAGGCAAATGCCTAGTTTACGGGGACACAACAAATGAAAGGCAACAAACCCAGATCCATTAAAATTGTGTGTCCGAATTAAATTACCTGTTGTTTTTTCGCAGATTATTTATATCATGTGTAAAATAAATAAATAAAATTAATATAAAATATTTAATAACGTATATGTATAAAAACAACAGATACAAACATTTAAAACAGAGATAAAATATTGTTCGAATTAAGAGACAGAACGTGATAAATAAAAATATAAAGCAAGAAAACAATATATTAAATAATTTCTTTAAAAACAAGTATTAACATTGTTATATAAATAATATTTAATAAAAAGTTATTAATAAAAAAGACAAGTCATAAGTTTGACAACAAGAAAAAAGAAACTTCAAAAAATACAACAGTTATATCAAAGATAAATCAAAATGAATAATTCTAGTAACATAATGTGAAAAAGTAACAGGAAACACTGACCATGCTTTGTTGGTCAACACTGTAATCGAGTCGTAAAAAATACATCGAGGGTAAGAACATTACAGGACAATAAATTACTCAAAACCAGGTTGTATTTTCAGTATAGGTTTGGCGGTGAAATTTTCAGTATAGGTTTTGCGGTGAAATTTTCAGTTTGAATGAATCTTAGAGCATGCGTCAATCAGTTTTTCTATCACTTAGGCTTTGGTTTTTACAACATACTCTTTATTTCTATTGCGTATTCTTCTCAGTACATGCTACATATTTTACTACGCTCTTTTACGTTTTCTAAGTCCTCGTTTCACTACCATAATTCGCAGTTGGTACTAAAATACAGTTTTGGACTATCATCTTAACAGATTTATATGCTGAGTTCAATTCAGTTCGATTCCATTACCACACATTCTGTTATGGGGGACAAAATAAGTCCCCATTCCGGGCTTTCACTAGAAGATCGAAATCTCCTTAATTTTTATGAGCACGAAGAAGGAACTGCCCAAAGGGACTCCTCCGGTGGCAAGACACCTCAGTGGGAAAAATATAGTAATAACGACGGAATTAACCTTTCCCTTCCTGTGCTAAAAAAATCCGAGCGTTCCGGTGCTGTGTATTCAATACACATGTAAAAATGAGCGATTTAAAATCGGAAAAATTTGAATATGCATAGTCAATCGCTTAAATTAATTAAATTTGAAGTCAAAAGTGATATAAATTGAAATTTAATTACTGAAAACATTAAATAAAAAACATCGGCCGACGTTCACAAAACGGGCAAAGCGACCACCTCAAATGAAAGCCCGCCAGCTACTGAAGCGAGCGAACTGAGATTCTATTTCGTGCGTTACCATATACCGAAGTAGAGTGAGTGAGAAGTGAATAGCGTCGCTTCCTCACCCATAGCGTTTTTTTAGAATGAATATACCTACATCACACACTGGCACACGTTTGATTGTATTGGTGAATTTATTCCCGATTTTCACAAAATATCTCTGATGTGGCCGATAAGTGCTAATTATTTTTAGTATTATTTTTTCATTCAATGCGTAAATATATTACGGAGGAATACCTAAAATCTGAACCCAGTATTTATAATATTTATAGAGATATTAAAGGTGTTTAGAAGCAATGTGTACTAGTTACACATCACAGGGAAGAAAGGGTTTATGTTCGATATCACGAAAGAAGGAAAATGACTCGCAACACAGTATTTTTTTTCTTATGAAGCGGCTTAAGTCTTGGAGTTCAAACAGCCCAGCAGATTTAAATACTGCACGCTTTGAGTATACGTGTTTTAATGACCCATAGACTTTGTCTGCTATCGCTACATGCACTGGCATGTTGGCACTTTCGTACTGCTATGATATATTATCCTCCTACGGTATATTTACGGGCAATACTAAAACGGTTAGGTTAGGTTAAATTCAATTGCAGAGAAACGGCCTAGATGAAAGCGATACCCAGAACCTAAAAACATACAGCCTGAGAACGAGAAGAGCCGACCTCAACAGCCTACCTAAGTAATGAGTTGGGACACCGCCAGGAAGAAGAAAAAAGCAGAGGAAGGTACTAAAACGGTTAGTATAGAAGAAAAGAGAGAGAAGTTCGAATCTAAAAAAAAAAAACAATGAATTGATCATCTAGCGGCACTATGGCGTAATTTATTGATGCAATAAAAATATCTCACACAAGAATCTTCGAAATCGAGGAAATAATAACGTTTCCTGCAGAAACTGCGACTGTGGCACGCTCGCATCCTGTCCAGCCGGTTGCAGCGGATGGAGCAAGGGAAATCTGATGGCAAAAACGGACCATGGAGTACGCCAACCTAGTTAGAGCAAGAATGGGCAGAGACGAGACATATATTACTTCCATCATAGCTGGATCATCAACGGTACAGCCCGTCATTAAATGGGAGACTCTACTGACATGATGACAACAGGATGGACGATACGGGAAATGCGACATTCTCTCAATCCAGTCAGAATACATCAAAGATAGATAGATACTCGTATTATAATGATGGAATGAAAATCATAACAGCCGAATACGGATAAGTAACTTAAATAAAAGATGTAAAGAGAATGCAAAAAGTAAATAAAATAAAGTGAAATATAAGAATCAAAATTAATACAAAAAAAATAACATTCGATACGGGGCCGTCTCGGGTCAGCCGCCCGCACTTCACAACACCAATTTGACATGAATGCAAGACAGTACAAATTCAATAATTCAACTCTGCAATCAACCTTATTTTACAGCTCAAGATACTATGCGTGTGTAATTTATTTCACTATTGCATCTTCTCCCTGGCTCCATCCCAACTCGCTGTCTGCGAAGACTGTTGAGGTCAGCTCTCCTCGTCCTCAGGTTGTATGCTCTTCTGTCCCGGACTACGTCCCCCAGGCCGTGCCTCTGCATCAGGTTATCTTTTTGCACCACCCATGAATTCTTTGGTCTTCCTCTGGTTGTTAATCGAGGAAGATCCATGGAGATTGCCTGGTTCACAATGTGATCGGGTGCTCTGCGTCCAACGTGCCCATACCACCTCAATCGCCTCTCCTCCATCCTGCTGTTGATGTCTGTAACAACCTAGGCTTCCACGAATGCGTGAGCTTTTTATTTTGTCTCTTAGGGACACACCAGCTGACCATCTTAGCATGCGCATTTCAGCAGTTTCTAGTTGCCTAGAGTAAGAGTTATACATCGTCCAGCATTCGGAGCCATAGAGGAGTGCGGGTCTGACAATCGTTTGGTATACTTTTCCTTTTAACTTTATTGGCATTTTCGGATCACATAGATCTCCCGTCATTGATCTAAACTTCATCCATCTCACACTAATTCTATGTGTTACATCTGCTGCACATCCTCCATCGCTATGGATGAGTGACCCAAGATACTTAAAGGAGTATCTTGGGTCACTATTGCATATTTAATACAATTTTTGTATTTTGACCATTACATTTATGACTTTGTAATATTTATTACAAACACCTGTCACGCCCGTGCAATGAGTGCGGAAATTACGTGGATCTTTTTAATTTCTATTTGATTCTAAAAAATATTTCCTAGAATGTGTGAAGGTATGCTGAAGAATCTTGTTTATGGTATCTTTTAGTGTTTAAATTTCTAAGGTGGTCCACCTGTCGATTTGTAAACGTTGAGATGTCAGTGTATGTATTAGTGAAAGCTTTGTCTTTTTGTATTCAAGTCCCTAAATGGGATGTCTCCATTGTATCTTCCGAATCTCTGCCCGAGAGATATTCCTTCGGAGAGGAGGAAGGTAAATTTCGTCTTTATCGTATTAATTTATGGTTCCGAATCGATCCAATAGGGTGTTAGGATAGAACTGTTATTGTCACTGGTCCTGTGACGAGGAATGTTCTGTCTAGAGATATGGGTGAAGTGAGCGGATTTAAAAATCACTTGAAGACAACCTTTTTTGGGAGGTCTTATCAAAATTAATGATTATATATAAACAATACACACATACATTACACTACACCTAAAGCCGAATATGTTACTTTCACATATCGGAAGATTTACCGAAGGTTTCTTTGTAGTTCGTCTTTCTTTGGTAAGTTTTCCACGGTGTTTTTTCCAAACATGTTTTCTTAATTAATATAAAAATTACTTTATATTATGTCCGCAGCCATCACCTTCTTATTATAAAACTCAACTTTTATATATTTATTTTGTAATATTTTTAATCTGTCAATAAGTGGGTTCTACTCTTTAAAGCGCCCTTGAGGAGAGTCTGCTCTCTAAACGAAAACGATGAAATCGTCAATGGACCACTAAACATTAAACTCGAACTGAACAATATGGAAAGCCGTTAAGAGCAAAGGTTTAAAACAGGATTTAGGTTATAACTTTGATGTATGGAAGTGAAACGTAGAAGTAGAAATAATATAAAAATAAACTAAATAAATAGTGTAGAAATATGTACGCTAAGATGAATATGTAAGAGAAATAAAGGGTATGTCGTAAAAACCAAAGTTAAAGTGAAAGTAAAACTAAATGAGATACTCAATGAAGTATTATATATTAGTAACGAATAAAAGATTATATGTTAGCAAGTTGATAAAGTCTAGATTGAAAAGTACTTTCTCCTCTCTTCCATGGCCTAATTGATAAGACGCCTGTCTTCCAACCAGGGGGTTGTGGGTTTGACTCCCGTTGGAAACTAGTTTTTAGTTACAGTTATATTTTAGTTAAAGCTTGTGTAACAACGTATTTTTGGTTTGTTGGAACATTTTGCAACATGATAATAAACGCGTCATTTTGGATACTGGATAAAAATAATGTGGAATACAACACAATAAATTTTGGATACTGGATAAAAATAATGTGGAATACAACACAATAAATTTTGGATACTGGATAAAAATAATGTGGAATACAACACAATAAATTATGGATACTGGATAAAAATAATGTGGAATACAACACAATAAATTTTGGATACTGGATAAAAATAATGTGGAATACAGCACAATAAATTTTGGATACTGGATTAAAATAATGTGGAATACAACACAATAAATTTTGGATACTGGATAAAAATAATGTGGAATACAACACAATAAATTTTGGATACTGGATAAAAATAATGTGGAATACAACACAATAAATTTTGGATATTGGATAAAAATAATGTGGAATACAACACAATAAATTTTGGATACTGGATAAAAATAATGTGGAATACAACACAATAAATTTTGGATATTGGATAAAAATAATGTGGAATACAACACAATAAATTTTGGATATTGGATAAAAATAATGTGGAATACAACACAATAAATTTTGGATATTGGATAAAAATAATGTGGAATACAACACAATAAATTTTGGATATTGGATAAAAATAATGTGGTATACAACACAATAAATTTTAGATATTGGATAAAAATAATGTGGAATACAACACAATAAATTTTGGATATTGGATAAAAATAATGTGGAATACAACACAATAAATTATGGATACTGGATAAAAATAATGTGGAATACAACACAATAAATTTTGGATACTGGATAAAAATAATGTGGAATACAACACAATAAATTTTGGATACTGGATAAAAATAATGTGGAATACAACACAATAAATTTTGGATACTGGATAAAAATAATGTGGAATACAACACAATAAATTTTGGATACTGGATAAAAATAATGTGGAATACAACACAATAAATTTTGGATACTGGATAAAAATAATGTGGAATACAACACAATAAATTATGGATACTGGATAAAAATAATGTGGAATACAACACAATAAATTATGGATACTGGATAAAAATAATGTGGAATACAACACAATAAATTTTGGATACTGGATAAAAATAATGTGGAATACAACACAATAAATTATGGATACTGGATAAAAATAATGTGGAATACAACACAATAAATTTTGGATACTGGATAAAAATAATGTGGAATACAACACAATAAATTTTGGATACTAATAATGTGGAATACAACACAATAAATTTTGGATACTGGATAAAAATAATGTGGAATACAACACAATAAATTATGGATACTGGATAAAAATAATGTGGAATACAACACAATAAATTTTGGATACTGGATAAAAATAATGTGGAATACAACACAATAAATTATAGAAACTGGATAAAAATAATGTGGAATACAATACAATAAATTATGGATACTGGATAAAAATAATGTGGAATACAACACAATAAATTTTGGATACTGGATAAAAATAATGTGGAATACAACACAATAAATTATGGATACTGGATAAAAATAATGTGGAATACAACACAATAAATTTTGGATACTGGATAAAAATAATGTGGAATACAGCACAATAAATTTTGGATACTGGATTAAAATAATGTGGAATACAACACAATAAATTTTGGATACTGGATAAAAATAATGTGGAATACAACACAATAAATTTTGGATACTGGATAAAAATAATGTGGAATACAACACAATAAATTTTGGATATTGGATAAAAATAATGTGGAATACAACACAATAAATTTTGGATACTGGATAAAAATAATGTGGAATACAACACAATAAATTTTGGATATTGGATAAAAATAATGTGGAATACAACACAATAAATTTTGGATATTGGATAAAAATAATGTGGAATACAACACAATAAATTTTGGATATTGGATAAAAATAATGTGGAATACAACACAATAAATTTTGGATATTGGATAAAAATAATGTGGTATACAACACAATAAATTTTAGATATTGGATAAAAATAATGTGGAATACAACACAATAAATTTTGGATATTGGATAAAAATAATGTGGAATACAACACAATAAATTATGGATACTGGATAAAAATAATGTGGAATACAACACAATAAATTTTGGATACTGGATAAAAATAATGTGGAATACAACACAATAAATTTTGGATACTGGATAAAAATAATGTGGAATACAACACAATAAATTTTGGATACTGGATAAAAATAATGTGGAATACAACACAATAAATTTTGGATACTGGATAAAAATAATGTGGAATACAACACAATAAATTTTGGATACTGGATAAAAATAATGTGGAATACAACACAATAAATTATGGATACTGGATAAAAATAATGTGGAATACAACACAATAAATTATGGATACTGGATAAAAATAATGTGGAATACAACACAATAAATTTTGGATACTGGATAAAAATAATGTGGAATACAACACAATAAATTATGGATACTGGATAAAAATAATGTGGAATACAACACAATAAATTTTGGATACTGGATAAAAATAATGTGGAATACAACACAATAAATTTTGGATACTAATAATGTGGAATACAACACAATAAATTTTGGATACTGGATAAAAATAATGTGGAATACAACACAATAAATTATGGATACTGGATAAAAATAATGTGGAATACAACACAATAAATTTTGGATACTGGATAAAAATAATGTGGAATACAACACAATAAATTATAGAAACTGGATAAAAATAATGTGGAATACAATACAATAAATTATGGATACTGGATAAAAATAATGTGGAATACAACACAATAAATTTTGGATACTGGATAAAAATAATGTGGAATACAACACAATAAATTTTGGATACTGGATAAAAATAATGTGGAATACAACACAATAAATTATGGATACTGGATAAAAATAATGTGGAATACAACACAATAAATTATGGATACTGGATAAAAATAATGTGGAATACAACACAATAAATTATGGATACTGGATAAAAATAATGTGGAATACAACACAATAAATTTTGGATACTGGATAAAAATAATGTGGAATACAACACAATAAATTTTGGATACTGGATAAAAATAATGTGGAATACAACACAATAAATTATGGATACTGGATAAAAATAATGTGGAATACAACACAATAAATTATGGATACTGGATAAAAATAATGTGGAATACAACACAATAAATTTTGGATATTGGATAAAAATAATGTGGAATACAACACAATAAATTTTGGATACTGGATAAAAATAATGTGGAATACAACACAATAAATTTTGGATACTGGATAAAAATAATGTGGAATACAACACAATAAATTATGGATACTGGATAAAAATAATGTGGAATACAACACAATAAATTTTGGAAACTGGATAAAAATCATGTGGAATACAACACAATAAATTTTGGATACTGGATAAAAATAATGTGGAATACAACACAATAAATTTTGGATACTGGATAAAAATAATGTGGAATACAACACAATAAATTATGGATACTGGATAAAAATAATGTGGAATACAACACAATAAATTTTGGAAACTGGATAAAAATCATGTGGAATACAACACAATAAATTTTGGATACTGGATAAAAATAATGTGGAATACAACACAATAAATTTTGGATACTGGATAAAAATAATGTGGAATACAACACAATAAATTATGGATACTGGATAAAAATAATGTGGAATACAACACAATAAATTTTGGATACTGGATAAAAATAATGTGGAATACAACACAATAAATTATGGATACTGGATAAAAATAATGTGGAATACAACACAATAAATTTTGGAAACTGGATAAAAATCATGTGGAATACAACACAATAAATTATGGATACTGGATAAAAATAATGTGGAATACAACACAATAAATTTTGGATACTGGATAAAAATAATGTGGAATACAACACAATAAATTATGGATACTGGATAAAAATAATGTGGAATACAACACAATAAATTTGCTTTGTTTTTTATATTCATTAAAATCGACTACAACACATATGACCGTTAAATATTGTTATTTGAAGAGATCGGCAGTAAATAATGGTAAGCGACATGTATCACATGTTGAGATATTAAGATAACAAGTCTTTATAAAATCTTTTAATTTAGTTATGAAACATTTATTAAAAAAATAATATAATTAAAAAAAAAAGAGATATTAAGACTATTCTGTTTGAGTATTAGATTTTTTTAATTATACTTTTAACTATCTAATTTGTAATTTTGAAACTCGTATTTTGCAATTTTGTCGTTTACCATTATTTACTGCAGAGCCTTTCATTTATTATTGTAAAATATGTTGTACCGATGATAAATAAATAAATAAAAATAAAGTTACAATAATTTAATCAAAAAATTCCAAGAAAATAATCATAAACATTAAAGTTGATTGAAAATAACCGTAAGTGATTTTCCTGTGAAATGACTAAGTTAAATCCACAAATACTTTCAAATCATTTAATTCTTAAAATAACCACCGAACCGTAGAAAATACACATTTCCAAAAATTTATTTGATGAAGTCATCCCGTGTACGAGTGGCCAATAGTTTTGTTCGAAAAAAAGAGTGTCGAAAATAATCTCATCTGCCGATGACGTTTAATAATTGTCGGGCACATTGACACTTGATCAATGGAGGGAATGACAACCTCCGTGGTCAAATTGGTAACATGCTTGATTTCCACTCGGGGATTTCGTGTTTCGATTCCCGATGGTACAAAAAAAGAGTCCCAATCTGGTAAAATGGTAACAACACTCGCCCGCGCCGAGAACGCAGACGATTGTTGTTTCTTTTACGTGCGGTAGCGTTACCAATACGTGTAATGACGAACTGGGAGTTCCGTGTGTACTTCAATAGTTCTTAACTCGAAGACTCAGTTTTTAGGGACGACGACAAGTATTTTAGTAGCAGCTGTGATATATGGGAGTGAAACGTGGACGTAGAAAAATACTAAAAAGAGTCAAATAATGCTGAAGAAATGCGTGCGCTTAAAATAATACATGTGGTGACAATATATTAAATGAAGTGATAAGGGATGAATGTGAACTTAAGGCTGATGTGTTGAGTAAGGTGGAGAAGGGCACGCTGAGATAGTTTGGGAACATAGAACGAATGAATGACGAAAATCGGAAATATCAAATATATAGTGTAAATATGAGTAGAAAACGTATTAGAGGAAGACCAAGGAAAGTATGGTTAGATCAAATATATTTTCTTCTTCTTCTTCCTCTTCTTTTAGGCATGTTGGCCTGTTATGGTCCTGCATCATCATTTCCCTCTTGTGACGTCGACTGCCAGCTGTCTTTCCATCTTTTGGGAGGTCGTCCTGGAGGTCTGCTTGTTGGGGGATACTGTCCCTGATCATTCTTACACGGCTCTTGGTTCCGCCATTCTGGATATATGTTCGTTCCAGAACCTTCTTCTCTGTCGTCCCTATCTGACAATATCTACAACTTTGCACATCCTTCGGATTTCTGTGTTTCGTACTCTATCACGAAGGGGGTTTCCAGCGATATTCCTGAGTACCTTCATTTCGCTGGTTCGAAGGAGATTTTTGGTTCTGACAGTGTCGGCTCTGGACTCGATGCTATATGTCAATATGGGACGGACACAGGTCTTGTATATCCTCACCTTGCTTTGGATATTCATATACTTGTTTTTTCAGATAGTGTATAGTACTTTAAACATCCGGAAATAGCTGCGGCCTATCAAATATATGATATTTTTAAAGAAGGAAATGTAAGTTAGGGAAATCGCAGGAGCTGTATCAGAAATTGTATATATAGATGTAGAAAAGGCGAAAAAAAATATTTCGCAAAAGGAATGTCTGGCACTCTATCCTTTCTACCGACCCCAATAGGGAGACGGTGTGATAGTATGTAAGTAAGAAAATATAGCAAACACTCTTCAAAATGTCTGAATCACCAATTTAGATATGTCGAAGGATACCCATACGAAAAAAATATGTAAACAGCTTGCATTATAAAAAAAACATGGTCGTAATAAGTCGTATAAATATAGAAACTTGTAGATTACTACGACAGGATATGGCACCGCTTAGACTGTGGTTTTCACCGTTCGTAGTATCGTAAATCGAGAAGCTATCAAAAATATATTAATGAACCTATTTATTACAACAGCCTGGCAATAATAAGGAAGAACAGAGGCTTCTTTAGGGTGGGCAATCAGTCGGGCCCCAATTTTCATTCAGATTTTTTTATAATAGTTGCAGTATTTTTGTAATTGTTTTGTTTCTTTCTTCATTTATTTTTTATTTATTTAACACTTTTATTATAAATACAATTTGGCGGGCTTATTGCCAGGCGGCAATCAGTTCCAACCAACCAGACAAAAGTAAATGAAGCAAGTTACGCGGTCGCATAAATCATTCAAATGACTATCCATCCCCACGAAATTCATCAACACATACGTGAGCATATGCCCATGAACCCCACAAAGACGGACAATCACCCGAACATTATTTTTCATATAAAGTGAGATATCATCAATCAAAAGGAAAGGATGGTGGAGAGGAAAGGAAAAATAGGGAATGAAACACGTTATTTTACTGACTAGAAATTAAGAGTTTTTTCAGCCGCTTATTAAAGCATGCCAAGGACGGAGGGAGTCTTATATTGGTTTGTAACTGATTCCAAAGTCTCACTGCATGACCAGTAAAGGACGACGTAAAAAAAGAGGAGCGGTGAACTTGAAATGCCAATGGACAATCTCTGTTTAAGCGTAGCGCTAATCCATAATTGGAAAGACACTGAAAATGTTCGGCGAGATAAGAGGGAGCGGCGGGACAGTTCAGGATATTTTTTATTTATTTTACACATGACAATAAATATACGCCATTTGTGAAAAAAACAACAGGTAATTTAATTTGGACACTCAATTTTAATGGATCTGGGTTTGTTGCCTTTCATTTGTCGTGTCATAACATCTCTAAATAAAGGATTTTCAAACAAAATGTGACAAGTCTGGTTCGCTCAGCATTTTAGAGCAGTGCTCAACATTTCGTTTTTCAAGCTTATACACTAAAACTGTTTTAAGTTATGGATTGAAACTAAATGGCAACAAAGGTGAAATATTGGTTGGAAGAGATTGCCGCCTGGCAATAAGTCCGCCAGATTGTATTTGCAATAAAAGTGTCACAGGTCTTGCCTAGTGAAGTAGTTCTCCTTATCGATAAAATGGTACGTTTATGGATTGTCACAGGTCTTGCCTAGTGAAGTAGTTCTCTTTATCGATAAAATGACAATTTTATGGATTGTCACAGGTCTTGCCTAGTGAAGTAGTTCTCTTTATTGATAAAATGGCAAGTTTATGGATTGTCACAGGTCTTGCCTAGTGAAGTAGTTCTCTTTATCGATAAAATGGCAAGTTTATGGATTGTCACAGGTCTTGCCTAGTGAAGTAGTTCTCCTTATCGATAAAATGGCAAGTTTATGGATTGTCACAGATATTGCCTAGTGAAGTAGTTCCCTTTATCGATAAAATGGCAAGTTTATGGATTGTCACAGGTCTTGCCTAGTGAAGTAGTTCTCTTTATCGATAAAATGGCAAGTTTATGGATTGCCACAGGTCTTGCCTAGTGAAGTAGTTCTCTTTATCGATAAAATGGCAAGTTTATGGATTGTCACAGGTCTTGCCTAGTGAAGTACGAGTTCTCATTATAGATAAAATGGTCAGTTTATGGATTGTTATATATTCGTTGTTCTCCTCGGTTTGCTCTTCAATTAAAACTATTTAAATTGTTAATGTTGTAATGTGGAACAGTAAAAAGATTTTTTTTTAAACTATCTTTTCCACATCACAAACCATTTATTCCATTAGAGACAAATTGTCGTTTAGGCAAAACAGCTTTTTACGTCTTCCGCTGCACTACTATAGCTCGACCAAAGCACACTAGTTTGTATCCAGCCTCTCTGAATAGCAGTCTACCCATAGGCATATCTTTATAGAGAGCAGAGATTACGGTCCATCGATTCCTAATACACTACATACACATGTAGACAGTGTTACATCGTTGCCAATTTCCGCACAAAACCCGTTGAGGCGGAATAGTGGTTTTTTTTTACACTATAAAAAAGTGGCCAATCCAGTCAGTCTCCTGTACGACATCCGCAGAGCACGGAGACGACGGCGGATGTTAAATCCGCTATACAGGCAGCCAGCGCCTGAAGCCAATGTGCTGCGCAACACTAGAGGAAAGGTGGAAACGAAAGATATTGAATACTGGACCAGCACAAAGAACAATTAATTTATTACAGACGCTCTGCCATGATCTACTGTTAGATACTTTCAATAGGACTTATATACATACATACTATACATCACGCCATTTCCCTGTTGTGGTACACAAAGAGGATATATCACTTACGCTTTCATATCCCATCACATATCTTTCACCTCTTCTACATTATCATTCTGGAATAAAGATATACACATACGTGTGTATGTTACAATATTTCATCACGTTATTTCCCTGTCGAGGAAGGCAGAGGAGATAGAGTGCCAGACTTTCCTATTTCGATAAACACTCTTAGCCTTTTCTACATCCATACATCCTCTCATACAACTTATTCAATTATTCCGATTTTCTAAGTTTCCTTGTCTCAGGATATAATTTACTTGATCCAACCCTATTTTCTTGGTCTTACTCAAATTGGCACTATACATATCTGTTTAGTACATTTTTCTTAATTTATTCGTTCCAAATACCCAAACCATCTTAACGTATACTTGTCTTCATCTTACTTAACACATCAGCCTTAAGTTCACATTCATATCCAAAAATTGATTGTGAAAATAATCAATAAACTTCCTACTCGGTATCCCACGACGGAGCTTTTCAGAGAGTATCAGGTCCTGAACATAGCCAATTTACATCTCAAACCCATTCTCTGGCACTACCATCGAGAGGAGGGGAAGATGCAGACTCAGCAGACACACATGACACGCATGGCAACTAATGGAATGTTCACCATCCCTAGAGTTAAAACCTCTTTTGCCCAAAGGCAATATGCTTATTTGGCTCCCATTACATACAATGGCGTGCCGACTTCAATAAGGGTAAAGGTAGGAAAACCATTTAGACAGTCGATCGGAGCGTGGTTGTTATTGCGACAGGATTTTGAGTACTTTCAGGATGAATGACGAGTGGGAACGATTTGTGTGAGCTCGTGAGTGTGGGTTTCTTCTTGTTGTATTAATTTTGGTTGTTTTTGTATTTGTGTTTCTGCGTATTTTTTTTTTTTAATTTTAATTTTTATTCTTATGATTGTGTGCGGTATATTGTGGAATGAATATTTTTGGTCTTTCTGGAGTGATGATGTGTGAGGAGTTGAATTTCACAAGATGTTTCCAGTTGTAGTTGAGTGTCACTGTTTATCAGGTTGATGAGAGCCTGGAATAGGAATAGAGCTTAGGAATTTCCTGGAGAGACCGCATCACAAATGAAGAGGTTCTCCAACGAATCGAAGGAGGAAGGCACCTGCTCAGGATCCTGTCCGAAAGGCGTGCAAGATGGATCGGTCATATAATACGACAAGAGGGCCTCTTGCATGCCATAATGGAGGGCATGACCGAGGGGACAAACTCTAGGGGACGCCCACGCCGAGAGTACCTGGTGGACCTGTTGGTGGACGTGCGCTGCTCAACATACACAGACTTAAAAAGAGCCGCACAGGACAGGGGGGAATGGAGGAGAAGAGTTCAAATTGCTGTAAACCAGTCTTAGGACTGCAACCACGGAAGAGAGCATGCAACGGGGTTTTGTTTTTGTGTAATCAAAAATCGGAAAAAAAGTATCGATTTATTTTTTCATGCTAAATATCCTCAGTGAGATACAGGCAAAAGCCTAGTTTACTGGGGATACGACAAATGAAAGGCAACAAACCCAGATCCATTAAAATTGTATGTCCAAATCAAATTACCTGTTGTTTTTTCGAAAATTGTGTATATTTCTTGTCATGTGTAATAATAAATAAATAAATAAATAAATATCTTATTTCTTCATTCAGTATTCAGTCTCTGTGTATTATTCCCAATGCACGCATTACTACAGTATTTATTCGGCACGCTTCAGTCTTTTTCCACGTCCACGTTTCACCAAAATACAATTGTAGTCATCTTAGCAGATTTTGATTCTGTCCAGTTTTTTTTTCCTACTCAGTCTTGATAAAATATATATTCCCAAATCTGCATACTCGTACAGACTGGACTTAAATTGAATGTACACACATACTATACATACCATCACGAAATTTCCCTCCCGAGAAAGACATACACGATAGAGCGCCAGACTATACTATTAAAAAAGATACATCCTTCGTCTATTCTACATCAATACACTTTTTACTACAAATTCTACGATTTCTCTCACTTACTAATACATACGTTTCTTTCTATCAAAATACTTGATCTAACAATATTTTCTTCGGTATTCCATTCACACGCATTCCAGTCACATTTGCACTTTATCAAAATAATATCAACCTTCTTATTATACTTGAGAAAATGTAGGATGGCCCCTGTGACATTTGAAATGTCATGTCTCAAAGGGATGGGGTAAAAACGTTTTTTTTACAAATCGAATCGTTTTTTTATAAATCGAAAAATGGTTTTTCTCTGAACTGGCGTTTTAATTCCTAATTTTCATTATACTGACTTTCTAATGTATTGTATGATTTGTATATATCTTCAAATAGGCAAAGATCCACTATGAATTAATACTAATTACGAACATTTAATTTACCCCATCCCTAGCCAATGCAGACTAACGTAGTGACTTTTGACAAACGTCACCAAATATTATTTGATTTTAACAAACTGCCACATTTTTACTAATTTGTAACAAGATGTATTAATTTGTCATTATTGTTAGTTTTATGTAACGAATTTGCCTAAATAACCTGCTATTTATTAGAATCGAGGCTTATATTAAAGTTGATAAAATAATTAAAATTACTGAACGTCGTTACAAGGTTGAATTGGGGCAAATTTGTGAACTGTCACAGGGACCACGCTACAGTTTCTCAAGTAGAATAAGCTTCTATTAACGCATTGATAAAATAATTAAATACAACAACCTTTTTTCCCTATATAACCTTAAATATATGTTCCACTGTTATGTCAATCTACTTGGTTTAATTACGGTAATATTTTGATACATACATGCATACATATTACTAAAATATACATAATTTATAAATAAATCATTAATTCAAACAATTACTTTGTATTTATAAATACTGTTTTATTGTATTTTCATGTCTGTTTAAGATTAATTTTGTCAATAATTTGAAGTATTTAAATTAACTGGTAAAATCCACTGTTACGTTGTGAATTAATTAAATAAATAAATATTTAGTTGTCTTGTTACTATTTATCCATCCATTCATTACACATGCCCAAACTATCACATCTTGCTATTCTTCATCGTACTAAAATTATATTTTTAAAAACCCAATTACATAACTGAATTCTAACGCTATTCATATTATAACATACATCGATCGCTCTTTCTCTTTAGTTTCAAAGGTAAACGTGCAGTAAGACATATTGGACAAGAGAAAAAGTAATGAATGGAAAGGCTAGGCTCTCGAACTGAGTGGGGTTATTACAGATTACCCAATCCGCAATTACCCGATTGCCAGGCAGGTAGAAGAGTAGGTAGCTGATACCAGAGTACATGTCCATGTAAAACTACCGTTCTGCAGACAGAATACGTGTATCAATCGGCTGGAGCCGATGCTGATGGCTACTTCTTGGCGCGCCACCAATCTTGGGTTACGCAGCTTCCTAAACATTTATTCACAAACAACATTTCCGATGTAAAGATAAAGATCTAAGAATAAATTTGCGCAATCCAAAGTCATGGATATAGAAAAGTATGAAAGATTAAGTAAATATGATGTATGAATCAACAATGAAAGATTAAACCAAGTTATAAAAATATTTCTGCTGTTTATGTGGTATTTTCTCAGACGATGGAAGAGTTAAGAGGGATATTGAATGGCGTGTAACGATAGGATACAAAAACAATGGGGCACTAAAATACATATACTCGAACCGAACATTCGAGGTGCATGGCTGCGCGGTATCGCACTGGACTTCCGTGTGGAAGGTCGTTGATTCTAATTCCGCGCTATTCTACTCCCTTTGGATGACACAGGATTTTTTTCCTGCTAGTATTCGGGGGTATAAGAATACCTATGACTTTGGTCACATTTATTCTTTCGAATAGCGAGGGGATCCTCGCCTATGAGGCTCACCAACGACGATGATCGACTCGAACCAGACTATATAAAAATCTGCATAGTTGATGAGTCCATAATGGTAATTAATATCAATTTTGATGTATGGGTGCTAAACGTGGATATATAACAAGACTAATTAGAGCCAACCCCTCCGTCCACTTCTCCCCCTCCTCCTTTACCTCCTCGTCGGTTAAAAACCTTTTTCCACCCATGTGCAGCTTCAGGGAGGTAAAGAGATAATAATCTGAAGGTGCTAGGTCAGGGGAATGCGCGAGATGGTTCAGGACATCCCATTTAAACGAGGCGAGCAGTTCCTTCATGGCGTTGGCCGTGTGTGGTCTGGCATTGTCGTGCAGCAGGCAGACTCCCTTTGTCAGCATGCCTCTCATCTTGTTCTGAATCGCCCTCCGCAATTTTTTTCGGGTCTTACAGTATCTTGCAGAGTTGATGGTCTCTCCTTGACGCATATATTCAATTAAAATTATGCCTTGACAGTCCCAAAACACGGATGCCATGATTTTCTTGGCTGAAATTGTGGTTATGAACTTTTTGTCGGAGGGTGAAGAGGTGTGACGCCACTGTTGAGACTGCCTTTTGGTTTCAGGCGTGTAGTATGCAACCCAAGTTTCATCTCCAGTAACGATGGATCGGAGAAATTCATCTCCATGGAGTTTGCAGCGCCTCAAAAACTCTTGCCCGGCATTATTTATTTCGCACTTGGCGGGAGATTGGATTGACATTTTTCACGAAATTTGTTGTCGCGTGACACTTCTTAACGTACTGACCTCGAACCGGTCTCGTTGCGGAGGGGAAGGGTCAGGCTACACGGAAGTGTAGCCAACATGTCGAAAATAAAATCCATCCGGTCGTGAGAGCCTCAGTACATTTCCTTTCTGGATACGCCTCATATGACAAAATACGGAATGAAGCGATTAGGGATGAGTGTGAACTTAAGGTTGGTATGTTGAGTAAGATGAAGAGAAGCACACTGAGATGGTTTGTGCACGTGAAAGGAATGAATAAAGATAGACTAACAAAACAAATATACAAGGCGAATGGGAATGGAAGTGGAGGCACAGAAGAAAACCTTGGCACCTTAAAATTGATCAAATTCCGGAAAAAGTAAGAGTGGAGAAACTCAATAATTGAAGAGTTAAACTCATAAACCACTCAAGAGTTAAAAAGTAAAGATTTATAAGAAAAAAACTGTGCGATATTTGAGTAAATTGCTTGTGGATATGTGCCCAGTGACATCTTTGGTTGTAAAACAGAATCACTTTTAGTTTGAATTCATATATATGCCATTTATGGGTATATTGTCGCTTGTTGATACTGTTTTTCCATTAAAAAAAATCAAAATATGGTTGTTATGTAGTTTATGAGTTTAACTCTTCAATTAGAGACGCAAAATATGCGTAGTCTAACAGTTAACATTTATGCTAAGCAAAAGTGCACCCCAGGTTCTATTTCTGACGTATTCATATCCGGACTGGTTTCATTCTAGGGATATTTTACATATCTGAATTTATATTTTTTAAGTTAGCAACATTGATGTATATCGACTTCTTTTTAATTCTATCGAGCTGATAAGGAAGCGATCTCGAGGTGATCGCTGTGATGTGGAAATATCGCTACACTAAATTATTTAACAAAATTGTGTCAGAACAGAATGAGGCCGAGATCTGTCCTTTCTGCATAACCCAAAAGGAATATTTTACAATTGATGATTAATTGTTTTTTTTTAATTATTATTGTGGTTATTTTATTATCACTTTTGAGGTAGACTTCAAATTAAGACTTGGTAATTAAACAATAACAATTCGTTTAATTGAAAGTTTTAATGAACAATAGTAAAATGAGAATCACTGATTTACAACACTTGTAAATACGGGCCAAGACAGGAAACGAATCCGAGTCTCTCTCTTACATACACACAAACACCGATGACTAACTAACACATGCCCACAAATTGACAGCGCCTCGCTTCATCATCCACAATCATTTCCCATACACTGAAACACATTCATAAACTACTAACACTAACGTAATAATTACTATTGCTAGATATAGTCGACAACACGATGCAGCATGCAATATAACTATTAAGATGTCTTCTTCTTCAATGAGGTCTAATCTTAAGTATGAACAAGAATTTGAAAAGAAAGGGGATAGTAGAGATATTTAGATGAAGTGGCCCTCCTTTCCTATCCACTTCAGATGAGTGCATACACGTGTTGGCAATCACCAGACACACACACTCAGGTTACATTCATGGAGAGTTTTATGAATGAACTCTGGGACCGGTTGTAGAGTAAGTCGGCCGTTCTTCAGGCAGTTTGAAGTGGTGGTGTGGCGGATCGAGGAGGGAGTGCTGGTGCTGGCCGACGAGGTATAATCAAGAACGACTTTGCGATGTGAAATGTAATCGAGTATAAAGCTGCGCCGAGAAGTGTTAAAGCTATTCTGACAAAGAAAAGCCGGCGAAATAGATTCGGACGCTTACTAGAGGCAAAACTCTAAAAAAAAAAGGCTTACGGGGGTTTTCTACTCAAGATATTTAAAAAAAAAATTTTTTTACACATTTTAAGTTTAGGCATTTGAAAAAATGTTCTTAAAAGGAAATTTTTAAATTCTCAATATTTACGAAGTTATAGCTAGCTATAAATGAGGCAGCAATTACGCCGCACCGGAATGACCCAGACAATAATCTCAAAACTTTAAACGCGTTTTTATCGAAACTACTTTTTTCGACCTGGTCGACATAAAATCTCAAATTCTATCCAACCGATTGCCTTCAAATTTGGTATGAAACATCGATAAATGTTTTTATATCGTCCCTACCTTGAAAAATTCAATACTATTCTTTAAGAGTTAAAATATTTGAAAAAAGGGTATAAAAAATATTTTTTTTTTTCAGACATCCGCCATTTTACGATTTTTTTTTCTCTTTGGTACCAACTATAACGACATTATTTCTTATCAAGAAACTATGTATGATTTTTGTTTGAGATTTACGAAAGGGATTAAATCATGTCGACCAGCTCACCCCCTTTTTTTTTTTTTTTTTTTCAGAACAGTCTTGTTTGTGCTGCCCTGAAGATGAGGTGAAAGCCTTGAAACTGGTAGGATTATACCGTTACATAAAGTGGAATAAACAGTGTTTGATAAAACAAATTTAAATGTCTTAAAACCTCCACAACGTTAATGCCTTAGTTATTAACAATATACATACTATTCCTTTTTGGGATAAGCAGAAAAGATAGATCTACACCCCAGTGGTGTGGCGTCCATATATGCTGTGGAAGAATCCCCCAGCATCCCCTAACATCTCATGTTTTTTACGCAAACAAAAATGACAATATGCTGTCATTTTTAATGCTAGTGTATTATTATTTCAATGTCGTAACTTTTAACTAGTGCAGGTGTTTTCTCTCAATAATCAACAGCATCCCTCAACTCAAGTCAAATCACTCCACTATTCTACACACGTTTCAATCAAAGTACACAACAGCTTTTACTTAATTTAAATCCAAACATCTCGTTCATGCTCTTCAGTTACAAATAATTCTCACCTTTATCTCGGTTAAAATATCTACAACCATTTCTTTCTATTCCTTTTTGTATTCTTGAAAATATGTGCTGTTTATTAACATTGGTTCACTGCAGCTTCCAAGTTACTCCTTAATCCCATAAACTGCGTGATAAAATAACAACGAAAGAAAAACTCCTGTGCTATAAACCGAATTAAATTTAAACGACAATTTAACTTTTAAAAATAATAGTTACCGAAAACGGATATATAAATTAATTGGTGTTTAAACAATATCGGCGGCATAGATTAAGATGTCGCCTCGTACAAATTACTTATTCCAAATCTATGATTATCTCAACGGGTCCATGTGAACAGCGCCAGCAAAGAGAAGAGTTTCTCAGGCGGCCCGATAATATCGAGGCTTTTAGGGAGACGTTTACATATTTATGGGGCATTTGCATAAATTAGTGTGTCGTCTCATAAATACTTTATTTATACCAAATTAAGAAATATAATTTTAACCGTGCGACATTTCAAATTGGGTATTTAAAGTTTAAAGTAATAAATGTAATAATATTCATTTAAATAATTTTAATCTATAACGATAAGCTATTTTCGTGGGTTAGTTGTTGAGACGGTCGTCTTTCAAACCGGAGGTTACTGGTTTGATTTCTTATTGAAATCTAAGCAAAAATCGAAAACCATACATTGATAGATCAATAAAAGAAACCACGTTGACATGGCGTAAATTTACACAATTCAAACACACCTTCGAAAGCATCTTCAATCAGTGTAATCTCCCATTTCTTTTTTTACGGATATGAGACATGGACCATGAATCCAAAGCTACAGAAAAAACTTGAAGACTTGGCCTAGTTGTGCAAGGTTTTGCGAAATGCAAATAATAATGCCAACGTTTCGAAAACAAAAAAACGTTCCAGTTTTCATCTTCAACGCGTGTTCGCTGTCAATATCAGCAAGTAGCAAAATTGAATACGAACCAGTCCTCGGGGTAGATAGACAAGACAGATCGCCAGATTTTCCTATGTCGACAACACATTTTTATTATTATTATTTTTTTGTATCCACTTGGCACCAATTTCTCCTGTTACACAAAGAGGGTCTGCTTCTAGCGTTAGCTTATTCATTAGGAAAAATATCAGCCAGGATTCTTCTCATACTGCTAGACGGTACCGAGAATATATCATCAGTGTCATTCGGTTGGTTCAATATCTCTATTACGCGTGACTGTGTGTTTAGCCATGATATTCGTCCAGTAAGTTGGTATGTAGAACAGAGGGTGATTCCTTGCACGGCTATATTTATTGGGTACATATAAACTTAGTGCTTCTAGAATCGCGGGACAGTTAAAGGAACCTTGGAAAACCTTTATTAGGAATATCGCAATGGATTCTTGCCTTCTTGCCCGTGTATCTTTACACCTTCTCTGTGATTTACACCTTCTTGTTTTATTATATTGACTCATATAGTGCCTTTAATTTAGTATCACAAATCTTCCTAAATTGGATGGATTGCCTATTATAAAATAAAAAAAGGGTTCTAGCCCATCATTCTGGTTGATTGGAAGAGATTATCACATGACAATAAAACTACTACGTTACAGGACCACCGAGCTCTAATTAGCAAGACGCCTGTCTTGGATCCCATGGATTGCGGGTTCGATTCCCATTCTAACCAAGAGTTAAGATTTTTTATCCACTTTGGACGAATTTCTCTTGTGACACAAAGAGGGTCTGCTTCTAACGTTAGCTTATTCATTAGGAAGAATATCAGCCAGGATTCTTCTCATACTGCTAGGCGGTACCGAGAATATATCAACAGTGTCATTCAGTTGGTTCAATATCTCTATACCACGCGTGACTGAGTATTTAGCCATGATATTCGTCCTGCAAGTTGGTATGTAGAACAGAGGGTGATTCCTTGCACGGCTATATTTATTGGGTACATATAAACTTAGTGCTTCTAGAATCGCGGGACAGTTAAACCAACCTTGTAAAACCTTTATTAGGAACATCGCAATGGATTCTTGCCTTCTTGTTTCGAGGCTTCTATAATTACACACCGTGAGAAGTTCGACATGGTGAGCATATTTTGGGTAATCGCCTTTTGTTCTGTACCATAGATATCTGAGGATTTTTTTTTTGTATTTGTTCTATATTGTTTTTATATTTGAGCTGATGAGGAGCCCAAACCGTAGATGCATATTCTAATTTGGTTCTAATTAGATAATTATATAAGTTTCGGAGGATATCGGTGCTGTTAAATTCTCTTGATATTATCATTATAAAACCGAGTAGTTTGTAACAATCATTAAAAAACCGAGTAGTTTAGTTTCCTACACCTACGATTTCACTGTCTTCTTACGTTTCCTTATTTGAGAACAGCGGCGGCCGGTCCCGAGGTGCGCTGGTGCGCTGAGCACCAACGCACCTTGAGACGCTGAGCGAATATGAAATATCGCTGTCTCACTGTCTGCCCTATATGAATTAGCGTTTCCATCCGATGCGTAATGGAGATCGCTCCGGTGGTATTGGCAAACTTGGCTGGTCAATTTGAAAGAAATATTTTAATTTTTTTTTTTAATTTTCACTTAAATAAAAATACTCGTACCATTTGGCAGTATTCTTAAACATATTTAATCTATACAAATAGTCAACATTTTTGGAAGTCATGTTTGCGAATATATAATATAATTTAATTATTGCAAATTATTTCTCCGGTTCAACGCACCAGCGCACCTCGAGACCGGCCGCTGCTGTTTGAGAATAAAATTCACTTGACCCAACCATACTTTTTTTGGCATTTCTCTACCATTCCATCTACTCACATTTATATTAAATATCTATTTTGCTAGCCTTTCTTCATTCGTTCGTTCCACGTGTCCAAACCATTTCAGCGTGATCATCTTCATCTTACCCAACACATCCCCCTTAATTTTACATTAATCCCTAATCATTTCCATTCCGTATTCTGTCATACTGTCACCTCAATAGACGCTTATCTACAGCATAATTCGGATCCTCAAGTGTTTTTCCACATCCAAGGGCAATTATTGACAAGAGAAAATCATTTCCTGAATATTCACAAACTCGCGTCAAACATTACTTGTGGTCGAGGGGAAAATCTACGTTTCATTTATGTATAAGGAACGGAATCTCTGAACATCCTGTAGATCTCTCTCTTCCAACTTGGATTTACCTTTTTTCTTGTCAATACCGTTTACGTTATGGAATTAGACTTAAAATGCAAAGATATTCCCCTGCTTGCAGTATTCTTACCAAGAATGATTTTTATTTCATATAAAATAGTTACACGTAATGAAATATCCTATTATTTTATTCAAATAATAGATAAATGTTAAAAATAGTAAAAATTCAGATTTTTCTTTAGATAAATAAACACTAGAAGCCAACGTTTTTTGGTGAGGTCTTACCAAAATTTATTATTATATATGAACATTCGTCGTCATTGCGTCAATTTATTATTATATAGGCATGAACATTCGTCGACATTGCGTCAATTTATTATTATATATGAAGATTCGTAGTCATTGCGTCAATTTATTTTTATATAGGTATGAACATTCGTCGTCATTGCGTCAATTTATTATTATATATGAACATTCGTCGTCATTGCGTCAATTTATTATTATATAGGTATGAACATTCGTCGTCATTGCGTCAATTTATTATTATATATGAACATTCGTCGTCATTGCGTCAATTTATTATTATATATGAACATTCGTCGTCATTGCGTCGATTTATTACTATATATGAATATTCGTTGTCATTGCGTCAATTTATTATTATATATGAATATTCGTCGTCATTGCGTCAGTTTATTATTATATATGAATATTCGTCGTCATTGCGTCAATTTATTATTATATATGTACATTCGTCGTCATTGCGTTAATTTATTATTATATATGAACATTCGTCGTCATTGCGTCAATTTATTATTATATATGAACATTCGTCGTCATTGCGTCAATTTATTACTATATATGAACATTCGTCGTCAGTCCGCCAATTATTATATGTGAACATTCGTCGTCATTGCGTCAAATGATTATTATACATACATGAACATTCGTCGTCATTGCGCCAATTTATTACTATATATGAACATTCGTCGTCATTGCGTCAATTTATTATTATATAGGTATGAACATTCGTCGTCATTGCGCCAATTTATTACTATATATGAACATTCGTCGTCATTGCGTCAATTTATTATTATATAGGTATGAACATTCGTCGTCATTGCGTCAATTTATTATTATATATGAACATTCGTCGTCATTGCGTCAATTTATTATTATACATGAACATTTGTCGTCATTGCATCAATTTATTATTATATATGAACATTCGTCGTCATTGCGTCAATTTATTATTATGTATGAACATTCGTCGTCATTGCGTCAATTCAGTTGGAAAGCGAAGCTGTGTGTGTGTCGTGAAGTTTTCATCTGTTCTTTTTTCTCAAGTGAATGAAGCGTTGCACACCAGCAAACTCACCGCATTGGATCCGATAGCACTACTACCGACAGAACTAAAGTAAGACGATCGGAGCAAACCGGAATGTTTATCCCCGTTTTTTTAAGAATAGATATGACCGAAGTCAGAGATATTTATTCACATAATTTAAAAAGGAATCTTTAAGTTTTATTATTGAAAATTTAACAGACCTTCCGATATGATAGTTACACATTTGGATTTAGGTGTAGTATAGCGTAAATATGTAGTATTCATATATAATACCAACATAAATATCATCAAGCCGCCCCCTTGCGGGGTAGCCAGAGAGAACAGATCTCCAATATTTTCTACCCAAGCAAAAAACTTTCGCCTCGTCCATATTCATACATCTCTTCATGCACAATCTTATATTATTCATACGTCGCCCTTGACTTTATTTCAAAAACTGGTACACTTGGTCCAGTCACGTTTTCCTCGGTCTGCCTCTTCCACGCACACCTTGCACTTCTGACTTGTATATTCGCTTAGTATTTTTTCTTCTTCATATAATAATAATAATAATAATAATACAAGAGTAATTTATATAGAGCGCCGTTTAGAGAGCAAACTCTCCTTAAGGGAGATCGTCCAAATAAAATCGAATTTTGAAGACTATTGCGCTTTTTAGATTCTTGGTATTTCAGACAAATTCAGTTTATTTGATTGACAATACAGATTTTATAACAATACAGATTTTAAAAAAAAAACTAGGCGACATTCTGTCTAGTTAAGTCCACAACTGAGCAAAATGCACCACATTCCAATTGCACCACAAAATGGTCAAAGCCCGAAAAGGGGATTCCTCGAGGGCAAAATGAATAAAACAGTGAAAAGGAATACAATAAGGCCTAACTGTTGCAGTACAAAAGCTGTAACAGACTTTCTGTTCAGTGATCCTTAGGACGTTCTGTCCTTGCGAGAGCCATCTCTTGAAGGGTCTTCAAGAACTGCCATAAAAACCAATTGTGCTCTAAATATTCTATAGAGACGATTCACTGTGTTATTTTGACAATTTAAATATATTGCCAGAGTTAAGACGGTAACATTATATGTACAATGTGGATTTAGTTAATTTATTTTATCTATTTTATCTAGTATATGTTATCGTTTATTATTTTTTTATCCACTTTGCACGGATTTCTCCTGTTACACAAAGAGGGTCTGCTTCTAGCGTTGGCTTATTCGTTAGGAATAATATCAGCCAGGATTCTTCTCATACTGCTAGACGGTGCCGAGAATATAACTACTGTGTCATTCAGTTGGTTCAATATCTCTATACCACGCGTGACTGAGTGTTTAGCCATGATATTCGTCCTGTAAGTTGGTATGTAGAACAGAGGGTGATTCCTTGCACAGCTATATTTATTAGGTACATGTAAACTTATTGCTTCTAGAATCGCGGGACAGTTAAAGCAACCTTGGAAAACCTTAAGTAGAAATATAGCAATGGATTCTTGCCTTCTTGTTTCGAGGCTTCTATAGTTACACACTGTGAGAAGTTCGACATAGTGAGCATATTTTGGATAATCACCTTTGTTCTGTACCATATATATCGGAGGTTTTTTTTTGTATTTGTTCTATATTGTTTTTTTTTTTAATATTTGAGCTGATGAGGAGCCCAAACTGTTAATTATGTTAAACTGTCAATTCGGCGGAAAGCAGAACTTTAAGGTTGATTTATTTTCATCTTATAAATTGATTGTTCCAAATTGATCCAATAATACGGCGAAATATTATGATCGAGCTTTTTCAATATGTGGTCATGTGGCGTAGAATGGTCTGCCTTCTGGTGTCAGAGATATGCAACTTAGAGAAGCAATAAACCATAAACTTATTCTGGAGATCTAATCTAAATTTATGAGTGGATTTGAACCCTGAGTTAGAGCGCTTTTGAGAAGTTTGCTCTCTAAACAGCGTAATATAACTTGTCCTTTTATTATTATTATTATTCTAAAATATTATTGTATTATACATGAACACTACACTCCACCTAAAGCCGAATGTGTTGTTATCACATATCGGAAGATCTGTAAAGACTTCATTGTAGTTCGTCATATCTTGGTAACTCTTCTGCTTCTTTTTTTTTTTGCTTAATATTGTTTGGGCATGTGGAACGAAGAAAAACTGAATACAGAACGAAGTTATTGTGAATTAATGTTAATGACGTGTTGAGTAAGATGAAAAAGAACACTCTGAGATAGTTTGAGCATGTAAAACTAATATATAAAGATTTAAAAGAGCACTCCGAGATAGTTTGAGCATGTAAAACTAATATATAAAGATTTAAAAGAGCACTCCGAGATAGTTTGAGCATGTAAAACTAATATATAAAGATTTAAGAGCAATCCGAGATAGTTTGAGCATGTAAAACTAATATATAAAGATTTAAAAGAGCACTCGGAGATAGTTTAAGCATGTAAAACTAATATATGAAGATTTAAACTATTTAAAAGAGCACTCTGAGATAGTTTGAGCATGTAAAACTAATATATAAAGATTTAAAAGAGCACTCCGAGATAGTTTAAGCATGTAAAACTAATATATAAAGATTTAAAACAGCACTCCGCGATAGTTTGAGAATGTAAAACTAATATGTAAAGCTTTAAAAGAGCACTCTGAGATAGTTTGAGCATGTAAAACTAATATATAAAGATTTAAAAGAGCACTCCGAGATAGTTTAAGCATGTAAAACTAATATATAAAGATTTAAAACAGCACTCCGCGATAGTTTGAGAATGTAAAACTAATATGTAAAGCTTTAAAAGAGCACTCTGAGATAGTTTGAGCATGTAAAACTAATATATAAAGATTTAAAAGAGCACTCCGAGATAGTTTAAGCATGTAAAACTAATATATAAAGATTTAAAAGAGCACTCCGCGATAGTTTGAGAATGTAAAACTAATATATAAAGATTTAAAAGAGCACTCGGAGATAGTTTAAGCATGTAAAACTAATATATAAAGATTTAAAAGAGCACTCGGAGATAGTTTGAGCATGTAAAACTAATGTATAAAGATTAAAAAAAAACAATATACAATGCAAATTAAAAAGTAAGGCATTGTAAAAGAAGGCCAAGTATGGTTCGATCAAGTGAATGACATTTTGAAAGAATAAATTGTAACTAGTCTGAGAAATCGTAGGAATTGTAGGCAAAGGTGAAGTGTGAATGTGGAAGAGGCGAAATGTGCGTGTCGATATAGGAAAATATGGCACTCTGTCTTCTCTGCCTACTCCAACAGAGAAACGACATGATTGTACGTATGTATGCAAGACGTATACATATTTAAGGCATTGAAAAAACTTTTTGGTTGGTTGAAGTAAATGCCACTATGCAACAAACCAACATACAACGAAAGTGAAATAGAATACTATACAAGAAATACACAATTCAATGGCAAGGTTTTTTTTTTATTGCTGGAATTGCAATCGATATTATCTCTTTGCTTTTTATACCTCCGGATTTGCCTCATGGCACCTTTAGGGTAATTCCGGGTTTTCGAAGGGGCGGTGCTATTCATTTGGATAATCACTGGTTTGGAGCTGAGCTGAACTGTCAAAAAAGGAAAAAGGTATTGAATGGACAGGTTTTAGTAATTCTTAACATCTTCCTCATTCATTGAATGTGGACAAGAGTTTTATTCGCAGACATTAGCTGCTAAAACGAACCTCGGAGTTTCGTACTAATACTAACTCTATTAATGATAAAATCAGTTTAATATATAGCTTCAATTATATGATAAGTAATCTTCTATATGTGTTATTGATATAAAAGTTTTCTTAATGACGACTTCTGTGACCAAATGTATAAGACGCTTGTCTTTCAATCCGTGGGTTGTGGTTTCGATTTCCGTTAGAATCCAGATATTTAAAAAAAAAATCAGTCTAGTCTTCATTTAACCTTTCCTTCCCTGTGTTGGGTATCTTCTACACGTTGCTTCTAATAACCATCAATATCTCTATAAATATAATAAATACAAGGTTAAGATTTTAGGTATTCCTCCATAATATATTTACGCATTGATTTCAAAAATAATATTAATAATAATCAGAATTTATCGACTACATCGAGGTGTTTTGTAAAGATCGAAAACAAATTCGCATTTAAACGCTGCGAGTGCCTCGTCTTGACGATAGGTGGATAGTATGCGGGAAGCGCGAGACTATATTCGCATCTCACTCTTGCATACTAGACTGAATTGCGAGGAGCTGAATTGTCTCAACGTCGTAAGCAAAGGCGTAAGCGCCGGGGTATGCGACTGACGTTCCGCGCCACTAGTAGCTTCTAGGCTTGCTAATAGGTTAGACGTACGCCCGTTCCGTGAGCGTTTTTTAATGTTTTCAGATGGTTTTTTAATGTTTTCAGCAAATAAATCTCAATTATTATAATTTTTAACTTCAATTATAATTAATTAAGGGGATTATCTATGAATGTTCTTATTTTTCCGATTTAAAATCGCTAATTTTTTATTGCGTACTCACTACCCAACACCGGAGCACGCGTATTATTTTTATCACCGTAAGGGAAGGGTTAAAGCCTCTTTATTAACCTTCATCTTTCTGGTTGGTTAGAAGACATTTCTACGTGGTAATAAACTCACCAGGTTATACTGTAAACAACGAAAGTGTAAGATAATACAATATTATAACTAGTGTGCGGCTAAATATCATAAACTGTCCGACAGTACTGCCTGGAGGTTTCGAGGGAATAATTATAATAAATAATTTGTAAGAAATAAGTAAAACGTACGGATTATGCCATGATGGCCAGTAAAACGACATTTTACCATTTATGAATCGACGGATTACTCCACAGGATGGCGGTTTATGGACTTGTAACGGGAAGTCAAACGAAATGCAAAAACAAATACCCACATTCGGATTTTTTACGTGCATAAATAGACACATTTTTTCAGCAAGTTGCATGCATGTTGAATACATATTTGTTTAAATTAAAGCTGTAGCAGATCGAGCCGTTTCGAAACATCTTGCTATCGGAAACACTAAAATAGGGCTCACAATGTATATACAACATGTATACAGTTCCTAGCACATTTTAATGCGGCACAGAAGACAATGGGAAACCACCGCACAATTTTCCAAAGTTAAACACATCATTATTACGTTCCTCAGTATTGAGGGGTCACGACGAAAAAAATGTACACATATTTATTTACCAGCGTTTCTTTCGCCGAATTCTTCGGATCCACTGGAGTGATCATGTCACAAAAGTTTCGGTCCTGCAACGCTCCAACTGTAAATCTATAGAGGATATGGTTGTAAAGGCGAAATTGCGGTGGGCCGGGCATGTGATACGCATGGGCCATCACAGACTCCCAAAACGCATCTTGTACGGAGAAGTGGTGGGCAAGCGAAGAGTTGGTGTGCAGAGGAAGCGCTATAAGGACAGTCTGCGAGAGTCGCTTACTTTGTGCGGGGCGCCTGAGGACTGGGAGCAGGTGGCTCGGGACCGTGAGGGGTGGAGAGCCGTATGCTCTCGGGCTGATGGCGTCTCAGCGGATAGACGTATGAGAAAGTCTGCGCACTGCGAACATGCGTCAAAATGGCCTGGCGGCTCAGCAGGGTCCATATGTGTGTGGCATTTGCGGGAGGGAGTGCGCATTCAGGATCGGGCTGTTCTCTCACAGAAGATTACACGATCGACGTGGGAGAACGATTCAAGACTGATGTTGGAGTGGCGAGGAGATCCTCGACTGCGAGGCCCAGTAACGACGACGAAATAAATAGTATACGAGATAAATTCAGGGTGAAATTAAGGGACATCGAGGTCTTGAAGGGGCGCAAACTTTGTACTGATTTCTCATATTACACAAAGAACGTCTGATACTAATTAGTGTATTCGTAAGGAAGAGTATGAGCCATATAGATTCTTCTCATATCGCTAAGAGGCGCTGAGAATACTTACTTAGTGTCACTCAATTGGTTCAATATCTCTATATCACGCGTGACTGAGTCTTTAGCCATGCTATTCGTTCTGTAAGTTGGTTTGTATTGTAGAACAGGAAGTGATTCCTTGCACGGCTATATTTATCAGGGACATACTCGTACAAATTTAGTGTCTCGACAGCCGTCCAGAGGAAGACCAAAGAACTCCTGGATGACTCAATGCTCCAAAATTCTGCAGAGAAACGGCCTAGATGAAAGCGACACCCAGAACCGAAGAATATGTTATACAGCCTGAGAACGAGAAGCGCCGACCCCAACAGCCTACCTAGGCAATGAGTTGGGACAGTGCCAGGAAGAAGATACAGGTTTAGTGCATCTTGTATCGCGGGACAGTTAAAACTATATGGAAGAACCTTCAGTAGGAATATCGCAATTGATTCTTGTTTCGAGGCTTCTATAATAGCACGCCCCTATAACAGTAAATACAACCCTGATAGTCAACGATTGGCAGTCGGACATGGCAATACAAGAAGAATACAACAATGATGGCGATGGGTAACAGGTAACAACCAAATCCATAAAAAAACTCAGTTCCGATTGTAACCTTAGCCTCCCTACGCAACCTGCTCTACAAACGGCAGAGGTTGAATGGGAAACGTAAGAAGGCATTGTGTCACTCGTATTTCTTCAGGGCACAAGATAACAAAGCGTTCATTGAAGAGCGGGAACAAAGCCTCCGCAGGGGCGAGGCTTCCTTTGTCGTCGGGTATAATAAACCTTGACAAATTCGCAAGGACCTCGCTAAACTAAAAGGAAGGATATTATTATTCTGAGAATAAAAAAAATATTGGGAATCTCTATAGCAAGTGCCGTGACAGTGGTGTTTCAAGAAATTTAATATTTCCAGGCATAAACGGCAACGTTTAAAATGGGCCCCAATTTGACGTGATAAATCGCAAATAATAAGTAAATTTTTGTAGATCACACGCTAATATTTTATCTCCCTAAGAGACAAAATAAAAACATCACGCATTCGTGGAAGCCTAGGTGTTACAGACATCAACAGTAAGATGGAGTAGAGGCGGATGGATTGAGATGGTGTGGGCACGTTGGACGCAGAGCACCCTATCACACTGTGAACCAGGCAATCTCCATGGATGTTCCTCGAATAACAGCCAGAGGAAGACCAAAGAATTCGTGGGTGGTGCAAAAAGACAACCTGATGCAGAGGCACGGCCTGGAAGACGTAATCCGGGACAGAAGAGCATACAACCTGAGGACGAGGAGAGCTGACCCCAACAGTCCTCGCAGACAGTGAGTTGGGATGGAGCCAGGGAGAAGAAGAAGACACGGTAATATTTTATTTAGATATATTTCCTCTACTCCTCGTTCCTAAAATAATTTGGTAAATATTTTTAAGGCGATTCGATTTACCAATGAAATATGAACGAAACGAACAGGTTGGTGATTTTAAAATCCACAACCTGTTCGTTTCGTTCGTGATATTAAAGATCCATTTCAAATGTTGAAAAGTCTTGACGGTTAGAATGTACTTACCATTTATCATGGACAGAGCTCCTACCTTTTTGGTCTTACGTTGAAATGCGTACTTCTCAGAAGACTTACCTGGAAATATAAAGAAAAATAAATAATATAATTTCGTTTGGAAAAAATCAAACGATAACAAAATAAATTATAAAAAAAATAACATACAGATTAGAGGCCCTGGAAATTTCTAAGTCAGTACATCGGGCGAACATCTGGTGAACAGTTATATCCCAAAAATCTCTCCGCTCTTGGCCGAAATCGTCCTATGCCTCCCTCACCCCTCAGTCCCCAACCGTTGAAGCGTGTATATCGGTACCAGTTCGAACAGAATCTAGTCTTGTTTGTGCTCCTCTGAAGATGAGGTGAAAGCATTGAAACCGGTAGGGTTATACCGTTACAAAAAAATGGAATAAACAGTGTTTGATAAAATAAATTACAATAACATACATATTATCACGCCGTTTCCACACTGGGGTAGTTAGAAAGGACAGAACGTCAGACATGCCTACCCGATACATATATTTCACCTCTTCTACATTCATTTAGCTTCTATGATTTTTTCTTACTTCTTAGATATTTATTTAAATTATATTTCTTATTTCTTACTTCTTTCAAAATATTATTCACTTGATCCAACCCCACTTTCCTTGATCTCCTCTACCACGTTTTTCACTCACATTTGCACTATATATCTGTTTTGTAAGTCTTTATTTGTTTAAATTAAATTGATTATAAAATCTCACAATTTAGTAGAGAATTAATTATCTTCCCAAAATCTATCTTCAAGTTGCTTGACACTTGAAATCCTTTTCGGTTGGTTTTGAAATCCGCCAATTTAAGTGAAGAAGAGTTTCTTGATTACTGTTATTGTCTGATTTCATCTCATTTACAACCCTTTCTTTTGGGCGGAGTTGAAGCGCTGTCAAATCTGCCCACCGTGCGCATTTCCAGCCCTTGAGGCAGTCACCGTTTCGGACAAATTAAAGACCAATCTCACACGTTGGTTCATTTCTCCCCACTTTTATAAAATGATGGGGTTGGCCCACCACGTTATGCGTAGAAGATGCGCAACGATTCCTTAATTTACATCGCAGATAACTGCAATTGACTGCACCTCAGCTCCGGGCCATTCCGATAAATTGGCACATCCTCTGCTGCTTTTGGTAATTGCAAATTATATCAAGTGCCTTTTTCGATTTTTGATCCAAAGTAACATGAAATGAGTCACAATTTTGCAATCTTCTTATTTTGAGCACCAGTTTTACATAGTCATCAGCATCATCTTTTAGATTTCATCAGGAACACAGGGATACAACAAAACGTCTTCATTCAAGTACGTCTGCAGCAGAGGCTCTCCAGATCCATCTGAAAGAATACTATCACGACGAAGTAGGCATATAGGACAGTGCCAACAATATTGTTTCGTAACACTGTGCGTCTCTCCAAAGTGTCCACCGACATCAGATAATCAAATATGGAAAAAGAATTAACCGCAAGACTGTTACCACCCTTTGCATGCTAAGTGAGCGATTGATTTAGGATTTTACAAGAGTATACGTATGCTATAATAATAAAGTATTGCCAGCCTTTCCAGACATCTTTACGCCATTTCTCCAAGGATATGAATCGTAAGCTGTTAACATTGACTTACGTATGATATATGTAGAATGAACCGCAAGACGGTTACCACCCTTTGCATGCTAAGTGAGCGATTGATTTAGGATTCTACAAGAGTATACGTATGCTATAATAATATAGTATTGCCAGCCTTTCCAGACGTCTTTACGCCATTTCTCTTTCGTTCCACGCGCCCAAACCATCTCAGCGTGCTCTCTTCATTTTACTTAACCTTAAGTTCACATACATCCCTTATAACTTGATTCCGTTATCTATTATACACTGTTCCTCCATATTCTTCTAAATTCACGCGATTCTACGGCATTTATTCGGCTCATCTCAGTATTTTTCATATATACTCGACCCGGACAGTATCAATATATGTTGTTTATAACATCTGTTGAACAGTTATTTCCCCAAAATCTTTCCGCTCTTGGCCGAAATTGTCCCGTGCCTTCCTCACCCCCCAGCCCCCAACCGTTGAAGCGTTTATATAGGTACCAGTTCGAACAGCATTTAGTCTTGTTTGCGCTCCCCTGAAGATGAGGTGAAGGCCTTGAAACCGGTAGGGTTATACCGTCATAAAAAAGTGGAATAAACCGTGTGTAGGATACCTACGTCCATAAATAAATAAATAATTGTCAAATAAATAAATAATTGTCAAACATTGTTGACGTTTCTAGTATGTGACAATTGTAAATAGTTCGGAGTTTGATTCATCGGTCGTTGACTCTGTATGTTTATGATTTATATTGACGACAAATTATGTTTGACAATTATTTATTTATTTGACAATTATTTATTTATTTATGGACGTAGGTATCCTACAAGTGTTTGATAAAAATAAATTACAAAGTATCAATATATACTAAAATGATAGTCTACAATAGTATTTTGGTGTCAATTTTGATGTGTATGAGAAAAAAAGGCTGAGACATTGCTAGCCCATATATCGTACTTATTTTCCCTTTCATACCTTTATATCACTTATGCGTTTCGCAATATTCATTCTATGACCTTTCCCTTCACATCTATCAATGCATCTTGCACGAATGCATTTCTTGTTATATTCATAATCATTATCATGACTTGAAGAAGTTCACGACGACATCATATCGAGTCAAGCCTTAAAAGTGTTTAATAATTGCCGAATGAACCGAGAATAATTCGAGCAATAACGTTAAATCCAATTGGCGGATCGACAATTAAATGCAGAAATATTTATAAAGGGATTAACAAATGGCCGCGAGGATTTCACCGCGGTTATAAGAGGGGACCATAAAAAATTAATTTGAATATTAATTAAGTATTTTAATGAGCGAATAAAAAGAGGTATTTAGAGTCACAGGACAACAGCTACAGGTACAGGTATTGTGGAATCCCAACCTCCGTCAAGTGAATTTAGTAATAAATTTGGTTTTTTGTCTTGTTTATTTTGAATCTCGGAAGCTTGTTCACATCGAATGGAAGAGCGAAGCGCGATAGCGGGCAATATACTCGTAGTAGATATTTCATATTGAAAGAAGAGTGGCAGCGGGCAATAGAGTCGATATTTCATATTGAAAGAAGATTAGCAGCAGGCAATATAGTGTATATTTTACATTGAAAGAAGAGTAGCAGCGGGCAATAAAGTGGATATTTCATATTGAAAAAAGAGTAGCAACGCAGAATAGAGTGGATATAACAAATGCAAAAAAGAGTAGCAGCGGGGAATATAGTGGATATTTCATATTGAAAGAATAGTAGCAGCTGACAATAGAGTGGATATTTCATATTGAAAAAAGAGTAGCAATGCAGAATAGAGTGGATATAACAAATGCAAAAAAGAGTAGCAGCGGGGAATATAGTGGATATTTCATATTGAAAGAATAGTAGCAGCTGACAATAGAGTGGATATTTCATATTGAAAAAAGAGTAGCAACGCAGAATAGAGTGGATATAACAAATGCAAAAAAGAGTAGTAGCGGGGAATATAGTGGATATTTCATATTGAAAGAATAGTAGCAGCTGGCAATAAAGTGGATATTTTATTTGGAAAGAAAAGTAGCAGCGGGATATAGAGTGTATATTTCATATTGAAAGACTAGTAGCAGCGGGCAATAGGGTGGATTTTTCATATTGAAAGAAGAGTAGCAGCAAACAATAGAGTGGATATTTCATAGTGAAAAAAAAGTAGCAGCGGACAATAGAGTGAATATTTCATTTGGAAAGAAAAGTAGCAGCGGGCAATTGAGTGTATATTTCATATTGAAAGAAAAGCAGCAGCGAGGAATAGTGGATATTTAATTTTTAAAGAAGAGTAGCAGCAGGCAATATAGTGGATATTTCATATTGAAAGAAGAGTAACAATGCAGAATAGAGTGGATATAACATATGCAAAAAAGAGTAGCAGCGGGGAATAGAGTGGATATTTTATATTGAAAGAATAGTAGCAGCTGGCAATAGAGTGGATATTTCATTTGGAAAGAAAAGTAGCAGCGGAGAATAGAGTGTATACTTCATATTGAAAGAAAAGTAGCGGAGGGCAATAGAGTGGACATTCCACACAATACGCGCAGTGATTAATTTCTTATTGACAAGATGAACTGACAATACCTGCATTTTATTTAGCTTGACACACAATCTACAAACTCTGATAAGGAAAATTCTTATCTGGTTAGTTAGAAGAGATTGAATCCGCCAGGTTGTACTATATCTAGCTAGACTGCAATGAAAGTGGAATAAAAAAACATGAAGATATGCTCGCTGGGCTACATGAAGAAGAGATCACAACACACAATGCATTCTTTCTCCAACAAAGGTCAAAGACATTATTGACACCATAAAAAAATATTGAAGTGGAGTTGGACTAAACATTCATCGAGTGGTACCCCAGAAGATCTTAAATACTTAGAAATCCGCCTAAGGCCGTATCAGTGGATGATATACGTAAAATAGAAGGTACGAAGTAGCAGTAAATGATAGTGGAACGTCGTTCATTACTTACACATGTCGTCAGTATCTGGAACCAACAAGATTCGCTACGAAAACGACTGAAATAAACAGTATACAACATTTTCCTTCAGTTACGTAGCATGTTTCCTATACTTGAGAAAATGTAGGATGGTTTCTGTGACATTTTAAATGTCATGTCTCAAAGAGATGGGGTAAAATCGTTTTTTTTTTACAAATCGAATCGTTTTTTTTATAAATCGAAAAATTGTTTTTCTCTACAGTGACGTTTTAATTCCTAATTTTCATTATACTGACTTTCTAATGTAATGTATAATTTGTATATATATCTTTAAATAGGCCAAGATCTAACATACTATGAATTAATACTAATTACGAACATTTAATTACAGGTATAAAAAAATCGAAAATCCAATTATCGTATACCCCATCCCTAGCCAATGCAGACTAACGTAGTGACTTTTGACAAACGTCACCAAATATTGTCTGATTTTAACAAACTGCCACATTTTTGCTAATTTGTCATTATTGTTAGTTTATTTATTTGTCATTATCATTAATGTATTGTATGATTTGTATATATCTTCAAATAGGCCAAAATCCACTATGAATTAATACTAATTACGAACATTTAATTTAAGGTATAAAAAAATTGAAAATCCTATTAGCAAATACCCCATCCCTAGCCAATGAAGACTAACGTAGTGACTTTTGACAAACGTCACCAAATATTATTTGATTTTAACAAACAGCCACATTTTTGCTTATTTGTAAAATATGTATTAATTTGTCATTATTGTTAGTTTTATGTAATGTATTTACCTAAATAACTTTCTATTTATTAAAATCGAGCCTTATATTAAAGTTGATAAAATAATTAAAATTACTGAACGTCGTTACAAGGCTGTATTGGGGCAAATTTGTTAATTGTCACAGGAACCATGCTACATTTTCTCAAAAATAGTCATCGCAAGAGACGCACTGCGAAAAATACAGTAAAACACTTTACTTTTGGCACTTGAAATAGATACGAACACTCTCAGACTTTCGTACCTCTCCTCACCCGGAAAGGCCACAGGATATGCCTATCAATATATTACACTTTCTTCATACTTAACACTTTCGTTATAACAGTAGAATATGGTGTATTTTCTCAGTGACTACATAATGTCTAGTGATAGTTGATTTAATCCTGCTTTTCAAAATAGTGAATGGGATAATTGACTGTCCGAAGTTACTGGAATTGATTTGGCTTCCGAATTCCTTTCGAAAAACCACGACTTTGCAGGATATATTCCGGTGCGAGAGTTGCATAACTAAACATTACTCGAATTCTCCCGTACCCAGATTACATCGATTCGGTAATGACTATATTGTAGTCTCGGACACATTTGGTGACAATCTTAAACCCTTTAAAAGTTCTCTTAGAGAGCGTTTTTGTTTTGTCTAAACCATAAATCGGACGCCATGGCGTGACTCTTTTGATTTTTTGTTCCCTTCTTTTGGTTGACTTTGTTTCTCTCAAACTTTTAGAGATTTCTGTAAATACGAGTATGTTAAAAATTTTATGTGCGTTTGTTTTTTTTGTGTGTATTGGTATGGATTAATTAATTACACGTATGCATATTTTTGTTATTATTTTCTTCGATTATTTTTTCCTTTCTTTTTGTATGTTAGAAGGACCTTTGTGCCTACTGCTTGTTTGATATTTTTTATACCTGTATCGTCGTCGTTGCCGGGCCTCGTAGTCGAGGATCCCCTCGCCACTCGCCTCACGGTCCCGAGCCACCTGCGCCCACTCCTCAGGTGCGCCGAACAAAGTATCATAAGCGACTCTCGCAGACTGTCCTTATAGCGTTTTCTCTGTCCACCAACTCTTTGCTTGCCCACCACTTCCCCGTACAAGACGCGTTTTGGGAGTCTATGATCGCCCATGCGTATCACATGCCCGGTCCACCGCAATTTCGCCTTTACAACCATATCTGCTATAGGTTAACAGTTGAAGCGTTGCAGGGCTTAAAAATTTGTGACATGATCACTCCAGTGGATCCTACCTGTATAGGATTCATGTAAATGTTTATATAAATATACGTTTATTGATAGCAACATAGTATATTACATACATACGAGTATATAAATACTTTCCGAAATCGCACATATCATATCATATACGAGATATCTCAAGAAAAACTGCAGAAAATATATTTAAGAGAGAAGCTAGCAAAAGTTCTTGACTCAACTCATAACATCCCCCGGCCGAGATACACCCCAGCAATATATGGCGAGCCCGGCCGGAGGACAGAAGATGTTTTTCAGCCTAAACCCTTTTTACCTACACCAGTTTATAATATTTGAGACAAGTTGTATATTATTTATATTAATGCGCACTCAAAATTATAATTTGAGGATACCTCTTGTAACCTTTTTTTAACTCTTTAACGGGCATAAGCAGAAATGGGTGGCATATGTGACCACCCTTATGGTTATACTTATAAGGATTCATTTTTTAATGAAACGTTTTTAAGTATCACAAATGTCAAATTGGCAAATGTAGTGGACGGGCAGAGGTCTTATTTAAGACGGATCGTCGTGAAGTTAGCTGCATGTTCAGTAGCAACTATCTAAACATCCGGTCAATTTATTGTCAAATATGTAAATAGGTATTATAAGTAAATCGCCATTCATTATATCTCATATAAGAATTGTATTTCCTAATACAACTTAAACTTAGATATTATTACCTAAACATTCATCGGTCACTTTTGCGACCACTGACATAACCCCTGAAATGGGCACAGGTCTCATGTGCGACCGCCTCATTTCAAAATAATTTTTTTTTAAAACACATTTCCGTAGAAATAAAGTTGATTTGATACACACAATAATGATTTATTCAACAAAAAACTCAATATCTCAAAAATAAAAACTTGCCCTATAAAGGGTTAATTGTCGATAAAAAAAACGTACATTGTTATAAAATAAAATAAATATTATCTTCTAATAAATATATCCATTATCTTTTAAGACGGATAAGGACTAACAATACAATACAATTTGATGAACTTATTTATCGCCGCCATGCAGTGTAAAGAAAAATAGCTTTGTTGGAGAAATTATGGAGAGGGTTATATTAAGAAGTGAGCCAATAAACAGGCTTAAGACTGATTTCGATGATGTCACATTCTCATTAGCATATTGTTTAAATATTTTTTAAAGGACAAATCAGAAAATGATTGCACAACTTGCCGAAGAATACATGAAAACATACTCGTATTGAGTAACATTAAAATTCTCACGGTTGTAGATTTGCCATTTTTAACTAATCGCGTATTGGTTGAAATTACATAGTATTACTGTATTATTGAGGTTATTATTATATGGCCATCGATTCACTCACATTAACACATAACACAAGATCTGTGAAACTCATTACTGTACGAGTATTATTGAGGTTATTATTATATGGCCATCGATTCACTCACATTAACACATAACACAAGATCTGTGAAACTCATTACTGTACGAGTATTATTGAGGTTATTATTATATGGCCATCGATTCACTCACATTAACACATAACACAAGATCTGTGAAACTCATTACTGTACGAGTATTATTGAGGTTATTATTATATGGCCATCGATTCACTCACATTAACACATAACACAAGATCTGTGAAACTCATTACTGTACGAGTATTATTGAGGTTATTATTATATGGCCTTCGATTCACTCACATTAACACATAACACAAGATCTGTGAAACTCATTACTGTACGAGTATTATTAAGGTTATTATTATATGGCCATCGATTCACTCACATTAACACATAACACAAGATCTGTGAAACTCATTACTGTACGAGTATTATTGAGGTTATTATTATATGGCCATCGATTCACTCACATTAACACATAACACAAGATCTGTGAAACTCATTACTGTACGAGTATTATTAAGGTTATTATTATATGGCCATCGATTCACTCACATTAACACATAACACAAGATCTGTGAAACTCATTACTGTACGAGTATTATTGAGGTTATTATTATATGGCCATCGATTCACTCACATTAACACATAACACAAGATCTGTGAAACTCATTACTGTACGAGTATTATTGAGGTTATTATTATATGGCCATCAATTCACTCACATTAACACATAACACAAGATCTGTGACACTCATTAATAGTGAACTGTCGCATTTCTATTGATATTTTCTTGCATACATAAAATTCATACCATCACGTCGTTTCCCTGTCAGCGTCGGCAAAGAAAAGAGAGAGCGCAAGACTTTCCTATCGCACCACATATACTCGTATACCGCCTTTTCTACAACCATACAACAAATAGTATGTATATTATTTATAACGACCTCCGTGGCCTGGTGGTAAGACACTTGTCTGCCGATCCGGAGGTTGCGGGTTCAATCCCCGCTGGAACCCAGTTTTTTTTAATAGGATTCCAGTCTGGTTTTCACTTAGGGCCTATAAAACATCTTTCTGGTTAGTTGGAAGAGATTGCCACATGGAAATAAGCTCGACAGGTTTAAAAAATATATATTTATAGTTAAGGCATTAATATTGTGGAGATTTAAAGACATGGACCCTCAAAATTGGTAGTATGAAGCGACTGGAATCATTCGAAATGTGGATGCACCGGAGAATGCTACGGATACCCTGGACGGATATGGTCAGCAACACAAGGGTTCTTCAAAGAGCCAAAGTTGATAGAGGTGTTGACTAATATTGAAATTCGAAAGGTGTCCTATTTGGGTCATGCACTTAGAGGAGCAAAGTACAAAAATACTGCACCTGATCATCCAAGGCAAAATAGAGGGTCGAAGAGGTGTTGGCAGGAGGCAAATCTCCTGGCTCCGCAATATACGTGATTGGACTGGCATAAGGGGCGTTGGAGATCTTTTTCGGGCTGCCGGGGACAAAGATACCTACTCTCAGGTGATATTCAACGTTATGAGGACCTGACATGACACTGGGAAGAAGAAGAAAGACATTGTAATTTGTTTTATCAAACACTGTTTATTCCACTTTTTTTGTAACGGTATAACTCTACCGGTTTCAAGGCTTTCACCTCGTCATCAGGAGAGCACAAAAAAGACTGAATTCTTTTCGAACTGGTACCGAGATACACGCTTCAAACGGTAAACATTCAGGTTGAAGGCTGGGGATGGACAATCTCGGCGAGCAGCGGAGAGATTCTTGGGATATATGTGTTTGCCAGATGTTCACCTCGATGAACTGACTTAGACATTTATAGGGCCTCTAATCTGTCCAATTTATTTCCGTTACTACTGATATGTAAGAAATTAATGTAAACGGTCAGAGACCTATCATGTCTCTGGCCGTTAACATTAATTTCTTTCAAAATAGTATTCACTTGATTCAACCATATCTTTCATGATCTTACTCAACGGATAAGTTTTAAAATCTTATTCATCCCCAATCAATTAATTAATTGTCACCCCATATATTCTTCTATGTCAGATTTTCTCAAACTTTTTAGGCCCACAATCCCCTTTTTATTAGATACTTTTTTTCAGCATCCCCTCTCCGGAAAACTATCTGTATTTTTATAAATACTCGCAGTTTCCCGAGATTTTCAGGTATAGCACTTGCACTTGATTACACTGATAAACTGCCCGTCACACAATTTGGAAACAGTCTAATAGCTATTTAAGATATCTCACGTATTTACTAGTATTGTACTGAAAACTTGACATGACATGCGCAGATTCCTGCCGCTGCGAGAACCCATGGAAGTCGAATACACACATCCTAACACTCGTTTGTTAAGACCTGTCGTCTAATTTTAAGTTTCTTTGGAAGATAAAACAACCCTTGCATTATAAGACCGTTGGACCAGCATGTACGAGACTCCTGCCGCTGCAGGCTGGACTTGTAAAAAACGGTGCAAGTCGAAAGTGCGCGCAACTACATACCATACATGCTAACACTCGCTTGTTAAGACCTGTCGTCTTATTTTTTAGACTGATCGGCTGTAACTTGCATTTTACATCTTAAGTTTCTTTGGAAGATAAAATAACCCTTGCATTATACGACCGTTGGACCAGCATATCAGCATTTCTTCAGCTGCAGGCTGGACTTGTAAGAACCCGTGCAAGTCGAAAGTGCGCGCAACTACATACCATGCATGCTAATACTCCGCTTGTTAAGACCTGTTGTCTTATTTTTTAGACTGATCGGCTGTAACTTGCATTTTACATCTTAAGTTTCTTTGGAAAATAAAATAACCCTTGCATTATACGATCGTTGGACCAGCATAAACGAAAGGTTAAAATATATGATCATTGTGAAGATGCACGACTTTAACTGTGTCTGTATAGTAGTAGATACGTATTTGCTTAAAAAATGTTCAGGCGACCAAATTTTTTAGCGTATTCTTATGATCATGTCTTCACTTGCTCCAAAACGCCTTCCTACTGCCCCTAGGGCCAGTAACGCCCCGCTAAATCCTTCCAGCGCCCACAGGGTTGTGGTAGCGCCCACTTTGGCAAACTATGTTCCAAGTGGACGCATTTCTACAGCAGAATTATAAATAATGATGTGCAATAATAATACTAGGTTAGTCAAAAAAATTTGAAAGCGACATCTATGGAGCAGTAGAAAAACCAAAATTTATACGCCATTTTAATATTTCATATTTCATAAGAACGTACTCAAAATTTCATTTCGATCTGTCAAATTCATTCTTTGTTTACAAGCCATTTGAAGTTGACGTGTCAGTGTATTTTTTAACAATGGAAAAATCCGAATATCGTGCAGTGATTAAATTCTTTGTTTTGGAAGGTTTATCGGCTACTGAGATCCATGCAAAGATGGTGAAAGTATTAAAGGAGTCTTATCATTCATTTCCAACCGTTCACCGATGGGTTTTGGAGTTTAAGCGTGGCCGTACAAGCGTTGAAGACGATCCACGCTCAGGACGTCCAAAAAGTGCATCAACACCAGAAATCATAGCGAAAATACAGGATATGGTTTTGAAAGATCATCGATCGACTGTGGATGTGATAGCTGACACCATAAAATCATCGTGAAAATCAGTGAATTGGGGTACGAATTGTTGCAGCATCCACCCTATTCGCCAGATTTAGCTCCCTCTGACTTCTGGCTGTTCTCACACCTCAAAAAATTCCTTCGTGGAAAGCATTTTTCATCATACGAAGAGGTTATAGCCGTCGTAGAGGAGTATTTTGCAGGCCTTCCAGAAAGTCACTTCCGTGATGGGACAACAAAGTTGGAAGATCGTTGGACCAAGAGTATTGATCTTATGGGAGACTGTACTGAGCAATAAAAGTGATTTCCCCGCAAAAAAAAATTATTTTCATTTCCGCTTTCAAAGCTTTTTGACTAACATAGTATATTGTTATATTATTTATAGTTAAGGCATTAACTTGTGGAGGTTTTAAGGCATTGTAATTTGTTTTTATCAAACACTGTTTATTCAATTTTATGTAACGGTATAACCCATCAGGGAGCACAAACAACACTTGTTTGTGCTCCCTGATGGAATAAACAGTGTTTGATAAAAACAAATTACAATGTTATATTTAGATAATTTGTGTTTCATGAATAAAGTTTACGTATAACAGTGAATGGATATTTTGATATTATTGTAATAACGATTGCCGTTTCCGGTCCACCAGATGCACGGAGATAAAACTGGCCTCTCTGCCCCTCTCTCTCTCCTCGCTCTGTCTCCTTCACTACCAGAGATAGCGGCGAAGGAAGTCACTGACGTGCCAATATCGGCGTTACATCGGTTTTAATGGAAATTATATGTCACTTTTTAGTGTTATCTCATTGCAACCTTTAGTGACTCGGGTGATTATCGTTAACGATCTTAGAATTATTTTATAATTCTGTGAATAATAATAATAACAGAAGGACAATTTCAATAACAGTTAGAGAGAAGACTGCTTAAGGGCAGTATAAATCAGCATTCAAACTCACTATTACTGACATATTAAAAATACAACATATATATATATATATATATATATATATATATATATATATATATATATATATATATATATATATATATATATATATATATATATATACATATACATATACATATACATATACATATACATATACATATACATATACATATACATATACATATACATATACATATACATATACATATACATATACATATACATATACATATACATATACATATACATATACATATACATATACATATACATATACATATACATATACATATACATATACATATACATATACATATACATATACATATACATATACACATATATATATATATATATATATATATATATATATATATATATATATATATATATATATATATATATATATATATATATATATATATATATATATATATATATATATATATATATATATATATATATATATATATATATATATATACATATATATATATATATATATATATATATATATATATATATATATATATATATATATATATATATATATATATATATATATATATATATATATATATATATATATATATATAATCACGCCATTTTCCTGTCGGGGAAGGCAGACGGGACAGAACGCCATACTTTCCTAATTCAACACACACACACACACACACGTCCTTAGCCTCTTTCACATTCATACACCTTCTCATACAACCTCTACAATTTATCTGCCGTTCCTACTTTCCTTTTTTTAGAATAGCATTAATTTAAATCGCGAGTTCCCAAACTCTTTTCGGCCGCAGACCCCTTAACCAAAAACTTTTAAAACCGTCGACCCCCTAGTCATTTACTTTACTTACTCAAATTAATAAGTTTGTACAGTACTCGATATTAAATATTTCACTAGATATCAAACTTTTCATTTTAATCACTTGTAATTAAGGATTGAAAAATATAAAAGGACTACGGATTATGCATTGCATTATCTTGCGCTACATTTAATATTGAAATATGCGCTGATAAAAATTAAAGCGAGAAAAAATACGAGCAGAGTTTTATTTTTTTATTTTTGACATTTATGAAATAAATATGTAAATTGAAAATAAGTAAAAATATTCTTAATTATGTTAGGTGTCTATTGGTATCATAAATATTTTGAAGTAACAAACAAATAGCAGTAGTAAGGGGGTATATTTTTGCTGTCGTCGACCGCCAATTTTTTTTATTGAAACTATCGACCCCTAGAAAAATCAAATCCACCCCAGGGGGTCGATATCGACCACATTGGGAACTCTTCATTTAAATAAACAATAAATAAACAAATATAAGTTATTACCACGTGGCAATCTCTTTTAATAAACCAGAATAAAGGTCTGAAGTGAAACTAGAGTGGAATCCTTTACAGTTGGGTACCACCAACAAGAACAAAAGCCGCAACCTCCGAGATATAAGACAGGCATCATGTTTTACCAACTGGGCCACATCAGACAAACATTCTCGATTAAAAATGCCTGGCGCTTGATTTGTAGATTAATTGAAGTTCTTAGTTTCAGTTATTATTCCAGTCAGAGATGGTAGACATCTCGAGATGGAATTTTTATCCGTTTGACAAGCAGATCTCTTCATCCATCTGCTGTGATGAATGGCCATCTATCGAGCTCGGACAGGCGGGCAACAGGTTCCGGCCGGGACCTGGACCCGGACCGATGTACAAGTACCTCTGCAGATAGATGAGAGGAGAGGAGAGGTGGATGGATATGAGTAGATGTGATTTCAATTTAGATTCACGTCAGATAATATTTATGAAGCGAGCTTCTGAATTTCGTCATTGTTTAAAATTAAATTGAGATACCTACGAGTTGCGGACTACAGTGGCCGCAGGACATATAAAGTGTGTGCTGTGCATTACTCTTTGTGAGAACTTTTATTAAGAATTTATTATAAAATGTAATAGGTAATAATAATTCCAGCAAGTGTGCATTAATAATGGCGCTACACAGAATAGACCACAATGCAACAGAAAAGTCAAAGCCTCTAACAATATATATATATAACACATCGATCAATAAGTCCCGTGAATAACTACTAAAACAACATTTGTTTGGCAAAATTCTTCTTTATTCATCAACATAGTCTCCTTCAAGAGCGATACATTCATTACAACGCTTTCCTAACTTTTCTATGCCAGCCGTGTAGAACGATTTATCTTTGGTTTCAAAATAGACGTTAGTTTCTGCAATCACTTCTTCATTGGAGCCAAATCTCTTTAGCTGGAGCATCTTTTTAAGGTCTGCGAACAGTCAATAGTCGCTGGGGGCCAAATCTGGAGAATACGGTGGGTGCGGAAGCAATTAGAAGTTCAACTCATGCAATTTGGCCATCGTTACCATCGACTTGTGACATGGTGCATTGTCCTGATGAAAGAGAACTTTTTTCTTCATATGTGACTAACTGATGAGTTATACCGTTACATAAAGTGGAATAAACAGTGTTTGAAAAAATAAATAACAAACAAAGATTTTTAATTCGCTTCGGTATATTCAGCTTTTATTTTGTAACATCAAGATAACATGCGTCCGCATTTTCAAGAATTCGACCTAGAGAGATAATCTGACGGCAATTTATATTGAGATTTGCAGTTATTAATATTATTTCAAATACTTCTCGCTTTCTAAACGAATACGCGAAATTCAATGTGTGCAAAAAGAAGCAAATAAAATAGACTCAGTATTGAACTGCAGACCTTGGACGGAATATCAAGTGAGAACAGTAAAACCTGGCGTCGTCGCATTTACTCGTACATTGAATTAATAAAATTGAAGACACAATACACATGAATAACTGCTAACGTTTATTATTGGGTTGTTCCGAAAATAATGGACGATTTTAATATATCATTTCGAACGTTCTTTACTATAGGAAATATTTGTTCTTTGCTAGGAAATGTTTGTTCTTTACTAAGAAATATTTCATTGGTTGTTTTTGTTTGACAGTTAGGAATCTGCTATGTATATTTATCGAGTCAGGCATTTAATTTGTATTACTTTAGTCCTTCAGAAATGGGAGTAAAAATATAAGAATTCCATGTAATTTTTTTGAAAAATTGAAACTTGGGCATTAAGCATGTCAAACAGCACACAATGTTAACCAAACATGGTGTAAAAGAGAGGCAAGTCTTAAAGATGAAGATTATCGAGGACGTCCTGCTGGTGTTGAAAACAACGAATTGAAAGCTTTATTGGAAGAAAACGTGTTACAAATGGTACGGGAATCGGCACAAAAATTAATTGTTATTGGTACATTTACAACAAATTTGAGAACTGAAAAAGCTTGATAAGTGGGTTCAACATGAACTTAATAATAACAAAAAAAATGTCGCTTCGAAGTGTGTTGTTCGTTGCCGTTATGTAACTGTTATGATTATTTTCATAAAAAAGTATTGATCTCAAGTAGAAAAAAAAATTGTTGTGCTACGAAACATTACCTCATTCGCCTTACTCATCCGATTTACAGTCAATCGATTTTCACCTGTTAAAGCACCTCGATATCTATTTACGGCAGAAAAAAAATGTATACGAGAGAAGCAGCAGATAATGCCTTTTAAGAATTCTTGGATTCTAATCCGCCTGAGTTTTATTCTAAAGGCAAAAATAAGCTAGAAATTCTTTGCCAAAAATGCCTATAATCTAAAAGCTCTTACATTGATTGATAAAAACGATTTACTCTAAAGTTATGTTTGAGTGAATTTGAAGGTAAAAATTGGCCATTTTTTTCGAAACAGTTTAATAAATAAACGTCATTTATTTAAAAAAAACAGCATATACTCGTACTATAAAAGTCATGAATTCATTATTATTATTATTTCTTCTTCTTCTCAGTGTCATGTCAGGTTCCCCCAACGTTGAATGAAGACATCTTTGTCCCCGGCAGCCCCAAAAAGATCTCCAACGCCCCTTATGCCAGTCCAATCACGTATATTGCGGAGCCAGGAGATTTGCCTCTTGCCAACACGTCTTCGGCCTTTTATTTTGCCTTGGATGATCAGGTGCAGTAATTTGTACTTTGCTCCTCTAAGTACATGACCCAAGTAGGACACCTTTCGGATTTTAATATTAGTCAGCAACTCTCTATCAACTTTCGCTCTTTAAAGAACCCTTGTGTTGCTGACCATATTCGTCCAGGGTATCCGTAGCATTCTCCGGTGTATCCACATTTCGAATGCTTCCAGTCGGTTCATACTACCAACTTTGAGGGTCCATGACTCCACTCCATGCAATAACACTGACCAAACGTAGCATTTGACTTATATTATTATTTGATGTATTTTACCAACAGTTAGCATTCTTAGTTAAGCAAACCGGAGTCCCTGGTCCAATTCCTGGTTTATTCCTTTTCAGACCAAATTTACTGAAAAAACAACGTTTAATTTTATTTCTTGTTTTTTAATCTTTTGTATATCAAAAAGGTCAATTAACTGTAGAAATAAAATAAAATATGTGCAAAGACAATATATAAACTACCGATCGTCTAATTAAAAATGCTATTTCGAGACCACAGAGGAGGTTTTATTGTAGCTTCGAGTACGAATTCGGAAAATAATTATTTTAAATATAAAACGTCACGAAGTCATTAGTTAAATTAGAAAGGTTCGGTTCCTTCAGCTTCAATTAAAAGTTAATGGCCGCCAATTTGGATTTTATTTGTTTTAAATGCACTCATTATTCGGCTGGACTAGTTACTCCTTCAATGACGTGTACACCGGTTTCACTGTAACTCAGTATTTAGTCTCAAAGACTATTCAGTGTTTAAGCCTCATAGACTTACAGTTTTAAGACACCAAACATTTTACATCGTATTGAATTCGTTTATTTCTTTTTCAAAGCTCCTGTTCTCTTGGCAGGTATAGGATAATCATGGATATCTTGAACTTTGAGGAAGCAGCTCTAAACAAAGAACGCAATCCTTGCATTTGGAGCCCTCTTGGTGCACAGACCTCACTCCTGGTGGAGAATACTACCTTGATCAACTGTGCATCAACGAGTTTGCATTAAATTTTGTGTGAAAAACGGATTTAACGGTCCGCAGACCTTGGAAATGTTGGAGAAGTGTTTTTCAGTGGCACGAATGCTTTAGAAGTGGTCGTGAGTCGGTCGAGGATGACGAACGCAGTGGCAGTCGAAAACTGATGAAAACATCGATAAAATAAAATAAATGTTGGCCGAAAACCGCAAATTGACCATCAGAGAGCTGGCAGAGGACTTGAACATCGCTTATGGATCCGATCAAGACATTTTGGTTAGTGATTTGGGCCTCAGACGTGTCGCTGCAAAACTGGTGCCGAAAGACCTCAATTTCATGCAAAAAAAGGACCGCGTTGAAATCGCGAAATACATGATTTCCATAAGTTTTTGACAAAAAACAACACGAATACTATCCAGCAGCCTTTGAATTCACCTGATCTGGCTCCCTGCGACTTTTCCCTGTTCAACTGACTTAAAAAATCGCTTCGCGGAACGCGTTACAGCACCCGAGAGGATGTCATGAAAAAATCGAAGACGGCTCTGATGGACATACCGAAAATTGAGTACCAGCGGTGTTTCGAGGATTGGATCAAGCGCTGGCGTAAGTTCGTTGCAGTCGATGGGGAGTACTTTGAAGGGGACCATATCGATTTTGATGAATAAACTTGTATTTTCGATTTTATGAATTAAGTCCTAAAACTTTTTGATCAAGGTAGTATACAGTAAAAAAACATCTACGATATCTCTATATGAGTGTTTGGTGTACAATATATTCATGGCTTTATTCTACTCAGTTTCTGCTGGGCATGCTCGGGTATAACTAGTTGTCCAGCATTACTAGAACGATTAGCGTTAAATGATTCTAACAATTACACTTGACTACGCTGGCTAGAACTGTTCTCAATCACATACGCAAGAATGGGTCTCCCAACCGCTTTGCCTGTTAGAAGGGCTTTAACTATTTCGAACGGGACTGCTTTGGATATTGACATATTTCATATCTTTTCCCTGGCTCCATCCCAACTCACTGTCTGCGAAGACTGTTGGGGTCAGCTCTCCTCGTCCTCAGGTTGTATGGTCTTCTGTCCCGGACTACGTCCCCCAGGCCGTGCCTCTGCATCAGGTTATCTTTTTGCACCACCCATGAATTCTTTGGTCTTCCTCTGGTTGTTATTCGACGAAGATCCACTGAGATTGCCTGGTTCACAATGTGATCGGGTGATCTGCGTCCAACGTGCCCATACCATCTCAATCGCCTCTCATCCATCTTGCTGTTGATGTCTGTAACACCTAGGCTTTCACGAATGCGTGAGCTTTTTATTATTGACATATTTCATATGATATTACCAAAAGTATAAGAAATTTCTTCTACGATTTAAGGCGTTAGAAAGCATTCATTAACTTATTTAAGTGACTTTTGGATACATATTTTACATATATTTTTTAAATATGTTAACAATTGGCTAAGTCTGTATTGTAAATTCCAATGTAATTGGACTGAGTCCGTTTTATGAACATAAATAAATATCCAACATCTTTTAACATGGACAGGAGCCAATAATCTCAAGCACTGGTGCTTCGGATACTTAGAAGAGTGTGTCAGGGAGACAATACAGATTGCAGCTCCATAACGTGAACCTTCAGTATAAAACGTCTATACAATGAATTTATCATAGGAATCGGACATTTTAGCTTATATGACGATTTCACCTCATAATTGCGGTAACATTGAATTCTTAGAATAACGAGATAGTATAAATATTGATATTAACAGTTTTACATTATGATTAATGATTTAACATGAAATCATTGTTAACATAACAGCTTTTATGGAGCAGACAGAGAGAATATCAATTTCATTATATCCCAGGGTTTCTCATCCGGGATCTCGGCCTGTTTTTAACTATTTTAGATTTCCAGGCAAATGCTTTATGTTCTGAAAAATTCTGGAATTTAAAAAAAAATGTTTTCCTTTATTTCGCGTTAGGGGTAAAATAATGTTAAAAGCATTATCATAACGTTGCACATTTGTAAGTCACTAACTGTGAGAATACACAATTGGGTAACTCCATATATCGTGTGGTGGATATTTTTAATGAAGATGTTGAGTTCAGGAGGGTTTCTGAGATTTAGTGGTATATCGGACGTATGCATCACCCTTTAATATGTGTAGATTGTTGTACAATATGTGTTATATTTGATATTTGTTCATAATTTGATATGTACTCGTAAATCCTTGATATTGTAATTCTTGGTTTCTATGTAAATATTTATGTTAGTTTAGGTCCGCACGTCATCGCGACCGCAGCAGAAATGTAGACTTATGGACGGTCGTCGAGACTATATCGCTGACTGGTCGGTCTATGCTTTGCGCAAACTCCCGAAAATTGTTGTATTTCGCGGGGTGTGAGCGCTTGCGATGAGCGACTGACCGTTCATAAGAAAGGTCCTTTTCAATTTTAAATATATTTATATTCTCAGTTCACTCTGTGTTTTACTTGAGACCTGCTATACCTAAGAGGAATCTCTTCACCACGCTACCTTTTCAACGATCTAAACCTCTGAACGTGACCCGAATTCTCCGAGCATTGTACAGCAGCCATTTGTTTATTTACAGTTCTTTGTACCGGTGCCGTACAAGTGTTCTCCCGAAATGGAAATGAACCATGTACTAAGGTTACGATCGCGATTCAGGAACCACGAGATAACGTTGCGGTTAAGACTCTAATATAGGCCAGCGGTATCCGGCGCGTATTCACTTATAGTGAAGTTGACAATGAACGAGATGATGAAAACTGCCAAGTTTTCGAAACGTGGCATTATAAACCAAACAACGCACTAAAACACTTTAAAAAACCTTAAACCAACAACCATATGTACAGACGACAATGGTGGTACGACACTCCAAGATGGTGTCCGCCCTGCAAGGCTCATTACTACTGATGACGACCAAATCAAGGTTTTGATTGAGATTAACCAATGTTCTACAACACGAGAGATTTTTGAGGTACTGAATATATTGAAAACTACCATCCACGAGCATTTGGTGCAATATTGTAATTGAATTTGGTGCAATATTGTAATTGAATTTGGTGCAATATTGTAATTGAATTTGATCAAATAATACGAAATTACTTTTAAGACAACCTCATATTTAGACAGCCCTTTAAAACCTGCTTTTTTAACCCTCGATAAAAATGGTTTTCGATTCGCGATCTAAATTATGCGAAAGAAAGGGATTCATTCTCCAAACGGTTCTTTGCAACACGACACGCCCAAAGATGAGCCCCAACGTCCTTAAATCCGGTTTATATTCTTAAGATTAACGGTACATTATGTAATATCACCATTCATGCAGTATCTAAGCAAAACCAGGTTTTATCATTTGGACCAATCACAAGTTTTGTCCTTTTCAGCATTATTTCGTTGGGGTTGAATTATTTGGAATATATAGAGAACCGTTAAAATAACTTGTTGAGTCGCTTTTTATTTGCTTTTATAAAAACTTATCGTGTTTGTCATGAAGTGTGTTTCATCATCATTACCACTAAACTACCCTCATCAGGATAGTATAGAAAATTAGATTGAATATATCTTTGTCTACCTCTTAAAGAAACACTTGAAGACAGCCCTTATAAAAATTTATGATTACACAATAATACTAGGTAGGTCCAGAAAGTAAGTGTACTGAATTTTTGTAGGTTACAATTTTTTTTATTTAAACAAAAAAATTATGTGGTTACCGTAGTACATATGTAAGCTATTTTTCGACATAGTCGCCATTCCTCTCAATGCAGGTGGTGAAGCGGGGTATCAACTTTTTGATGCCTTCCTCGAAGTAGTTTCCCGCCAACCCCTCCGTCAACTTCTCCACCTCCTCCTTTACCTCCTCGTCGGTTGAAAACCTTTTTCCACCCATGTGCAGCTTCAGGGAGGTAAAGAAATAGTAATCTGAAGGTGCTAGGTCAAGGGAATGCGCGGGATGGTTCAGGACATCCCATTTAAACGAGGCGAGCAGTTCCTTCGTGGCGTTGGCCGTGTGTGGTCTGGCATTGTCGTGCAGCAGGCATACTCCCTTTGTCAGCATGCCTCTCCTCTTGTTCTGAATCGCCCTCCGCAATTTTTTTAGGGTCTCACAGTATCTTGCAGAGTTGATGGTCTCCCCTTGAGGCATATATTTAATTCAAATTATGCTATTAATTATGACAGTCTCAAAACAATTTCGTCAGTCACAATTGAAGGTCTTCCCGCTCCCCTGATCATCATGCACAGACGTACGACAGTTTTTAAATTCGCGACACTACTTGTACACACTCGTACGATTCATAGCTTTATCACCATATGCAGTTTTCCCCTCATTATAAACCTCAACCGGAGGTTTTCCCTTCCAAACGAGATAACGGATGACGCCGCGTATTTCGCACTTGGCGGGAGATTGGGTTTACATTTTTCACGAAATGTGTTTTCGCGTCGACACTTCTCAACGTACTGACCTCGAACCGGTCTCGTTGCGGAGGGGAAGGGTCAGGCTACACGGAAGTGTAGCTAACATGTCGAAAAATAAAATCCATCCGGTCGTGAGAGCCTCAGTACACTTACTTTCTGGATACACCTCGTACTTTACACATACACTACACTCCGCCTAAAGCCGAATGTATTACTAATATACATATCTATTAAAGGTTATTTGTAGTTTGTCTTCCCTTAGTAAGTTTTCAGGTGTTTTCCTACCAAATATGTTTTTTTAAACATATGCAGATGGAGGGAAGAACCTAATCTAATGGCCGCAGTCACCACCTTCTTATACTCACTCTCAACTTATCCATATTTATTTTGCAATATTTTTAATCTGTCAATAATATAAGTCTTCTTCAATGGTTCTACAGCTCATATCGGACCTTGGCCTCCATCAATTCTCGCCTCCAGCTCCTCCTGTATCCCGCCGCGGCCTTCCAATATGTCACTTGTTGCAGTTGGGCCGCGTCCTTTTTCATCTCATCCTCCCATCGCAGCCTAGGTCTACCGACTTTTCTTCTTCCGCCCGGATGTCCCTAAAGGATCCTCTTAGGTACCCGTGATGACGGAATTCTCTGCGCATGCCCAGCCCATCTCAGCCTGCTCAGTCTAGCATGTACAGAGAGCCTGGTAGCTTTATAGATGTTATACAGCTCATCATTGTATTTTATTCTCCAGGTTTCGCCATCGTTCACGGGCCCCAGGATTTTAACCTGTTCACCACGTTAAAAATCAAATTCCACGAATCCTGTGCGCGGCACAATTTCACCGTTTTTTAATTTCTAAGTTTAAACACATATTTTGTTTAGAACCACTGATATTTGATTACAACACCAAGTAAACATGACACTTAAGTAATTTTCTGATAATAAATAATAGTCATTACTTTTAAGGAGACTCATTAAATAAAGGAGATAAACTTAACATTACGTAAAATAAACAAAGGAATGCTACGATCAAATCAATGCTTCATGACTCACCCAATCAAATGCATATAGCACTAGTAATGTTTATTTACGTAAGAGAGACTTAGTAATGTTTATTTACGTAAGAGAGACTCATCGCAGGACTCGATCCGCGCGACAGGTCGTTAATGCTGGAAATATTGAGAAACCAAAAAAATTCGGCGCTCTGTTTATTCAACAATATCTCATAAACTAATATATTTTTTGACAAGGTTTTCAGAGATGTCGCTAGAATAAAGATTATTTTAAATTTTAGTTCAATTTTTATTCCGGTTTTGTGTCATTTTTTTTAAGTATTTTTGATTTGAAACTTGGATTGTCGTCAGATCACAGGCGTTTGTGCTCCCCGCGGGGAACACGTTAAATAACACTCTCCTCTCAAATGTGTCCAGCATCTCTGCGGATCTTGCTGTCGTCGTCCACGCTTCACACCTGTATGTCACCACTGTCTTAATTATGGTCTTGTACGAGTATAGGGTGATTTTTGTTTTTCAGTGGACACTTCTTGATTTAAGCACTGGGAGAAGAGAGAAGAGTGTCAATAATAGTGAGTTCAAATCACGATTCAGAAGCCCTTGAGCAGAGTTTGTTCTTTAAATGACGCTAAATAAATTGTCATTTTGATATTTATATTATTTGGAAAAATGTATATGGTATAACTTTTGCATCGTGTCTAACATTACCATAAGTAGCAAAAATACATGTTAAATTTAATTATTACAGTCTTTAGGATGGTTGTACCGCGTGGTTTGGCATATGATGCCGACGTTTTATAAACATTGACATTTTTATCTTAAGAGATTATTTGTAGAGTACATCCACTGCTAGCGACTGCGAACAAGTTGTTACCTTGTTTATATTGAAATTCGACTTGTCAAGTCAACTCCAATTAAGTTGGCGAACTCAATTACAAACAAGCCTTGAAGATGATAACTGTAATGTTTTAGAAACTTAGGTATCATTAGCAAAAGCACGTGGTACAATACACCGATAGACCTTGCACAAGTGATACAAATAACAACCAGACAACCAGATAAATTTGTTCATAACTTGGATTAAGCTAAATCCTAACTACAGAAAAAAAAACAAGTTTTAAAGAACTGTAGTTGATGCTACCTTCCGTTTCATTCACCAAAAGGAAAAATATGTTCACAATATTGAAAAGCCACCTGGCGTCTGTCCGACACCTTTTGACCTTAACGCTCGTATTCCAAATCGCACCATCCGTGGCCGCCCCACACTCCTCCGCCAAGCCCACACCACGCCAGGGGTTGCAAACGGACGTTCGGGATTCATTTTATTGTATTAATATACGATTCCCTTGTCGGGGTAGGCAGAGACGACAGAGCGCCTGACTTTCATATCTCAACTTATGAAACAAATATACCAGAAATTAACATAAAACACTCAATCTTATCGATTATTTTACCTGAAGAAATTTGTAGTTCAAATAAAATTTCGTTCAAATTTGCCGTACCTTACTTAGTCACGTAGTTTCAACACCTCACTTGAAAATTGGGAGCGTATGAAGTCCGACTACGAATACAAAAAACTAAATTTTATGGTTAGAAATTAGTGTTTAGTATTAAGGCCTTACTATGAATTCAAGTCATAGAAGTCAGGTTGTTCTCGACTTTTTTAAAACTTGACACTTCGTTAAATAATTTATTCTCAAAAGAGTTAGGTTTTTGGAAACTGAAATTCATCGCGACTTCTCGTGAGTTAGTATGGACCTTACACCTTTATACATTACACATTTTCGGGAAACACGTTATTTTATTTTTAACCTACGAAAGTACGATAATATAACTTCATGCCAGAAGGCATTGAACTGGTTTAATGTTAGAAATAGGAACCAAATTCACATAGTCTCTATTGTAAAATATCCTTAACTGTCCCGCCGCCCCCTCTATTCGTCGAAAATTTTCAGCGTCTTTCCAATCATGGATTAGCACTACGCTCAAACAGAGAGTGTCTATTGCCCTCTCCAGTTCACCGTTCCTCATTTTTTACGTCGTCCTTTACTGTCCATGCAGTGAGACTCTGGAATCAGTTACAAACCAATATAAGACTCGCTCCGTCCTTGGCATGCTTTAAGAAGCGACTGAAAAAAACTCTTAATTTCTAGTCAGTAAAATAACGTGTTTCATTACTGATTTTTCTCTTCCTTTTCTCTCCACCATCCCTTCCTTTCCTTTTGATTGATGATATCTCACTTTATATGAAAAATAATGTTCAGCTGATTATCTGTCTTTGTGGGGTTCGTGGGCATATGCTCACGTATGTGTTCATGGATTTCGAGGGGATGGATAGTAATTTTAATGATTTATGTGACCACGTAACTTGCTTCATTTACTTTTGTCTGGTTGTTTGGAAAAGATTGCCGCCTGGCAATAAGCCCGTCAGATTGTATTTACAATAAAATGTTAAATAAATATTATGTTATATAAAAATGTAGACTAAGATATAAGCTTAGAAGGTTTACAAGTATGTTTTTAAAAGATCCTAGACTTCACCGAGAAAGATAAATTAAAAACAAATATCATACATTTTCATTATTCTAATCATGAAAACCCGTTACGATATATATATTAACTATGATGTATGGGAGTGTAACATAGACGTGGAAAAAACTATCAGATCCAAATAAATGCTGTAGAAATGCTTGCATTGAAAAAAAAAAGGTGGTGACAATTTGACAGAATACGGATTGGAGTGATAAGTGACGACTGTCAACTTAAGGTTGTGTTGAAAAACATGAAGAAGAGCGCTCTGCTATGGTTTGGACATGTGGAACGAATGAATGATGAAAGACAAACAAAACATATATAGTGCAAATGTGAGCGGATAAACTTGTAAGTGTAAGACCAAGGAAAATATGTTTGGATCAAGTGAATCACATTTTAAAATAAGGAAACGTAGAAAGTCAGAGAAATCGGAGAAGTTGTATGAAAAGGTGTACGAATGTACAAGAGGCAAAGGATTTATGTGTCTGTCCTAGTGTTATGTCATTTCTATCTACCCTGGCAAGGAAATGTCGTGACGTACTACCTTGATCAAAAAGTTTTAGGACCGGGCACCGTGTGGCGCTGTCAGTCACCCGATTGGAATTATTTCTAGCATAAACAGTGCATTAACGAGTTTGCATTAAATTTTGTGTGAAAAACGGATTTAACGGTCCGCAGACCTTGGTAATGTTGGAGAAATGTTTTTCGGTGACACGAACGCTTCACAAGTGGTCGTGAGTCGGTCGAGGATGACGACAGCAGTGGCAGTCGAAAACCGATGAAAACATCGATAAAATCAAAGAAATGTTGGCCGAAAACCGCAAATTGACGATCAGAGAGCTGGCAGATGACTTAAACATTGCGTATGGATCCGCTCAATACATTTTGGTTAATGATTTGGGCCTCAGATGTGTCGCTGCAAAACTGGTGCTGAAAAACCTCAATTTCATGCAAAAAAAGGACCGCGTTGAAATCGCGAAAGACATGATTTCCATGAGTTTTTGACCAAAAACAACACTAATACTATCCAGCAGCCTTCGAATACACCTGATCTGGCTCCCTGCGACTTTTTCCTATTCAACCGACTTAAAAAACCGCTTCGCGGAACGCGTTACAGCGCCCAAGAGGATATCATGAAAAAATCGAAGACGGCTCTGATGGACATACCGAAAATTGAATACCAGCGGTGTTTCGAAGATTGGATCAAGCGCTGGCGTAAGTGCGTTGCAGTCGATGGGGAGTACTTTGAAGGGGACCATATCGATTTTAATGAATAAACTTGTATTTTTGATTTTATGAATAAAGTCCTAAAACTTTTTGATCAAGGTAGTATGTATTAAAAAGATTAACACTATGGTTTAGTATAGTTTTCAAGTTTGCCGAACCCTGGCCCACAGCGTAGAGTACACGCCACAGCGCCTTTCCCCCACACATCGGGTCCACTACTCCTTCCTCTGCTACTCTCCTACCTTCCTACCTTCCCTCCGCACAGGCGCCGGGCGCCGGCCACCAGTTTCGCAATTTATTACAGATGAATTTTTACAAACAAGATCTAAACCACAATATATTGTATAATAATAAAATAAACAATTTATATAGCGCCCTTTTGAGAGTGCTCTTTTTAAGCGTACTCGAACTATTATCAATAGATTAAAAATATTATAAAAATTAAACAAGTTGAATGTATACATAGGAAGGATGAAGAAAAAGAACTTTCTCGCTTCTACATGTGTCATGAAAAACGTATTTGGTAAGAAAACAGCAGAAAACTTACCAAGGAAAGGTAAATTTAAATAAAAACCTTTGTAGATTTTTTGACATTATACTCGTAGTAACACGTTCGGCTTTAGGTGTAGTAATGTATGATTGAAGTGTTCATATACTATCATACATTTTGGTTAAACCTTACAATATGTACCTGTTTTTTTAATTTTATTTATTGAACACTACCTCTTTTGGAAGGATGATTTGTTGAGTAAGATGAAGTAATGCATTATGAAAAGGCTTGAATGAACGTGGAGAACGAAGGAAGGGTACCTCTTTTGGAAGGATGATTTGTTGAGTAAGATGAAGTAATGCATTATGAAAAGGCTTGAATGAACGTGGAGAACGAAGGAAGGGTACCTCTTTTGGAAGGATGATTTGTTGAGTAAGATGAAGTAATGCATTATGAAAAGGCTTGAATGAACGTGGAGAACGAAGTAAGGGTACCTGTTTTGGAAGGATTTGTTGAGTAAGATGAAGTAATGCATTGTGAAAAGGTTTGAATGGACGTGGATAAATAAGGAAGAGTACCTCTTTTGGAAGGATGATTTGTTGAGTAAGATAAAGTAATGCATTTTGAAAAGGTTTGAATGGACGTGGAGAACGAAGGAAGAGTACCTCTTTTGGAAGGATGATTTGTTGAGTAAGATGAAGTAATGCATTATGAAAAGGTTTGAATGGACGTGGAGAACGAAGGAAGAGTACCTCTCTTGGAAGGATGATTTGGTGAGTAAGATGAAGTAATGCATTATGAAAAGATTTGAATGGACGTGGAGAACGAAGGAAGAGTACCTCTTTTGGAAGGATGATTTGTTGAGTAAGATGAAGTAATGCATTATGAAAAGGTTTGAATGGACGTGGAGAACGAAGGAAGAGTACCTCTTTTGGAAGGATGATTTGTTGAGTAAGATGAAGTAATGCATTATGAAAAGGCTTGAATGAACGTGGAGAACGAAGGAAGGGTACCTCTTTTGGAAGGATGATTTGTTGAGTTAGATGAAGTAATGCATTATGAAAAGGCTTGAATGAACGTGGAGAACGAAGGAAGAGTACCTCTTTTGGAAGGATGATTTGTTGAGTAAGATGAAGTAATGCATTATGAAAAGGTTTGAATGGACGTGGAGAACGAAGGAAGAGTACCTCTTTTGGAAGGATGATTTGTTGAGTAAGATGAAGTAATGCATTATGAAAAGGCTTGAATGAACGTGGAGAACGAAGGAAGGGTACCTCTTTTGGAAGGATGATTTGTTGAGTTAGATGAAGTAATGCATTATGAAAAGGCTTGAATGAACGTGGAGAACGAAGGAAGGGTACTTCTTTTGGAAGGATGATTTGTTGAGTAAGATGAAATAATGCATTATGAAAAGGTTTGAATGAACGTGGAGAACGAAGGAAGGGTACCTCTTTTGGAAGGATGATTTGTTGAGTAAGATGAAGTAATGCATTATGAAAAGTCTTGAATGAACGTGGAGAACGAAGGAAGGTTACGTCTTTTGGAAGGATGATTTGTTGAGTAAGATGAAGTAATGCATTATGAAAAGGCTTGAATGAACGTGGAGAACGAAGGAAGGGTACCTCTTTTGGAAGGATGATTTGTTGAGTAAGATGAAGTAATGCATTATGAAAAGATTTGAATGAACGTGGAGAACGAAGGAAGGTTACGTCTTTTGGAAGGATGATTTGTTGAGTAAGATGAAGTAATGCATTATGAAAAGGCTTGAATGAAAGTGGAGAACGAAGGAAGGGTACCTCTTTTGGAAGGATGATTTGTTGAGTAAGATGAAGTAATGCATTATGAAAAGATTTGAATGGACGTGGAGAACGAAGGAAGAGTACCTCTTTTGGAAGGATGATTTGTTGAGTAAGATGAAGTAATGCATTATGAAAAGGTTTGAATGGACGTGGAGAACGAAGGAAGAGTACCTCTTTTGGAAGGATGATTTGTTGAGTAAGATGAAGTAATGCATTATGAAAAGGTTTGAATGGACGTGGAGAACGAAGGAAGAGTACCTCTTTTGGAAGGATGATTTGTTGAGTAAGATGAAGTAATGCATTATGAAAAGGCTTGAATGAACGTGGAGAACGAAGGAAGGGTACCTCTTTTGGAAGGATGATTTGTTGAGTTAGATGAAGTAATGCATTATGAAAAGGCTTGAATGAACGTGGAGAACGAAGGAAGGGTACCTCTTTTGGAAGGATGATTTGTTGAGTAAGATGAAATAATGCATTATGAAAAGGTTTGAATGAACGTGGAGAACGAAGGAAGGGTACCTCTTTTGGAAGGATGATTTGTTGAGTAAGATGAAGTAATGCATTATGAAAAGGCTTGAATGAACGTGGAGAACGAAGGAAGGTTACGTCTTTTGGAAGGATGATTTGTTGAGTAAGATGAAGTAATGCATTATGAAAAGGCTTGAATGAACGTGGAGAACGAAGGAAGGGTACCTCTTTTGGAAGGATGATTTGTTGAGTAAGATGAAGTAATGCATTATGAAAAGATTTGAATGAACGTGGAGAACGAAGGAAGGTTACGTCTTTTGGAAGGATGATTTGTTGAGTAAGATGAAGTAATGCATTATGAAAAGGCTTGAATGAACGTGGAGAAAGAAGGAAGGGTACCTCTTTTGGAAGGATGATTTGTTGAGTAAGATGAAGTAATGCATTATGAAAAGATTTGAATGGACGTGGAGAACGAAGGAAGAGTACCTCTTTTGGAAGGATGATTTGTTGAGTAAGATGAAGTAATGCATTATGAAAAGATTTGAATGAACGTGGAGAACGAAGGAAGAGTACCTCTTTTGGAAAGATGATTTGTTGAGTAAGATGAAGTAATGCATTATGAAAAGGTTGGAATGAACATGTAGAACGAAGGAATGGAGAAAGCCGAACAAAACAAATATAGTGCCAATGTGAGAGGAAGGTGTGGTAGAGGAAGACCAAAGAAAGTATGACTAGATCAAGTGAATTATATTTTAATATAGTGAACATTTAAAAAGTCAACGAAATCATAGGAACTGTAAAAGGTATAGAAGAGACGGAATATGTGTATTGAGATACGAAATTTTGGCACTCTGTCCTGTCTACCCCGACAGAGAAACGGCATGATGAATGTTAGTTTGTGATACACTTATTCCCAAATGGATATTATATTTATATTCAAGGATAGTAATTATTATTTTCTAATTAAATATGTATGGATTTTTGAAGAGAAAAAAAATATCTCAAAACAAACGGTAGTTTGAAAATATCAGCTAATTCATTTATTACACTTTCGTTACACACAATATAACCTGACGGGTTTATTGGCATGTGGCAATCTCTAACAACCTACTATGAAGATGTTAAAGAGGTCTTGTGTGGAAACTAGACTGATCAAAAATAATGGATGCCTAGGGGAACCCACAGTTCTCAGGGACGGGAGAAGATATCCGTGACCTAGTTGATTAGACGCCTGCCTTTCAACACGGAGGTTGCAGGTTCAAATCTCGCTGGTACCCAGATTATTTTTTTTAATTGATTTTAGTCTGGTTTTCACTTTAGGCTTCTTTAACATCTTTCTGGTTGGTTGATGAGATTGTCACATGGCAATGAGCCCACCAGGTTGCACTATATGCAACGAAATTGTAATATTGCAAACCTCTTACAAATCACGACGTGGAGGATATATATTCTGCGTTTGGTTAGGAATTTATTGATTTTGACATATTTGGGATTTTCGATTGCTTTATTTCATAGAGGAATAAATTAGTACTTTGCTATACCTGATATTTAACACTTTCAGCCAAACAAAAGTAAATGATGCAAGTTACGTGGTCGCACGAACATTATTTTTCATATAAAGTAAGATATCATCAATCAAAAGGAAAGGAAGGGATGGTGGAGAGGAAAGGAAAAATCAGGAATGAAACACGTTATTTTACTGACTAGTTTTTTCAGTCGCTTCTTAAAGTATGCCAAGGACGGAGCGAGTCTTATATTGGTTTGTAACTGATTCCAGAGTCTCACTGTATGGACAATAAAGGACGACGTAAAAAAAGAGGAACGGTGAACTGGAAAGGCCAAAAGACAATCTCTGTTTGAGCGTAGCGCTAATCCATGATTGGAAAGACGCTGAAAATTTTTAGCGAGATAAGAGGGGGCCTCGGAACAGTTAAAGATATTATACAATATAGACAGTATGTGAATTTGGCGTATATTTCTAACATTAAACCAGTTCAATGCCTTCTGGTATGAAGTTAACATATATGATCGTACTTTCGTAGGTTGAAAATAAATCTTAGACACACATTTTGAAGACGCTGTAATTTGTCCAGCTGTTCCTCTGTAACATCCAAGTAACAGACGTCCGCATAGTCCAGAATCGGAAAGAGCAGAGATTGTTCGAGTAAATAGAGCAAAACACTCTAGTAACTTTTAAATACCCTTTTCCCGTTGATTGATGATTTTATGTATTATCTTGTTCATGAATTTTGTACCAACATTTGGTTTGATGTATTTATGCGACCTTGCTATTTCCTTTATTTACTTTTTTCATGTTGGTTGTAAAAGATTGCCGTCAAGCAATAACCCTGTTAGATTGCTTTATAATGAAAAGTAATGTTATGTATGATGCTATAAGGTCTTAAATGAAAACGAGAGGGGATATCTATGGTACAGAACAAAGGGTGATTATCCAAAATATGCTCACCATGTCGAACTTCTCACGGTGTGTAACTTTAGAAGCCTCGAAACAAGAAAGCGAGAATCCATTGCGATATTCCTCGCAGGACCACACTCGCAGCCGGGATTCACTACAACACCCACTCTGTAAAGGTGACTAGTCACCACGCAGTGACCTGTCTGCAAACGACACATGACAGACACTTCCATCTTATTGATTCTTATTATATTAGCCGTTTTACTGCTGGACATTTTTTTCAATACTATAAAACGTCTATATATAGACTCTCAGGACTCTATCGGTTAAACCATGGTTTCAAATGGATATATTATTGGATTGATTTATATCTAGAGTTCTTATTTACACCAGTTATACTAGTTAGTCAAAAAGTTTTGAAAGCGGAAATGAAAATACATTTTTTTGGGGGGAAATCACTTTTATTGCTCAGTATAGTCTCCCATAAGATCAATACACTTGGTCCAACGATCTTCCAACTTTGTTGTCCCATCACGGAAGTGACTTTCTGGAAGGCCTGCAAAATACTCCTCTACGACGGCTATAACCTCTTCGTTTGATGAAAAATGCATTCCACGAAGGAATTTTTTGAGGTGTGAGAACAGCCATGTTTCACCAGAACTTTCACAATCTTTGCATGGATTTCAGTAGCCGATAAACCTTCCAAAACAAAGAATTTAATCACTGCACGATATTCGGATTTTTCCATTGTTAAAAAATACACTGACACGTCAACTTCAAATGGCTTGTAAACAAAGAATGAATTGACAGATCGAAATGAAATTTTGAGTACGTTCTTATGAAAGATGAAATATTAAAATGGCGTAGAAATTTTGTTTTTTCTACTGCTCCATACATGTCGCTTTCAAAACGTGTTGACTAACCTATTATTCATATCCAACGCACGTCGGTACAATTTAACATGTAGATTGTCTGGTTGGTTGAAAGACATTGCCACTTAGCAATAAGTTAGTCACTATGTTTTAAAATGAAGTGTTAAATAAATAAAATATAAAAATTCTATAGATTAATACAAAAATTATAGTTGGATCTTTTACGCATATATTTCTCCATTGATATAAAAAATAATACAGATAGAATTGAGAAATATGTACATCTCGTTTCAGCTCAATACAGCTACATACGAAGGCGCAATAATTCGCTCGGATCGGTTCAATGGAACTGTAAACAAGTTGCTTTTCCACTCTCGAGTACTGTGATAACACCATCTCTCTCTGATCCGGTCGGAAGAGACTCCATACTAGTGTATTCAGCACTGTTGCTTTATGAGAGGTAGTGAAGCACGCAGCCGTGGGAAAATCAGGCAGCTGGACCGTAAAGCAGCCTCCCTCCCCTTGACATCTACCTCCTCCGAGACACCTGCCCCCTCCCCGGAGGAGAGCTCTGCACAGGTGATCTGGACCGGCGAGGCCTGAGGAACGGAGGACCGGACAAACGAGATGAGTGCCTCCGATTATAATAAGTGATCGTAAAAATAGATCACAACGATTGGAAATTTAATTTTCTAACTCTTGTAATTCGGCGGACATGTACATTATCAATGGATTTGATTACGAAACTCAAATAAAACACGACATGAATCAAATCGGCGTATATCAAAGGACAAGTGCATTAGATATCGGAGAAAATTGATATATTTATTGAACACTTTTATTGCAAATACAATCTGGCGGGCTTATTTCCAGTCGGCAATCTCTTCCAACCAACCAGACAAAAGTAAATGAAGCAAGTTACGTGGTCACATAAATCATTCAAATTACTATCCATCTCCACGAAATCCATAAACATATACGTGAGCATATGCCCACGAACCCCACAAAGACGAACAATCACCCGAACATTATTTTTCATATAAAGTGAGATATCATCAATCAAAAGGAAAGGAAGGGATGGTGGAGAGGAAAGGAAAAGAAAAATCAAGAATGAAACACGTTATTTTACTGACTAGAAATTAAGAGTTTTTTCAGTCGCTTCTTAAAGCATATGCCAAGGGATTGATAGTCATATCAATCCCCACGAAATCCATAAACATATACGTGAGCACATGCCCACGAACCCCACAAAGACGGACAGTCTTATACTCTCTTTTCAAACATATACGTGAGCACATGCCCACGAACCCCACAAAGACGGACAGTCTTATACTCTCTTTTCAAACATATACGTGAGCACATGCCCACGAACCCCACAAAGACGGACAGTCTTATACTCTCTTTTCAAACATATACGTGAGCACATGCCCACGAACCCCACAAAGACGGACAGTCTTATACTCTCTTTTCAAACATATACGTGAGCACATGCCCACGAACCCCACAAAGACGGACAGTCTTATATTCTCTTTTCAAACGTTTATTTGTTTAGCTTAAAAATTATTTATAAACTAATAAACTATTCAGTTGGACAAAAGATCGATTATAAATTTTTGAAGTTAAATTAACCCGTCCTGTCATGTGATGTGTATGGTAACTAGTTCACATTGCTTATAAAAACTTTAATATCTCTATAAATATAATAAATACTGGGTTCAGATTTTAGGTATTCCTCCGTAATACATTTACGCATTGAATGAAAAAATAATATTAATAATAATTAACACTTATCGGCCACATCAGAGATATTTTGTGAAAATCGGGAATAAATTCCCTAATACAATCAAAAGTGTGCCAGTGTGTGACGTAGGTATATTAATTCTAAAAAACCGCTATGGGTGAGGAAGCGACGCTATTCACGTCTCACTCTCACTCTACTTCGGTATATGGGAATGCAAGATATAGAATCTCAGTTCGCAGTTGTGTTTCTTGCTTCGAGATATAACATACAGTGTTATTGTTCCGAGTCCCGTCTCAGGTCTCAGCAGCTCTCGAGCATCCATTTGAGGTGGTCTCTTACTATACAATCAAACGTGTGTCAGTGTGTGACGTAAGTATATTCATTCTAAAAAACCCCTACCGGTTTCAAGGCTTTCACCTCATCTTCAGGGAAGCGCAACCTTGAAACCGGTAGGGTTATACCGTCACAAAAAAGTGGAATAAACAGTGTTTGATAAAAATAAATTACAATGTCTTTAAACCTCCACAACGTTAATGCCTTAACTACAAACAACATATGTGTATCATATTGATGTGTATTGAATACACAGCACCTGAACGCGCGGATTTTTTTAGCATAGGAAGGGTAAGATTAACGTACTGCCCAGATAACAGAACTCACCAACCTGCTATTTGAAAGAAAAGTGTTAAAACACGCAGTCAATTCAAGACTTGCTTTTTGTAAAATTATGATTTTTTTTTCAAATGTAATTGATCCACAGTTTGTTTAAATCCGCGAGTGCACAACCCGCGGATACAGAGGGCCGATTACAATAAATTTGAATATCATCTGCTAACAATAAATTATTGTTTCAATAAACATTAATAACAATGACTTAGGAAGCACTTGAAGACGACCTTTTTTAGGAGTCTTATCAAAATTTATGATAATATATAAACCACACACATATACTGCATTAAACCTAAAGACGAATATGTTACCATCGCATATCGGAAGATCTACGGAGGTATCTGTACTGTATTACTTTTCGGGCTAATTGCTATGTGTCAATTTCTTCTAACAAACCACAAAAATGTTAAAGGGACATTAATCGGAAATCCAACTGAATTTTTTTTTTTAAAGTTTGAATTCCATCGGGAATCGGATCCGTAAGGCTAAGGCCACACCAAAGTGCTTCGCTAGGTGCTACGTGACTAATAGACTAGGTGACAAAAACGAAAAACTCGGATGTATAGGAGAGAAATGTGGAAATGGAATAAGATTAAAACGAGCTGAATAAAAGGCATAAAAATTTGTTCAGGGAAGATAATATAAGGGGTAACAGAATATGGAATTAAATGATAAGGGATGAATGTGAACTTAACCACTCTTAGATGGTTTGGACACGTGGAACAATTGAAGAAACACTTTGAAAAAAATTAATATACAGTGCAAATGTGAGTGGAAGACGTGGAAGACGAAAACCAAGGAGAGTATAGTCGGATCAAGTGAATAATATTTTGAAAGAAGAAAATGTAAGACAGAGAAACTTTCACAGACGTTTGCATATAATATTTGTTTAATAATGTTTATAAATACATTCGTTCCACGTGTCCAAACCATCTAAGAGTTCTCTTCTTCACCTCACTCAATACATTTGCCTGAAATTTACAACTATCCTTTACAATACTTTATTGATAGTTAAGGCATTAACATTGTGAAGGTATAAAGACATTGTAATTTGTTTTATCAAACACTGTTTATTCCACTTTTTGTAACGGTATAACCCTACCAGTTTCAAGGCTTCCCCCTCAGCTTTCACAACAAGACTCATGTTTGTGTTCCCCTGATGATAAGGCGAAAGCCTTGAAACCGGTAGGGTTATACCGTTACAAAAAGTGGAATAAACAGTGTTTGATAAAACAAATTACAATATCCTCTATAACTTTATTGTGTCTTCTGTCATACATTGTCATCCCATGCATATACCAATCAGTATTTTTCCACGTCCACATTTCCCTCCTATACATTAAAGTTGTTAACTAAACTACTGTCCTCAGTGAGATACAGGCAAAAGCCTAGTTTACTGGGGACTCGACAAATGAAAGCCAACAAACCCAGATCCATTAAACTCATGTTTCCAAATTAAATTACGTGTTGTTTTTTCGCTAATTGTGTATATTTCTTGTCATGTGTAAATATAATAAATTAACTGTTGTGCTCTATCATCTTAGCAGATTTTGATACTGTCCTTTTCGAGTATATTTGCTTTAGTGCCCCATTGACTTCGTATCCTATCGCTACACGAAGTCCGATATCTCGTAACTCTTATATGATATCCATGGCCTAGTAGATTTTTTTACTGTCCTTTTCGATTATATTTGCTTTAGTGCCCCATTAACTTCGTATCCTATCGCTACACGAAGTCCAATATCTCGTAACTCTTCTATGATATCCATGGCCTAGTTGGCAAGACGCACGTTTCCCAGCTTGGAGTTTGCGAGTTCGATTCCCGTTTGAACCCTTGATTTTTTTAAAAAGGATTCCAGTCTGGTTTTCATTTAAGGTCTCTTAAACATGTTTCTGGTTGGTTGAAAGCTATTGCCATATGACAATAAGCCCGCCAGATTGTAATGTATACAAAGAAAGTCTACTACAGAAAAAATACTACCCAAATAGCAGTATTCCTCAACTTGCTCTAATGTTTTATTTTTATTAAACTTTTGTTGTTAACAATATAACCTAGCAGGCTTAGTGCCATGTGGTAATCTCATTCAACCAAATAGAAACATGTTAAAAGGGAATTATGTTAAAACCAGGTTAGAATCCTTTTAAATAAAATCTGGTTTCCTACGGAAATCGAACTGGTAACCTCCGGATCGTAGGTCAGGCGTCATATCAAATAGGCCACAAAGGTTGACATTTATTGTGTTTGATAATATTGGGTTGATGCAAAAGTTATGATCGTTTTTTACATATACAATTAAACATTTTTTTTTAGATTTGTATTATTTATTTAATCAATTATATAATTTCCATCAGTTCTTATAACCTTCTTCCATCTTTCTATCAACTTATTAATACCATTAGTGTAAAATTCCGTGGATTTTGAGGCGAAAAATGTAGTAAGGGATGTTTTTACCTGCTCTATTGAATCAAATTTTTTATCATTTAAAATTTTTTGCAGTGATCGGAATAAATGAAAATCGGAAGGAGCAAGATCTGGAGAATACGGTGGATGCTTGATAACATCCCAATTCAACTCATTTAGCTTGTGTTGGGTCATCATAGCCACATGTGGTCGCGCGTTGTCGTGATGAAACACTACCCCTTTTCTGTTTACCAATTCTGATCTATCCTTTTGAAGGGCGATGTTCAATTTGGATAATTGCTGACAATATCGTTCTGCTGTAATTGTCTGATTGCGTTCCAAGAGTTCAAAATACACAATAGTGAAAAATTAGTGAAAAATTAATGAAAAATTAGTGAAAAATCCTTAGATGGGAATTTCGTAAACCATCTTCGTACCTGTCGAACTTTGATGACATCTGCTCCATACACTTTGCAAATGTTTTTGGTTGCCACACTCGAGGTATTGTCTTTACGGAATTCATAAAGTAAACAATGACGTAAATGCACTTTATAGACCGACATTTTGAAAAAATACAAGGGCTCTTCACTGTACTCTGGCCAGGCCAAAACTGAATAGAAAGTAGAGGGAAAGCATCCTTTAGACAATGGAATTATTTAAAAGAAGATACTATTCATAATTTCTTACCTGGGATTTTTTTTACCTGGGATCATAAAAAACGGTCATAACTTTTGCATCAACCCTATATCTTCAATTATTTTATTTACTTTGTGATTTCGTCACAAGGGACACTGTGACGTGGATTAATAAATTAATATATATTCCAGTATAAAAATTATAATTAAAATTATTAAAACGGTTTTATACGTGTATCCAAAAGCGTAGCAGTATAGAAAACTTGTTATTGGATCCAATCCGATACGCAGATTTATAATAAAATGATGGTTTAACAGCGGAAGTTGTGCCATGATCGGTCTTGTTTTTGATGATTCGGTGGTTCAAATCCGTGAACCGTTATGCTTTTTTGATAATATGTACTATATGCACAAACTTATGAGATTGATTGGGCGTATACATAGAATGAATAAAATAAAATAATTAGTTGTAAGAATTGTTATCTAGTTTAAAAAAGGTGTGTATGGTAGTTGTTGACTATTTATAGAAAAATTAAATAAAAATAAAATTTACATGGGGGAAATTAAAATTAAGTAAGTTCGTAGTTATAATATTATATATTAATAAAGGTATGCAAAATAATGAAGTGGCAATGGGCAGGACACATAGCCAGAATGTCAGACTCCCGATGGACATCCGAAATAATCCAATGGTACCCAAGAGGCATAAAGAGGCCCAGAAGCAGACCGAAGGTACGCTGGATAGATGAAATCAGGAAGCATGGCAGCATCACATGACATCGACGAGCAAAAAACCGAACTATTTGGAGTCAACTTGGGGAGACCTTCATCCAGCAGTGGATCGACCCTGGTTGACAATGATGATGATATTAATTAAAGTAGTTCTTAAGATATACATTTGTACATAGCTCTTCTTTTTTTACGCCATCTTTTACTGTCCATGAAATGAGACTCTGGAACCAGTTTACAAACCAATGTTAGACTCGCTCCGTACTTAACATGCTTTAAGAAGTGACTGAAAAAATTCGGAATTTCTTATCAGTTATATAATATTTCATTCCTGATTTTTATTTTCTCTCCTCCATCCCTTCCTATTCCTTTCATTAATGATATCTCATTTTTACTTTAATATGTACATGTTTATAAATTTCATAAATATATACAATCTTTTGAATATTTTTTTGCGACCATGTATGTAACTTGCTTTATTAAATTTTGTCTGGTTGGTTGGAAGAGATTGATGCCTAGCAATAAGCCAGCCAGATTATATTTGTAATGTAGTGTTAAATAAATAAATATATAGGTACAACCTTTGGAAAATGTTTGTATTATAGATTACTTTATTAAATAAAATAAAAATATAAAAAAAAGAATGAATAAAAATTAACAACATAAATATGCAGAGCAAATGAGAGTAGAGGGCGTGGTAGAAAAATAGTTAAGTAAGTGAAGTCGAATTGAGTGAATAGCATTTTATAAGAAGTCAGAAAAATCATTGGAGTTGCAAGATGGAATTTCTCGGCAGAAAGAACAATGCGTCAAACTTTCTTATCGCGACAAAAATATGTCGTCTCCTCTTCTTTAAATATTATATTATCTATATTCATACACCTTCTCATACAACGTGTACGATTTATCTGACATTTCCAGTTCCTTTCACAGTATCATTTACTTGATCCAATTATACTTTCATTGGAATTCCTCTACCATGTCTTCCACTCACATTTGCAATGTATATTAAGTTGTTTTGTTAGTCTTTCTTTAATCATTCGTTCTACATGCCCAAACCATCTCAGACTGGTCTACTTCAACTTACTCAACATAAGCCATCAGCCTTAACACTTGCCACCCTATGATGGATAGTGAGTGACCAGAACTTACATAATAAAATAATTTTATTAATATGGATGGATAGTGAGTGACCAGGACTTACATAATAAAATAATTTTAATGTAACCTAGCAGATTTTGCATAATTTTAATTTAAAACATACATTATTCACTGGATACTGAGCGTCCAGCACAGTGGCTGGCGGAATTGTTTAGCACAGTAAGGCAAGTGTTAATATCACATTCCTAACTAATTATATTCCATATTTGTCATTACACTCACGTATTCTTCTCAGTACGCGCATTTCTCTAGTTTTATCCGCGTCCATGTTTCACTTCCATACGATGTTTCACTTCCATATTTAATTGATATTAAAATACGGTTTTCGACTTTCCCCTTAGCAAATTTTGATACTTTCTCAAAGATTTCGGCTTTAACTTTGTAGAATTCCATATAAGAATATTAAACAATAAACAACTATATTAGATTATTTAAAAGAGTACGGAATGAAGCGATAAGGGATGAATGTGAACGAGTTGATGAATGTGTTGATGAAGGGATGAATGAAGTGATAAGGGCTGATGTGTTAAGTAAGATGAAGAAGAGCACCCTGAGATGTCTTGGGCATGTGGAACAAAGACGACGCTCTACAAAGCCGAAGTTAGCTGATTATGGCCGACAGTCTCTTTCTAAATCCTTCCCTTACGGTGCTAAAATTGAAACGCGCGTTCCGGTGTTGGGTAGTGAGTACGCGATCAAAATTTAGAGATTTTAAATCGGAAAAATAAGAACATTCATAGATAATCCCCTTAATGAATTATAATTGAAGTTAAAAATTATAATAATTGAGATTTATTTGCTGAAAACATTAAAAAACCATCTGGCAACGCTCACGGAACGGGCGTAGGTCTAATCTATTTGCAAGCCCAGAAGCTACTGCGGCGCGGAGCGTAAGTGGCTTACCCCGGCGTGGCTTACGCTTGCGACGATTGAGACAATTGAGCTCCTCGCAATTCAGTGGAGTATGCAAGAGTGAGATGCGAATATAGTGTCGCGCTTCCCGAATACTCTTCACCGATTTCAAGACACAAGGTCGAGGCACTCCCAGCGTTTAAATGCGAATTTGTTTCCGATCTTCACAAAATACCCACGATGTAGTCGATAAATTCTGATTATTATTAATATTATTTTTTAAATCAATGCATAAATATATTATGGAGGAATACCTAAAATCTTAACCTTGTATTTATTATATTTATAGAGATATTGATGGTTATTAGAAGCAACGTGTAGAAGATACCCAACACAGGGAAGGAAAGGTTAAGCCCGATGTGTATTACTTACCGCCGGGTACTGTACATTCATCCCTGCTACACATGTTTCTACCTCTTATTCCGAGGCTCTCCTCATTCTTACTGAGGAGAGCCTGGAGATAGGAAGTAGAACAAGTGTAGCGGGGATCAATATAATTAATGAAATATAAATGATTTTGATACAGTTCGTCATGAGTATCTCTGTGTGACCAGTGTAATTAAATATAAAGTTCACGTAAGAAATCTCATACGGGTCCATGGGAAAAGAGTAGCCAAGTGATTGCAACCTTAACCAGCAGTTAGAGATAAAATGTGAGATCGCCGTGTACCTACTCCACATTACACATAATCACGGCGCTAATCTCTCCGGTCACACGAGATGTCATCTCGTCCCACCTCGCCAGGCCGGTGCTCATGCTTTACTGCCATATATTACGGTGCAGGTAGCTGGGCTGTATGGAGGTAGCGTCACTGTCTCGAGCCTTTCTACAAGATTATTATTTATTTAATTGCCGCGGTGACAAGAAGACATTTAACGCATTTTTCTTATTTGAAGAACTGAGAAAGCTATACTAGATTCAGACCACGACTTTTGACGATCGTTAGTTTCAGGGGAAGAACCCGAGCAAAAGAAACATAATAACTGTTTGACAAATGCGTTTTGGTTATATATTTGTATAATGTACGGTCGATTTCGACATCAATTCATTCCGTATTCTGTCCTACATTGTAACCCTATAGATTCTTTTTTCTTCTTCTTCAGCCGTTCCGGATCCATCCCTGGATATAGGCCTCCCCTTCGGTCTTCCACAACTCCCTATCTCGGGTACACTGCATCCACTTCACCCCCGCGGCCTGTCTTATATCGTCCGACCATCTAGCCTGTGGTCTCCCCACACCTCTCTTGCCAGTTCTAGGCTGCCATTCCAGGACCTTTTTCGTCCATCGAGAGTCAGAGCATCTGACTGCAATATATCCTGCCCAGCTCCATTTTAAGGCAGCTGCTCTCTCAACTACGTCCGTGACTTTGGTTCTCTCTCTTATCCATTTGTTGGTCTTTCTATCTCGCAGTGAAACTCCCAGCATCCTCCTCTCTATGGCTCTCTGTGTCACTAATAGTTTTTTTGCGTTATTCGCTTTGTTAGGACAGAGGTTTCGATTCCATATGTGAGGATCGGTAAGATGCATGAATCAAAGACTCTCTTTTTCAAATGATTGGGGTATTTTGGAGATTTGAGAATGTAAGAGAGTTTACCAAACGCCGCCCAGGCAAGACCACGTCTACGCTCTATCTCGGCCTCTTGATTCTCCTCTCCCAGCTTTACAGTGTGTCCTATAACAGGTACACATAACTTGTAACTCTCTCTCTATATTTCTTCCACCTACCAAGACGGGGAGGTTATTTGTCGTATTGCTCATTATTTTTTATTTTTTTTATATTCTTCTAAGTGCACGCATTTCTACAATATTTATTCATCTGTTTTCGGCCTTTTTCACGCCTACGTTCACTCCCATACATCAAAGTTGGTACGAAAATACTTATATGGACTATAATTTGAAAGATTTTGCTACTGTACGTTTCGAATCATCGTTGCTGGACCTTGGAGTCAAGGATCCCTGACTATTCCAATGTCAACTCAGTTGGAAAACGAAGCTGTGCCGTGGAATTTGTATTTTTTTTAATAGAGTGATCCATCGTACACCAGCAAACTCACCAGTCACACCGCTGTATAGGATCCGATGGCACACCGAAGTTATTTTCTCTTTTTGAAAAAAATAGATCTGACCAAAGTCATAGATCAAAGTCCGTATTCTTCTTCTCAGTGTCATGTCAGGCCCCCCCAACGTTGACTATCACCTGAGAGTAGGCATCTTTGTCCCCGGCAGCCCGAAAAAGATCCCCAACGCTTCTTATACCTGTCCAATCACGTATATTGCGGAACCAGGAGATTTGCCTCCTGCCAACACCTCTTCGACCCTCTATCTTGCATTGGAGAATGAACTCTTACTAACAGTTTAATAAATAAACGTCATTTATTTAAAAAAACAGCATATACTATAAAAGTCATGAGTTAATTATTATTATTATTTCTTCATTTTTCCAGTATCATGTCAGGTCCCCCTAACGTTGAATATCACCTGAAAGTAGACACCTTTGTCCTCGGCAGCCCGAAAAAGATGCCCAACGCTGTTTATACCAGTCCAATCACGTATATTGCGGAGCCAGGAGATTTGCCTCCTGTCAACACCTCTTCGACCCTCTAATTTGCCTTGGATGATCAGGTGCAGTAATTTGTACTTTGCTCCTCTAAGTACATGACCCAAATAGGACACCTTTCGGATTTTAATATTAGTCAGCAAATCTCTATCAACTTTGGCTATTTGAAGAACCTTTGTGCTGCTGACCATATCCATCCAGGGTATCCGTAGCATTCTCAGGTGCATCCACATTTCGAATGCTTCCAGATATCCTTATACACTGGAATAATAGGCAGAAAAAAATGCCTGTCATTCCAAGGGATTGGCGCAGCGCGAGGTTGAACGGGCAACCTTTCGCATTGAATCCAGTGCGTTACGCGCCGCCATGCACCTCAAATGGGGCACTAAAACATATATTATATATATACGGTTCGATTATATATTTACTAGTGCCTTATTGACTTTATTTCCTATCACTACACACCGTTTGATATCCCTCGTAACTCTTTAAAAATCAGAGAAAATACTACCTAACTTGTAAAATTCTCACCCATCTCTCTCTGTGGTTGCAGTCCTAAGACTGGTTTGCAGCAATTTCAACTCTTCTCCTCCATTCCTCCCTGTCCTGTGCGGCTCTTTTTAAATCTGTATATGTTGAGCAGCGCACGTCCACCAACAGGTCCTCCAGGTACTCTCGGCGTGGGCGTCCCCTAGAGTTTGTCCCCTCGGTCATACCCTCCATTATGGCATGCAAAAGGCCCTCTTGTCGTATTATATGACCGATCCATCTTGCACGCCTTTCGGACAAGATCCTGAGCAGGTGCCTTCCTCCTTCGATTCGTTGGAGAACCTCTTCATTCGTGATGTGGTCTCTCCAGGAAATTCCTAATAGTCTTCTATAGGACCACATCTCAAAAGCCTCTATTTGTCCTCGGCAGCCCGTAAAAGATGCTCAACGCTCCTTATACCAGTCCAATCACGTATATTGCGGAGCCAGGAGATTTGCCTCATGTCAACACCTCTTCGACCCTCTATTTTGCCTTGGATGATCAGGTGCAGTAATTTGTACTTTGCTCCTCTAAGTACATGCCCCAAATAGGACACCTTTCGGATTTTAATACTAGTCAGCAGCTCTCTATCAACTTTGGCTATTTGAAGAACCCTTGTGTTGCTGACCATATCCATCCAGGGTATCCGTAGCATTCTCTGGTGCATCCACATTTCGAATGCTTCCAGATATCCTTATACACTGGAATAATAGGCAGAAAAAAATGCCTGTCATTCCAAGGGATTGGCGCAGCGCGAGGTTGAACGGGCAACCTTTCGCATTGAATCCAGTGCGTTACGCGCCGCCATGCACCTCAAATGGGGCACTAAAACATATATTATATATATACGGTTCGATTATATATTTATTAGTGCCTTATTGACTTTATTTCCTATCACTACACACCGTTCGATATCCCTCGTAACTCTTTCAAAATCAGAGAAAATACTACCTAACTTGTAAAATTCTCACCCATATATGATACATATATCGTATTTACTTTAATTCCACTTTATTTTTTTCCTATCACCCTGACACTAATTTGTAACATTAATTTTCAGATTTTTAATAAAGTATCTCATAAATTTGTAGACTGTCAGTTTTATCCTTTTTAAAGTGTATGCGCCCAATTGAGATTTCATTAATTCACATTATGTCGGCACACACATACATACAACACGTACCGTCACGTCACATCCGGCAGTCATGTCGGACCTGTGACGTCACTTCCTGCCGCGGTCGGCGCCTCCAGCTAAACATACGCACACAAAGAGACACAAGACACAGCACCATTCCAAACAGCTGACGGGAAGCCGAGCTGAAGATTTGGGACAGCGGGTTCCGCGCCGGCGGAAGTACTATTTTATATTGACACAAATTGGTGGAAAGACCGCGAGGAAAAACCATTAGATGTGTGCAAATAACACTATATTCGTCAATGGTGGACGCTGATCAGTTGAGAATGATAATTCTATCTATGCCCGTACTCGTATGAGCGAAACCCGTGGATTTCGGGTTCGATTCCCGAAGGTATCCAACTATTATTATAAGTCAATAAGATATTTCATACATTAAATTTGTTGATTTGTTTAAATAACAATGTGAGGGGAAAAATGTAATATCAGATTATGGAAGAAATTACTGTAGTACAAAACATTTAAGAAGTTTTGGAAAATAAATTCAGATATGCGACTATAAATTCATGGAGAATTAAGTGCGAGTACTTGGGTTATGTTGAACGGACGGGGAACATTTAGAAGTGAGTAACGGGGTTTGTTGAACGGACGGGGAACATTTAGAAGTGAGTACTTGGGTTATGTTGAACGGACGGGGAGCATTTAGAAGTGAGTACGTGGGTTATGTTGAACGGAGGGGAACATTTAGAATTGAGTACGTGGGTTATGTTGAACGGACGGAGAACATTTAGAAGTGAGTACTTGGGTTATGTTGAACGGACGGGGAGCATTTAGAAGTGAGTACGTGGGTTATGTTGAACGGACGGAGAACATTTAGAAGTGAGTACTTGGGTTATGTTGAACGGACGGGGAACATTTAGAAGTGAGTAACGGGGTTCGTTGAACGGACGGGGAACATTTAGAAGTGAGTACTTGGGTTATGTTGAACGGACGGGGAGCATTTAGAAGTGAGTACGTGGGTTATGTTGAACGGAAGGGAACATTTAGAATTGAGTACGTGGGTTATGTTGAACGGACGGAGAACATTTAGAAGTGAGTACTTGGGTTATGTTGAACGGACGGGGAGCATATAGAAGTGAGAACGTGGGTTATGTTGAACGGACGGGGAACATTTAGAAGTGAGTAACTGGGTTATGTTGAACGGACGGGGAGCATTTAGAAGTGAGTACGTGGGTTATGTTGAACGGACGGGGAACATTTAGAAGTGAGTACTTGGGTTATGTTGAACGGACGGGGAGCATTTAGAAGTGAGTACGTGGGTTATGTTGAACGGACGGGGAACATTTAGAAGTGAGTACTTGGGTTATGTTGAACGGACGGGGAGCATTTAGAAGTGAGTACGTGGGTTATGTTGAACGGACGGGGAACATTTAGAAGTGAGTACGTGGGTTATGTTGAACGGACAGGGAACATTTAGATTAAGTCAAGATTGCATAAGTATGCAGAGGACACTAAAAAACATGGTCGAAGGTCTCCTCATCCATTCCACACGTGCTTGTAGGGTTTTCTTAAATAAAAAAAAACGATTCCAGTCTGATTTCTTATTATTTCTCATGGTACCCTTCAATATATCTGAATAAGTGATTCGGACTTACTAAATAGTGTGGTCGGAAGACAATATTTTGTTCGAGCTCAGTATTCGATCCTTCGGTAACGTATGTTTTTCTTTAGATATGCAGATGCATATAATCTGATTGTTGCAGCCACTATATTCATATTCTTAAACTTAATTCTATTTTCGTAATATTTTTCCTATGTTAATAATAGTGGGTTCGAATCCCGAAGTAGAGCGCCTTGAAGAGAGTCTGCTCTCTCCACGGTGCAATATACATTGTCATTTTGATTTATTCCACTTTTTTGTATCGGTATAACCTTTCGGTTTCAAGGTGTACACCTCATCTTCAGGGGAGCACAAACAATACTTTGATGATGATGTGAAAGCCTTGAAACCTCACCTGATGATGAGGTGAAAGCTTTGAAACCGGTAGGGTTATACCGTTACAAAAAGTGGAATAAACAGTGTTTGATAAAGCAAATAACAATGTCTTGAAACCTCCACAATGTCAATGTCTTAACTATAAATAATATATTAACAATAATACTTGTGTGTGCGTTTTATTGCCATGCTTTTAACGGTAGCGTCATCAACCTAACTGCGAGTCAAGTGCCCTACTTCTAAATCTTCTTCATCGATAATCCGAATATGTTGTAAGGAAACATACTAATGAATGTACGACTATTCTGGAACGTTCATTTCACTAATGTATCAAATACTTCACATTATTCAAGCACATCGGCTTTACAACGCATTACCAGCAGGTCTAGTAGGAGTTTTATGACCACCCACAACCCCCTCGAAGGTACTTCGGATAATAAGCGTATTGATTCTTGGAGAGCTTGAATTGAAAGCCTGTGGACATGGATGCAGTCGTCGGAATGCCTGGCGGTGGGACACCATTTACCATGGGCCGTATGGATTAAGCTTCTTAGATAGTGGATTGACATAGAAGATATACTACTACCATATACATGTGTGGTGACATTAAATTAATCTCGCTCCTGATGGCTTGCCCACTGTGCTTGGAAAAGAACATACTGAAAGGAAGTTTCAATGCCATTACAGTTGCATCTTTCTGGGATGATACGACACAAATCAAGTGTTGTCAGTACGATTCGAATGGACCAGCACAGTGCAAATATTTTAAACTACTCTTAAACTAAAGAACACTGTCAGGGGTTTTTTTCTTTCCCCTCTTCTCTGGACATGGCTGCCTCACAACGGTTGTTATTGCACACCGATTAATAATTTGACATTTTATAGAATCATATGACATTTACAAAAAATTTACATTTCATCAGAAATATGGTGCATTTTTTATTTCCATTTTTGTGCACCCAATATCTACGGACTAGGGTCACGGAGTTAACAGTTTACTTTAAATATCAATTTTGCTTATTTTAACTAAAGGATTGAAGTAATTTAAATGTTGTTTTATAATTTGTTTTATCAAACACTGTAAACTATTCTTTAAAATACTTTATTGATAGTTAAGGCATTAACATTGTGAAGGTATAAAGACATTGTAATTAGTTTTATCAAACACTGTTTATTCCACTTTTTGTAACGGTATAACCCTACCGGTTTCAAGGCTTCCGCCTTATCATCAGGGAAGCACAAACAAGACTCTCCCCCGAAATTCACGCCTCTAGAGTAGAATACCTCCTTAAAACCTGTTCACCGCGTTAAAAATCAAATTCCACGAATCCTGTGCGCGGCACAATTTCAGCGTTTTTTAATTTCTAAGTTTAAACACATATTTTGTTTAGAACCACTGATATTTGATTACAACACCAAGTAAACATGACACTTAAGTAATTTTCTGATAATAAATAATAGTCATTACTCTTAAGGAGACTCATTAAATAAAGGAGATAAACTAAACATTACGTAAAATAAACAAAGGAATGCTACGATCAAATCAATGCTTCATGACACTCACCCAATCAAATGCATATAGCACTAGTAATGTTTATTTACGTAAGAGAGACTCATCGCAGGACTCGATCCGCGCGACAGGTCGTTAATGCTGGAAATATTGAGAAACCAAAAAAATTCGGCGCTCTGTTTATTCAACAATATCTCATAAACTAATATATTATTTGACAAGGTTTTCAGAGATGTCGCTAGAATAAAGATTATTTTTAATTTTAGTTAAATTTTTATTCGGTTTTGTGTCATTTTTTTTAAGTATTTGTGATTTGAAACTTGGATTGTCGTCAGATCACAGGCGTTTGTGCTCCCCGCGGGGAACACGTTAAGACAACTTTAAGTTGAAAGTACAAAAAAAAAACCCCGAAATATGCGAACTAGTACTATTTAGCGAGTTCATTGTCAGATTGCAGTCTCTTCCAAGCCATCTGATTGTAGTTGCCAAATAGTTTTACGTACAGAGCTGTGTATATGGAAGCGCTTAAGTGAATGATGCTGCAACTGCGCGAATGGACGAGCATGCAGCACTTCTGAATGGAGATGATTTGATATTCTTGGTCACGAGTGTCAACACGGAGAACCGAAATAACCCGTGGATGAATAAGTGTCACAATACTGGGACCGGGAGCAGAGTGGGAGACGGGAACCGATGGTGATGGAGCTAAAGAGAGTTCCTGGAAAATAAATGTCGGAAAAAAATACAGTTGGGTACGATCCCACCGTCGTCGTTGCTGCTGTATCTGGAAGTCGAGAATCTCTCTCTTCCTTGGCATTATTATTCCCACATGGTGGTGGGGTCTGCCCTTCCAATAATTCGCCGCCACTTCGCCCGATTCTGTGCATCTTCCGGAGCGATATCGGCGTCCCTCATGTCCCGCCCAACTACCTCGCGCCACCTGCGCTTGGGTCTTCCTCGAGACCTCTTACCAGGGACATTAAGTGTCTGCGCCCTGTTTCCGAGAATCCCATTCAGTTGGAAAGCGAAGCTGTGTCGTGGAGTTTTTTTCTATTTAAATTAATGAGCCGTTGCACACTAGCAAACTCACAAGCTACAATGCTGTACAGGATCCGATGACACATGGAGACGATCGGTACACCGTCATATTTTTTTTTTTAAATAGATATGACCGAAGTCATAATATCCTTATACCACCGAATACTAAGGTGGAAAATATCCCTGTGTCATTCGAGGCAAGTGCAGTGCGTTATCATGTGGCCATGTAACACCACTCATGCTGTTATAGGAGTCAATATAAGGCATCATACAGCGCGACGTACAATACAAGATCGAAAACTTCTTTATTTTTTTATGAGTGCCACTTTTATGAGCGCCTTGTCACGCTGTGACAAAAAAGTAACTGCTTCAAAGCAGCCCCTACTCCGGCGGCAACACACCGAAGTATGAAAAGAAAAGAAGTGATGATGGACTTATGGTAGAAGGTAAAGTGAGAAATAAGTATGATTAATAGAAGATTCTACATGACGACATGTAAACGAAGTATTTAACTGGATTAAAACTATATTTTTTTGTTTTCTGGGTACTATCCTTTACTGTCCATGCAGTGAGACTCTGGAATCAGTTACAAACCAATATAAGACTCGCACGAAGTATTTAACTGGATTAAAACTATATTTTTTGTTTGCTGGGTACTATCCTTTACTGTCCATGCAGTGAGACTCTGGAATCAGTTACAAACCAATATAAGACTCGCTCCGTCCTTGGCATGCTTTAAGAAGCGATTGAATAAACTCTTAATTTCTAATCAGTAAAATAACGAGTTTCATTCCTGATTTTTCTTTTCCTTTCCTCTCCTCCATCCCTTCCTTTCCTTTTGATTGATGATATCCCGCTTTAATTCTCACTTTAATTACCATTAATTTAATTAAGGCATTGAATAAACAGTGTTTGATCAAACAAATGACAATGTCTTAAAACCTCCACACCGTTAATGCCTTAACTATAAACAATATAGAAACATATTCAGCTTTAGGTGGAGTGTAATATATATGTCTAGTGTTCAAAATGTTTTTAATTGACCAACAACATGAGATCCATCATCCTACGCCACAATAGTGTTCGTATCAGATCAAATAGCAGAGACAGCATTAGTCCTAATTTCCTCGACATTTTCCGTCCAGATATTATTAAATTATTGTGATATTTTCGAAGCAAGAAAAAGGCGGGCATCCTCTGGTTTCTGGCTCCGGCCTAATTGGGCCGCGGCTCCTGGAGATGGCTGTGGAAGGGAGTGGAGTGGCGTGGCGTGGGGTGGGGTGGGATAGAGGTGGACAGAGACGAGAGATGATTGATAAATTTAGAAATACTCGGTTTGTCAGCGAGACTCTTAGCTGCATATATATTTTACTGATACATTTTTCAGCAACTAACCGCCGACTAGATTACGAATTTCAACAAATCATTATACAATGCATAATATGTTGTCCGTTAAGTCATTTCGTTATTTTCGGTTAGATGTCGTTAAAACAGAATTTTCGTTGCTAATTTCATTCCAAACGTGCTAAATAAATGTGTATATTATTATGAAAGACTAGTGTTGTGTTTATGGTGTCATTTTGACGTAATAGATGGATTATACTCATAAGTTCTTTTACCGGTGATGGACAAATTTTAATAACCTCGGCCACACAGGAAGGAGCCTCGCTTGGTGCTTAGAGCTACGCTGCGAGCTAGGTGACAACCTAGCGAATCAACGCACCTCTTTCTATCGCAAAGGCCACACTGCACGTTTCACGACACGCTACGTGACTTTCATAGTCACCTTGTATATTAGACACGTAGCACCTAGCTCAGCACTAAGTGAAGCACTTCGGTGTGGCCTTAGCCTTAAGGAAAACAATGTTACACAAACAAAAAAAATGTATGGCGACGTTGCAATAAGCGATCGCGTGTGTCAAATGTGGTATAAAAATTCTATAATGGTGATACGACACTCGAAGCTGGTGTCCAATCCGTAAGGTCGATTACCACTGATGACCAAATTAAGGCTTTAACAGAGAGTAACCGACGTTCTACAACAAGAGAGATAGCTTAGATAATGAAAATATAATAACACACTGAGAAGATTCGGACTTGTGGAAAATATAAGAACACACTGAGAAGATTCGGACTTGTGGAAAATATAAGAACACACTGAGAAGATTTTGTAATTTATTTTTAACAAACACTGTTTATTCCACTTTTTTATGACGGTATAACCCTACCGGTTTCAAGGCTTTCACCTCATCTTCAGGGGAGCGCAAACAAGACTAAATGCTGTTCGGACTGGTACCGATATAGACACTTCAACGGTTGGAGGCGGGAGGGGTGAGGGGAAGGCTAGGTATTATTTCGGCCAAGAGCGGGGAGATTTTGGGGAAATAACTATTCAACAGATGCTCTGATCTGTATATTGACTTAGAAATTTCTAGGGCCTCCAATCTGTCCAATCTATTTCCGTTGTCGCTAATATGTAAGAATTTGGCATCATTGATAGAAAAAGTATGATTCTCACGGTGACAATGATTAGCCATTTCAGAATAAATTAGAGGATTTGTTAAGGCAGATTGGTGTTCACGAAATCTCTTTTCAAAAGATCTTCCTGTCTTTCCTATATAGAAATTATCACAGTCAGCACATAAAAGTTTATACACACCGCTGTTGTTAAGTATTCCATTTTTGCCTTTCCCATTAATTAAGAGTTTCCGGAGATTGAAGTTAGTGTAAAAAGCTGGCTTTATGTGACTTGGAATATTTTTGGTTATTTCATTTGATATATTTTTTATAAATAGGACTTTGCTCCATTTATAGGTATGCTTATAGGTGTCGTTAAATATATAATCTTTTATGAGTTTCTTTTTTGTTTTGTTTTTTAAAAGTGAATCAATGAGGCTTCCAGGATAGCCATTATTTGTAGCAATTTTTTTGATGGTTATTAATTCCTTTTTAAAATTGTCGTCGGTTAATGGGACACTGAGCAATCTATGAAGCATACAGTTAAAGGCGGCGAATTTATGATTATTAGGATGGTTAGAAGTTGCTGGAATTATGGAGTCTGAATAAGTATTTTTCCTATATATATCAAAGTCAAATGTGCCTTTTTTCCGAGATAATGTTAGGTCCAAGAAATTTAATTTTCCGTCCTGTTCTGTTTCTAATGTAAATTTTATAAAACTTTCTATAGAATTTAAATATTTAAGAAAATGGTGTAATTGTCTATCGGTACCCGTCCAAACACAAAGAATGTCATCTGCATACCTAAACCTAACCATCCTAATAATCATAAATTCGCCGCCTTTAACTGTATGCTTCATAGATTGCTCAGTGTCCCATTAACCGACGACAATTTTAAAAAGGAATTAATAACCATCAAAAAAATTGCTACAAATAATGGCTATCCTGGAAGCCTCATTGATTCACTTTTAAAAAACAAAACAAAAAAGAAACTCATAAAAGATTATATATTTAACGACACCTATAAGCATACCTATAAATGGAGCAAAGTCCTATTTATAAAAAATATATCAAATGAAATAACCAAAAATATTCCAAGTCACATAAAGCCAGCTTTTTACACTAACTTCAATCTCCGGAAACTCTTATTTAATGGGAAAGGCAAAAATGGAATACTTAACAACAGCGGTGTGTATAAACTTTTATGTGCTGACTGTGATAATTTCTATATAGGAAAGACAGGAAGATCTTTTGAAAAGAGATTTCGTGAACACCAATCTGCCTTAACAAATCCTCTAATTTATTCTGAAATGGCTAATCATTGTCACCGTGAGAATCATACTTTTTCTATCAATGATGCCAAATTCTTACATATTAGCGACAACGGAAATAGATTGGACAGATTGGAGGCCCTAGAAATTTCTAAGTCAATATACAGATCAGAGCATCTGTTGAATAGTTATTTCCCCAAAATCTCCCCGCTCTTGGCCGAAATAATACCTAGCCTTCCCCTCACCCCTCCCGCCTCCAACCGTTGAAGTGTCTATATCGGTACCAGTCCGAACAGCATTTAGTCTTGTTTGCGCTCCCCTGAAGATGAGGTGAAAGCCTTGAAACCGGTAGGGTTATACCGTCATAAAAAAGTGGAATAAACAGTGTTTGTTAAAAATAAATTACAATGTCTTTAAACCTCCACAACGTTAATGCCTTAACTATAAACAACACTGAGAAGATTCGGACTTGTGGAAAATATAAGAACACACTGAGAAGATTCGGACTTGTGGAATGAACAATTAAAGAAAGACTGACACACAAAATAACAAATATACAGTGAGAATGTGAGTGCAAATCGTGGTAGAGGAAGACCAAACAAAGTATGGTAGAATCAAGAGAATGATATCTTGAAAGAAGGCAATGTGTCATCAATCATGGATTAGCGCTTCGCTCAAACAGAGATTGTTTATTGGCATTTCCAGTTCACCGCTCCTCTTTCTTTAGGTCGTCCTTTACTGTCCATGCAGTGAGACTCTGGAATCAGTTAGAAACCAATATAAGACTCGCTCCGTCCTTGGCATGCTTTAAGAAGCGACTAAAAAACATCTTAATTTCTAGTCAGTAAAATAACGTGTTTCATTCCTGATTTTTCTTTTCCTTTCCTCTCTACCATCCCTTCCTTTGCTTTTGATTGATTGATATCTCACTTTATATGAAAAATAATGTTCGTGTGATTGTCCGTCTTTGTGGGGTTCGTGGGCATGTGCTCACGTATATGTTTATGGATTTCACGGGGATGAATACTCATTTGGTTGGAAGAGATTGCCGCCTGGCAATAAGCCCGCCAGATTGTATTTGCAATAAAAGAGTTAAATAAATAAATGTGAAAAGACAGATAAATTATACCATAGTTGTATGAGATATCCTTTTTAAAAATATTTGTAGCAACAAGAATAAAACCCGCAGCCTCCCCTTCGGAAGACAAGAGTTTTACCAACTTAGACACGGAGGACGTTCAATATAAGTTTACACTATTGTGGTGAAATGACATTGAAAATTAAGGAGAGGAAATTCCTTCCATAGGAAATGACAATTAAAGAAAGGAAATTCCTTCCATAGGAAAGACAGGAAGATCTTTTGAAAAGAGATTTCGTGAACACAAATCCGCCTTAACAAATCCTCTAATTTATTCTGAAATGGCTAATCATTGTCACCGTGAAAACCATACTTTTTCTATCGATGATGCCAAATTCTTACATATCAACTCAATCTAGTGCCATCGGTGTCTAAGATCAGGCCACACAGGTAGGAGCCTCGCTTGATGCTTAGAGCTATGTTGCGAGTTAGGCGACATATACTAGCGAACCAATGTACCGCATACTATCGCGGTGGCCACACTGCACGCTTCGTGCCAAGTTGCACGACGATTAGTCATCGAGTGAATCTCCTAGCGAACAGACGTGTTGGTTACTTTACAAGATGGCGGAAGTTTTAATGAAAGCTGTGTATAAAAGGGAGCCTTTGTGGAACCCATCGAGCAAATTATACAAAAATGTACCTGTAATAAAATCACATTGTAATGAAGTTGCACAGGAAGTAAATAAAGATGGTAAGTTGTAATGAAATTGGTTGGTTTTGAGAGTGACATCGTGTGTTGACTCAACCACTCCCAACTGTCAAATGGATTTGAGCGTAGCACTTTGGTGTGGCCAGGCATAAAGTCACCTAGAATATGAGTCACGTAAAATCTAGCTTAGCACCTAACGAAGCATTTTGGTGTGGCCTCGGCCTTAGTCATCGAGTAAATCTCCTAGCGGACAGACGTTTTGGTTAATTTACTAGATGGTGGAAGTTTTAATGACAGCTGTGTATAAAAGGGAGCCTTTGTGGAACCCATCGAGCAAATTATGAAAAATGTACCTGTAATAAAATCACTTTTGAATTAAGTTGCACAGGAAGTAAATGAAGATAAGGTAAGTTGTAAAGAAATTGGTTAGTTTTGAGAGTGACATCGTGTGTTGACTCAACCGCTCCCAACTGACAAATGAATTTGTGCGTAGCACTTTGGTGTAGCCAGGCATGACGTCACCTAGTATATGAGTTACGTAAAACCTAGCTTAGCACCTAACGAAGCACTTTGGTGTGGCCTCAGCCTAATGGTCGGTCATTCATTCGTCTTCTTCCCCATTCTACTGAACGCGTCGGGGCTTGAACTCACAGAATCTTCCATATCTCAATGGAAGATATCAATATTATTCGTTCAACAATAAGATCTTTTCAGTTAAGGAGTTCAATCTTCCGTTTATCCATCGAGATATGAGTTATATCGATATCGAAAAATTCGAGATATGAGTTATATCGATATCGAAAAATTCGAGATATGAGTTATATCGATATCGAAAAATTCGTTCAACAAGGAGATTCGTTCTGTTATGTCTTATCAAGTATATTAGGGACTTTAATCCTAGTTTATCCATTGACAATCACCCGAACATTATTTTTAATATAAAGTAAGATATCATCAATCAAAAGAAAAGGAAGGGATGGTGGAGAGGAAAGGAAAAGAAAAATCGGGAATAAAGCACGTTATTTTACTGACTAGAAATTAAGAGTTTTTTCAGTCGCTTCTTAAAGCATGCCAAGGACGGTGCGAGTCTTATATTGGTTTGTAACTAATTCCACAGTTCACTGCATGGACAGTAAACGACGATGTAAAACAAATATGAGCGGTGAACTGGAAAGGCCAATAAACAATCACTGTTTGAGTTTAGCGCTAATCCATGATTGGAAAGACGCTGAAAATTTTCAGCGAAATAAGAGGGGGGAGAGGGACAATTAAGGATATTATACAATAGAGACAGTATGTGAATTTGACGTCTATTTCTAAGATTTAACCAGTTCAATGCCTTCTGGCATGAAGTTATATGATCGTACTTTCGTAGGTTGAAAATAAATATTAGACAAACATTTTGAAGACGCTGTAATTTGTCCAGCTGTAACATCCAAATAACAGACGTCCGCATAGATAGTCCAGAATCGGAAGTCCAGAATATATTGTATATACTCAAAGAGTTACAAAGCCAACGATATACGAGAATGTGTGAATGAAATAAACCTGTATTTTATTGTTTGTCCAATAGCCCACCAGAGTGTTAAATAAATGATTTCAATTTGTAATAAAAAAAACGACAGAATTTTGTGAATGAGTCGAATCAGGGAGTGTGGCGGCCGTTCCGGAAGCAGCCAATTATCAGATGTGAATACCAATTAGGTGTTATCTGAGAGGGACGGACAGAGGCAGGGGAGAGAGAGTTGGACAATGATAACCAGGGACAGAGGGAGAGTGACGGACGGAGATAAAACAGAGAAGGGGATAGGGAAAGACAGAGGTGGAGACGAGACACAATGGGAAGTTGTGGTGGTAACAACAGAGGCGATAAAAGCCAGTTAAATTCAAGAACAATGTATTTATTGAGAATCCCATAAAACGAGACAATGGAGGACAGAAAAAAATGGCACGTGACCATCTTCTTTTTGAACATCTTGATAAAGCTGATGGGTAGAGCAACAATTGTTTTCTGCGGTCTACTCACACTATAATCGACGTAACATCGTGTGGTCTTTTGAGACAAGCATAGACCTAACACATCGATCAATAAGCCATGGGACTAACTACTAAAACAACATTTGTTTGCCAAAATTCTTCTTTATTCATCAACATAGTCTTCTTCAAGAGCGATACATTCATTCCAACGCTTTCCTAACTTTTCTATGCCAGCCGTGTAGAACGATTTATCTTTGGTTTCAAAATAGGCGTTAGTTTCGGCAATCACTTCTTCATTGGAGACAAATCTCTTTCCCTGGAGCATCTTTTTGAGGTCTGCGAACAGTCAATAGTCGCTGGGGGCCAAATCTGGAGAATACGGTGTTAATGTACGAGTACGTTGGATAAGTCATCATATGGCGGGAAACGTCGAGAGATAAATCTCATTTTGAAAGTCGTGTTGCCGCCGCCAAATCCCGCCTTTTCCCTCACAGGGTAGGTCGAGATGGCAGAATGTCAGGTTTTTTTGCAGGGATACATATCTATAAAATATTTTACGTTCAAACACTTTTTCATACAACTTTCTTTGATTTTTTTAAACTTCCTTCGTTCAAAATATAATACACTTGATCCAAAAATACTTTCCTTGGTCTTCCATTTACATTTGCACTGCATATTTGTTTTGTTTGTCTTTCTACATTCATTCGTTTTACATGCCCAAACCATCTCAGAGTGCTTTTCTTAATCTAAAGAATGAAAAATTATACAAGGCTGTTTAGGAAGATGGCTGTCTTCGACAGCGCTAACGCCAACTTAGTTCATACGTCAGCCTTAAGTTCACGTTTATTCCTGTTTCATCATGTCGTTCCGTATTCTGTCTTATGTTACATAGTCACCCCGTGTATTATTCTGCGTCTACGTTTTTCTTCCATACATCAAATTTGGTACTTTAGTTCGGAAATTATAGGATGAGTCCTGTGACAGCTCACAAATTGGCCCCGATACAACCCTATGTAATGTATTTACCTAAAAAACTTGCTATTTATTAGAATTGAGGCTTATATTAAAGTTGATAAAATAATTAAAATGACTGAACATCGTTACAAGGTTGTATTGGGGCAAATTTGTGAGCTGTCACAGGACTCATCCTAGATTTTCCGAACTATAGAATACTGTTGTGATCAAACATATTAACAGATTTTAACACTGTGCGGTTCGAGTATACCATATATCGTGGACTCAATACTAAAACCAGGTAACTCGAAATTTGGCGGTTTTGAGTTATTTATGATACACCAATGGATTGCTCATCGAAGGGAGTTTCCAAAGCTATAAACAGGTGCTCTTAAAATGTTATCTCTCAACTGGGTTATTTAACATTTTCGTAATTAGGAAAGTCGTAATCGTGGAAACAAAATAATGCTTAAAGTAGATATCTGAAGTTCATAAAACTTACATCTTACCATCTATATTCACGTCTCACTCTCACTCTACTTCGGTATATGGGAACGTAAAAAAATTGATAGAATCTCAGTTCGGTCGCTTCTTTCTTTTTAGTAGCCACCCAGCTTTCGTTCGAGGTGGTCGCTCCGTCCGTTTTGTGAACGTCGTCCGATGTTTTTTTTTTCACGTTTTCAGCAAATATATTTCAATTATTATCACTTTTGACTTCAAATTTAATTCATTTAAGCTATTGGCTATGAATATTCTTATTTTCCCGATTTTAACGTGTTCCTCGCGGGAAGCACAAACGCCTGTGATCTGATCTGTAGCATTCCTTTGTGTATTTTACGTAATGTTTAGTTTATCTTCTTTATGTAATGAGTCTCCTTAAGAGTAATGATTATTATTTATTATCAGAAAATTACTTGAATGTCATGTTTACTTGGTGGTGTAATCAAATATCAGTGGTTCTAAACAAAATACGCGTTTAAACTTCGAAATTAAAAACCGCCGAAATTGTGCCGCGCATATGATTCGTGGAATTTGATTTTTAACGCGGTGTACAGGTTAAATCGCTCATTTTTACATATGTATTAATGTGTATTGAATACACATCACCAGAACGGGCGGATTTTTTTTAGCATAGGAAGGGAAAGGTTCAAGTGATGCCTAAAAAAAGTTACAGGATGCCAAGGACCGGATCGGACCAAGAACTGGTTCCAGAGTCTCACCGCATGGACAGTAAAGGACGACATAAAAAAATAAGAGTTTCAAGAAAAGTCGTAGAGAAATCTACATTCAGTAGTGAACTTATAAAACTGATGAAACCGTTATTTATTTTATCATAATTACGCCCCTGTCCTGGGTTGACCGGAAACGGCGCTTCGGTTTACTGTTAATTAAAGCTCGGACTGTTCCGGGGAAGCGAAATATAAGATTTACTTCTTGGCCGTTTCCGCAAAAACTGACCGAGTTTTAAACTGAAATGCTGAAGATTACCAGTTACCTTTCTTAACAAGTAAGAGGTAGACAGGTTGGTATCTGAATGCAGGTAGATTTAGTGATTGGACGAATCAGCAAACAACGACGAGTTCAAGAAAAAGTACTAAAGATAATTAGTTATCTGCTTTGGAAGACAAGAGAGAGACAGTTTGGTAGCGAGCTGCAGATATGTAAAGACCAGATCGCGAGAGTAGTCGAAAAACGTACAGTTCCGGATTAGGTCACAGCTTCCGTCACATATTTTTAATCACTAAATTCTTTGTTGTTTATAGTTAAGGCATTAACGTTGTGGAGGTTTAAAGACATTGTAATTTATTTTTAACAAACACTGTTTCTTCCACTTTTTTTTATGACGGTATAACCCTATCGGTTTCAAGGCTTTCACCTCATCTTCAGGGGAGCGCAAACAAGACTAAATGAAAGACAGGAAGATCTTTTGAAAAGAGATTTCGTGAACACCAATCTGCCTTAACAAATCCTCTAATTTATTCTGAAATGGCTAATCATTGTCACCGTGAGAATCATACTTTTTCTATCGATGATGCCAAATTCTTACATATTAGCGGCAACGGAAATAAATTGGACAGATTAGAGGCCCTAGAAATTTCTAAGTCAGTATACCGATCGGAGCATCTGTTGAACAGTTATTTCCCCAAAATCTCCCCGCTCTTGGCCGAAATTATACCTAGCCTTCCTCATCCCCCCGCCTCCAACCGTTGAAGTGTCTATATCGGTGCCAGTTCGAACAGCATTTAGTCTTGTTTGCGCTCCCCTGAAGATGAGGTGAAAGCCTTGAAACCGGTAGGGTTATACCGTCATAAAAAAGTGGAATAAACAGTGTTTGTTAAAAATAAATTACAATACTAAATTCTTTTTAAACATACTATGGCATATGAGGATAGTCAGTGAAACTTTGAAATCAACCCCTCTGGCATGGCTCCGGGTCTTGCAAATCTGGTGCCTCGTAGTCTACGACGCGGCAATGCCTTAATGAGCGAGTGCAAGAAGGTTGTCTAAATGACACGCTATCGGTTAAATTGGGTGTTTCCTGACCTACATCGACTTTCTTTAGACAATAATAATAAAAGGAAAATTTGTAAAGCACCGATTAGGGAATTACTCAAACGCGCTCTAAACATGGGGTCTTCTTCTTCCTAGTGTCATGTCAGGTCCCCCTAACGTTGACCATCACCTGAAAGAAAGCATCTTTGTCCCCGCAGCCCAAAAAACATCCCCAACGCTCCTTATACCAGTCCAATCACGTATATTGCGGAGCTAGGAGATTTGCCTCCTGCCAACACCTATTTCGACCCTTTATTTTTCCTAAACGTGGGATACGAATCCAGAATTATTGACAGATTAAAGATATTAGCGAATCGCAGTCACGTTGGAATATTCAGCAAAGCTTGCTGAATATTTCAATATTTTTACTAAAATTATACTTACGTGGTTTTATAATCAGACCATCAATGTGCTAATGCGATTATATGAAGCGACATCTAACGTACATTATGAAAATAATTTACTACATGTTGGGTTGTCAGCTAGATTTCGCTTTTTAATACTAATATTTGATGGCGTTCGACACGCTATCTTTGTCTCACACATTTAGGAGTCATTTTTCATGAGAATGAGATATACAGAAGTCAGAATTGAACGGTATCAACATAGGTGCAACTGTTAGGTATGTGCTGGCTTTGGGCGTCGTGGATAATCCTGATACACTACAGACGCTGAGAAGCGAAAATATTTGAGAACCACTAGTCCACTAATATGTACTTAGAGGAGCAAAGTACAAATTACTGCACCTGATCATCCAAGGCAAAATAGAGGGTCGAAGAGGTGTTGACATGAGGCAAATCTCCTGGCTCCGCAATATACGTGATTGGATTGGTATAAAGAGCGTTGAGGATCTTTTTCGGACTGCCAGGGACAAAGATGCCTACTCTCAGGTGATAGTCAACGTTGGAGGGACCTGACATGACACTAGGAAGAAGAAGAAGTCTAGTTAGATATGATTGGAGTTGAAGAAAATTTGTATCGCCCACTAACGCTCTCAAAAAGTATTCTCCAAATTGAACTGAGTTTTAAAAAAGTTTTCCTCGTTCGTTGTGCCCAATACGTGACCCAATATAAATCAAAATTGACGTATTGATCTTTAGCACAGGAAATAATGTGACATCAATATTCTTTGAAATTGAAAAAAATTATATCTTCTCTTTTCGTTTGTAGTATATAAAAAAAAACATAATATTTGTTTCAAAATCCCGTCGAGAAATTGTATACATATATGATATTATTCAAGAGTTTGACGTGTGATTCGCTTTTATCTGATTTCCTGAGACATGGCCGGATACTGTTTAGAAGAGGGAATATTTATGAATCGGATTTTGATTATCGACTGTATAAATCAAGTTGTCTGTCTAGAAACGTGTCATTATTTATTTGTTAGTTTTTTTATTAAATGTTTGTGAGAAATTTAGCCAAAAAAAAAAACGACTAACTTGTGTATTTATTTTTACGTTTTCGAGGCGAAGTCATTAACAGGCAGACCAAAAGAGAATTTACTTAGGCCTCGGCCACACAGGAAGGAGCCTCGCTTGATGCTTACGAGTTAGGCGACATATCCTAGCGAACCAACGTACCGCATACTATCGCAGTGGCCACACTGCACGCTTCCCGCCACGTTGCATGACGATTAGTCATCGAGTGAATCTCCTAGCGAACAGACGTGTTGGTTAATTTACAAGATGGTGGAAGTTTTAATGACAGTTGTGTATAAAAGGGAGCGTTCGTGGAACCCATCGAGCAAATTATGTTATACAAAAATGTACCTGTAATAAAATCACTGGAATGAAGTTGCAAAGAAAGTAAATAAAGATGGTACGTTATAATGAAATTGTAATTAATTTTTATCAAATACTGTTTATTCCACTTTTTTGTAACGGTATAACCCTACCGGTTTCAAGGCTTTCACCTCATCTTCAGGGGAGCACAAACAAGACTAAATTCTGTTCGAACTGGTACCGATATACACGCTTCAACGGTTGGGGGCTGAGGGGTGAGGGAGGCATGGGACGATTTCGGCCAAGAGCGGAGAGTTTTTTGGGATATAACTGTTCACCAGATGTTCGGATCGATGTACTGTTCGGATCGATGATCGTTCGGATCCCTACCGGTTTAAAGATCACAATGTGATCTTGAAACCGGTAGGGTTATACCGTTACATAAAAGTGGAATAAACATTGTTTGATAAAAATAAATTACAATGTCTTTGAACCTTCACAACGTTAATTCCTTAACTATAAACAACATATAATGAAATTGGTTGGTTTTGAAAGTGACATCTTGTGTTGACTGAACCGCTCCCAACTGCCAAATGAATTTGTGCGTAGCACTTTGGTGTGGCCAGGCATGAAGTCACCGAGTATATCTTCTTCTCCCTGGCTCCATCCCAACTCACTGTGCGAAGACTGTTGGGGTCAGCTCTCCTCGTCCTCAGGTTGTATGCTGTTCTGTCCCGGACTACGTCCCCCAGGCCGTGCCTCTGCATCAGGTTATCTTTTTTGCACCAACCATGAATTCTTTGGTCTTCCTCTGGTTGTTATTCAAGGAAGATCCATGGAGATTGACTGGTTCACAATGTGATCGGGTGCTCATGGGATTTTACGTGACTCATATGAAGTCACCTAGTATGAGTCACGTTAAATCTAGTTTAGCACCTAACGAAGCATTTTGGAGTGGTCTCGGCCTTACCCTTTCCCGCAAACCGTTGAAAGGATCGTTCGACCATATAAGGTCTTCTTACAACAGACCAACTTAATTTAATTAAAAGAAAAACAAAACCTTCTTACAACAGACCAACTTAATTTAATTGAAAGAAAAACAAAACAAAACCTTACAACAGACCAACTTAATTTAATTAATTGAAAAACAAAACAAAACCTTCTTACAACAGACCAACTTAATTGAATTAAAAGAAAAACAAAACAATTCCATCTTTTGTCTCTATGCCAGATAATGTATATGTCACAGACGTCTCTATGCCAGATTATGAATATGTCACAGATGTCTCTATGCCAGATTATGTACGAGTATATGTCACAGACGTCTCTATGCCAGATTATGAATATGTCACAGATGTCTCTATGCCAGATTATGTATATGTCACAGATGTCTCTATGCCAGATTATGTATATGTCACAGATGTCTCTTTGCCAGATTATGTATATGTTACAGATGTCTCTATGCCAGATTATGTATATGTCACAATGTCTCTATGCCAGATTATGTATATGTCACAGATGTCTCTATGCCAGATTATGTACGAGTATATGTCACAGATGTCTCTATGCCAGATTATGTATATGTCACAGATGTCTCTATGCCAGATTATGTATATGTCACAGATGACAAGAATCTTTTTAATATACAGGTATAATACAATAAATTAACCTGATGATTGTAATAAATATAACACTGGAATCAAATTTTAACTACAATTTCTTGAATCTTAGAAAACACGTTTGCTTCATTTTGTGGTATCATGTTTATAAACTTGTACATTTAAAGAGATTAAAAAAAGTTTTAAATTAAATCTCAACATTATAAACAATCCATTTAATTTTAATAATAGTTCTCTGTTAAATACGAGTGTCCTAATAAAAGCGCTGGATTTAAATTTCGCAAAATTTTACAAGTTTGACAGCTCTAAAAATGCCATATGTGCCATCTGTCAATTTTGCGATTAGTAAATATGGAACGCTACACGAAAGAACATTGAGCTGTAGCAAGGACAATTTCCAGTTTGTGTAATCTCAAGAAATTTGGAAAAGAATTGGCCGGCAAGATCGTGTGATTTGACACTATACGACCAGTCTTAGTTTCTCTAGTCATATTAATAGATACATACCAGCACGACATCTCCCTATCGGAGTAGGCAGAGAGAACAGAGCGCCATAATTTCCTATATCGCCACAACCTTAGTAAGGAGGCTAAGGAAGTGTGTCGAGATAGTAATCACAGGAATCACCACATCCACACAACCTCCACGATTTCTTTGACTTTCTACGTTTCTTTCTTTCAAAACATCATTCACTTGATTCAACCACACTTTCCTTGGTCTTCCACACACGCGCTTTCACTAACATTTGCACTGTACATAAGCTTTTTTTCTTCTTCAGTTTCAATCCTGGTGATTGGTGAGCAGCAAAGTCCTGCGTCTCCTCATTCAACTCCGCTCGGTCTTCAGCGATCCTCTTGAACTCTGTATAGGAGGTGCAGTCCATATCGTGGCATATTTGCTCCAGATACCCTCGGCGAGGACGCCCTCTTCCAATCGATACCTCAATCATTCCCTCCAGTATATTGTGCAGGAGATTTTCATGTCGCAGCATATTACCCATCCATTCTGCACGCCTTTCCGATATGGTGTTTGACAGGTGCCCGGTTTCTTCGATCCTGCTGACAACCTCATCATTTGTAATGTGGTCTCTCCAGGAAATCCTCAGGATTCGTCTATAGGTCCACATCTCGAAGGTCTCCACTCTTTTTCCGATCTCTTTCGCCTACTGTCAACCTCTCTTTTTATACGGCCATCCCATGTGATCTTGCCTCCAAGATAGACAAACTCTTTTGCATTCTTAATTGCAGCTCCTGACATTAGTATGTTCATTTGGTGTTCGTCTCTGCCTACGGTTATCACTTTTGTTTTGTCTTTGGCCTTTGACATTAGCTATGGCAGCGCCTTAAAGTTACGTTCATCCATAATCACTTTATTCCGTATTTTGTCATACATTATCACACCACGTACTATTATCAATGCACGCATTTCCACAGCATGTATTCGGCTACTATCAATAATTTTCCACGTCCACGTTTCACTCCCCTACACCAAAGTTGGTACCAAAAACATTTTTAGATGATTTATTCCATTCCTTTCAATCTTAGCGGTAGTAAACACTGTTCTAAAAAGACAATTGATTGATGCAACCTGTTGAAGCCTTTTGTCACAGACAGGGGTGTTTCTCTACCAGCACTTCCTAGTTGGGGTTCATTATAACTACTTATTAAGGGGAACGGCTTCATATCATGAATATTCAAGAGAAAATATGTTTATCCACAAGTCTGTTGAGCCGTATCGAATCATAAATCAAAAATTCATATCTTAAAAACGCCTTTACGGGCTTAAGTTGGAACTGATTTCACGGGCTATCAAAGAGACTTAATACGTCCGCATTTGACATAACGTGATATTTCAAATTATCCGAATACTATGAGAAAATAATTTTAAAGTAGCATAGCTTCGTGTCGTTCCTTGTGTGGTCCGACTCCGGGGTTCGCTAACTGTTGTACACGAGCTATTTGAGCGCCCTTAAAGAGAGTTTGCTCTCTAGACGGCGCTTTATAAATTAGTATTTTAATTATTATTATTAAGGGCCAGCATTTACCATATATGTGAAAATTAAAGAACAAATCTTCTAACATTGATAACAATGTTAGGAAGAATTTAGTGCAAACTCTTGTTTGGAGTGTGCTGCTGTATGGCTGCAGAACGTGGACCATCACCCAGAGCGAGTCCCGGCGTCTGGCTGCCTTTGAGATGTGGTGCTACAGGTGCATGGCCAGGGCCCATTGGTCAGATCACATCCGAAACGACGAGGTATTGAACGGGGTTGGAAAAACAAGGCAACTCCTAGATAGAGTTGCCCAACAACGATCCAGTTGGATAGATCATAACATCAGGCACCCAGGCCTGCTCCTTACCATCGTCGAGGGAATGATTGTGTACAATAACCATAGAGGCCGCCCTAGATATAGCTACATGGACCGGGTGATCCGGGATGTGCGCTGTGGCAGCTACCAGGAGATGAAGAGATTGGCGGATGACAGAGATGAGTGGAGGGATCGAGTGCTTGGTGCAGACCAATCCTAGGATTGTAACCTAGATATAGCGACATGGACCGGGTGATCCGGGATGTGCGCTGTGGCAGCTACCAGGAGATGAAGAGACTGGCGGATGACAGAGATGAGTGGAGGGATCGAGTGCTTGGTGCAGACCAATCCTATGATTGTAACCTAGATATAGCGACATGGACCGGGTGATCCGGGATGTGCGCTGTGGCAGCTACCAGGAGATGAAGAGACTGGCGGGTGACAGAGATGAGTGGAGGGATCGAGTGCTTGGTGCAGACCAATCCTATGATTATAACCTAGATATAGCGACATGGACCGGGTGATCCGGGATGTGCGCTGTGGCAGCTACCAGGAGATGAAGAGACTGGCGGATGACAGAGATGAGTGGAGGGATCGAGTGCTTGGTGCAGACCAATCCTAGGATTGTAACCTAGATATAGCGACATGGACCGGGTGATCCGGGATGTGCGCTGTGGCAGCTACCAGGAGATGAAGAGACTGGCGGATGACAGAGATGAGTGGAGGGATCGAGTGCTTGGTGCAGACCAATCCTAGGATTGTAACCTAGATATAGCGACATGGACCGGGTGATCCGGGATGTGCGCTGTGGCAGCTACCAGGAGATGAAGAGACTGGCGGATGACAGAGATGAGTGGAGGGATCGAGTGCTTGGTGCAGACCAATCCTAGGATTGTAACCTAGATATAGCTACATGGACCGGGTGATCCGGGATGTGCGCTGTGGCAGCTACCAGGAGATGAAGAGACTGGCGGATGACAGAGATGAGTGGAGGGATCGAGTGCTTGGTGCAGACCAATCCTAGGATTGTAACCTAGATATAGCTACATGGACCGGGTGATCCGGGATGTGCGCTGTGGCAGCTACCAGGAGATGAAGAGACTGGCGGATGACAGAGATGAGTGGAGGGATCGAGTGCTTGGTGCAGACCAATCCTAGGATTGTAACCTAGATATAGCTACATGGACCGGGTGATCCGGGATGTGCGCTGTGGCAGCTACCAGGAGATGAAGAGACTGGCGGATGACAGAGATGAGTGGAGGGATCGAGTGCTTGGTGCAGACCAATCCTAGGATTGTAACCCAGAAAAAAAAGAACAAATTATTTTGTGAATTCTTCCATACCTAGACAGCACCGGATCTGAATTGAGTTCGATGCAGTCTTGGACGTTTTTGGAATTAGTTCGTTGACTTATAAAGAATCCCTGAAAATGAAATTCCGAATAGCCGAGCTTTAAAATGGATTCGCACGTGCCTATCTAGGACTTTTGAAGGTTTTTTTCGAACTGTGAAGTTGTTGGCAACCACTTCACAGTTCGAAAAGTGATTATTGCAGTTTTTAAGTGATTATTGCAGTTTTTTTCTATTCTTGTAATTATTTTAATCTATTTTTGCGACTTTTTGCCATGCTGAAGGAGATTTGTGCAGTTGCACCAGCCTGATTCCGTCTTTTATCTTTTGTTTTCAATTTGTTTTTCATTGATTTGTCTTTCGTATTATTTGCGCAGTGCGAGCTGTGCGCCTGTGGACGACCTAGTATTGTGATGGTAACATGTCGTTGTGTACGATTTGATACATGTTTCTGTTTGATTATTTTTGTTATAATTGTTAATTTTTTTTATATAACATATATATTCTGTCCTTTATGTGTGGAGCTCATTTGGACGTTTAAACAACATCTTCAAAAGTAATCTCCCAATATCCTTGAAGCGAAGGGTCTACAACCAGTGTATTCTCCCAGTACTTAGGTATGGCTGCGAAACATGGACGCTCACAGTAAAGAACACACAAAAGCTCCAGACCGCACAAAGGAGCATGGAGAGATGCATGTTGGGATATACTAAAAGATACCATAAACGAAACACCTGGATTCATAATATAACAAAGGTAGAAGACGTTATAAAGGTGTGCAAAAGAATGAAGTGGCAATGGGCAGGACACGTAGCCAGAATATCAGACTCCCGATGAACATCCGAAATAATCCAATGGTACCCAAGAGGCCCAGAAGAAGACCGAAGGTACGCTGGATAGATGAAATCAGGAAGCATGGCAGCATGACATGGCATCAACGAGCAAAAACCCGAACTATTTTGAGTCAACTTGGGGAGACCTTTATCCAGCAGTGGATCGACCCTGGTTAACAATAATGATGATGATGTGTTGAGCACTCACTACTGGTTCTTATTTGTATTATTATATAAGGCACATTGTACTGTTTATTTAGTATATAAATAAATAAATCACGGCTCGGGTAGGGGATCTCTGCTCTAAGATCTACAAGTATTTTTTTAATTATGTTTGTATAAAGGACATATTTTGATATGAAAAGAAACTTCTTTTTCGACTTCATATTTATTGTTCAATTTATTTCTGTAATAACCTGTAATAAATTATAATCACTTGGCGCAATTTTCGGAGAGTAAGGAGGATGTGGCAGGAACTCCCAATTTATTGTAAGTATTTTTTTGTAGTGATAAATTGTCCTTTTATTATAATTATAATACAAAATTCATGTTATTTTATTTTGAAAAAAAGGACGAATTCGAAGCATGTTGAGTACACCTGAGCATGTTTAACAAGTGACCAACAAGCACGGCCCAGCAAAAACAATAGACAGCCCATTTGAGGAGCGCACGCAATACGCGAGTTTTCCATCACAAAACGCGACAAAAAACCAATTACTCGCATCTAAATTGCTGTCATTACGGCTTCAAATAATATCTTTTTGACAAATACATTTTATATGAAGCTACCTTATCTGATCGTGAGTGCTGCGAACGTTTTAAAATGTCAAAAACTTATTTAAAATGGGAGTTAAGTCGGTGATTGTCTACACTGAGGACTTAACCTTTCCTTCCCTGTGTTGGGTATCTTCTACACGTTGCTTCTAATAACCATCAATATCTCTATAAATATAATAAATACAAGGTTAAGATTTTAGGTATTCCTTCATAATATAGTTACGCATTGATTTAAAAAATAATACTAATAATAATCAGAATTTATCGACTACATCGAGGTGTTTTGTAAAGATCGAAAACAAATTCGCATTTAAACGCTGCGAGTGCCTCATCTTGACGATAGGTGAATAGTATACGGGAAGCGCGACACTATATTCGCTTCTCACTCTTGCATACTAGACTGAATTGCGAGAACCTGAATTGTCTCAACGTCGCAAGCAAAGGCGTAAGCGCCGGAGTATGCGACTGACGTTCCGCGCCACTAGTAGCCTCTAGGCTTGCAAATAGGTTAGACGTACGCCCGTTCCGTGAGCGTTTTTTAATGTTTTCAGATGGTTTTTTAATGTTTTCAGCAAATAAATCTCAATTATTATAATTTTTAACTTCAATTATAATTAATTCAGGGGATTATCTATGAATGTTCTTATTTTTGCGATTTAAAATCGCTAATTTTTTATTGCGTACTCACTACCCAACACCGGAGCACGCGTATTATTTTTATCACCATAAGGGAAGGGTTAACATCACGAGGCCGTCACAATCACGGCTAAGCTATCGACGCTTGTCCATAGCTGGCCATTTTGCTATTCTTTTCCTCTTAAAGTACTAAAATACCTCTTCCCGTTGGAGTTCGGCCATCATCGTGGCTTTTTAACGTAGTCTGCAGTTGAACAATATCTCCGTGCTACAATGGGACTTCATTCTTAGTTTTGTCAGCCAGGAGTTTCTTGCGACGATAATAATAAAAAATCTCCTAAAATCGAATGGCAAAAATTTTGGCCAGTTGCGATGGGAGAAAAGTCAACGGGGCGTAAGAACACATATAATATGCAATCCAACCAGACAATATCAAAATCTGCTAAGAAGATATTCCACAATAGTATGACAGTGTCAGTATAATGTTATTTAGTTGAACCCTTCCTTCCCTGTGATGTGTAACAAGTAGTATACATTGCTTCTAAACACTTTAATATCTCTATAAATATAATAAATACTGGGTTCAGATTTTAGGTGTTCCTCCGTAATACATTTACGCATTGAATGAAAAAAATAATATTAATAATAATCAGCGCTTATCGGCCACATCAGAGATAGTTTGTGAAAATCGGGAATAAATTCACCGATACAATCAAACGTGTGCCACAGTGTGTGACGTAGATATATTCATTCTAAAAAAACCGCTATGGGTGAGGAAGCGACGCTATTCACGTTTCACTCCCACTCTACTTCGGTATATGGGAACGCAAGAAATATAATCTCAGTTCGCTCGCTTCAGTAGCTCGCGGCCTTTCGTTTGAGGTGATCGCTTCGCCCGTTTTGTGAACATCGGCCGACGGTTTTTTTTTTTTCATGTTTTCCGATTTTTTATTGCTCATTTTTACATGGGTATTGATGTGTATTGAATACACAGCACCGGAACGCGTGGATTTTTTTTTAGCACAGGAAGGGAAAGGTTAACTAACTCATCTGAGGACACAGTACAGTGGGTGTTTAAATGTGTATAGTGGTATGCTAATAAATCAAGTGGAGGAAAACAAAGTCTAGTGTTGTTTTTATTCAGTTAATTTTGGATTTGAACGTGTTACTGTTAAGGACTTGTGACTTAAGGCTGATGTATAAACGTGTTACTGTTAAGGACTTGTGACTTAAGGCTGATGTATAAACGTGTTACTGTTAAGGACTTGTGACTTAAGGCTGATGTATAAACGTGTTACTGTTAAGGACTTGTGACTTAAGGCTGATGTATAAACGTGTTACTGTTAAGGACTTGTGACTTAAGGCTGATGTATAAACGTGTTACTGTTAAGGACTTGTGACTTAAGACTGATGTAGAATGAAGTAGAGCACGCTGAAATGGTTTGGGCACGTAGAACGAATATATGAAGAAAGACTAACAAAACAAATATACAGCGTAAATATGAGTCAAATGAATGATAGAGTAAGACCAAGGAAAATATGGTTGGATCAAGTGTACGATATTTTGAATGAAGGGAATGTAAATCGTCGGAGAAATCGTGGAAACTGTATGAGTGGGGTGTATAGATGTAGAAGAGGCGAAAAATGTGTGTCGTGATAGATTTCTGCCTACACTGACAGGGATACAAATTATGGATTTCCACAAAGTAACGCCTAAACTATTAAAGCAATTTCTTATAACTCATTTTTCTCCTTACTCGATGGTTACTTTCGTACAAATTCTTTGACACCATTTTAGTGACCGAATTCATCCCAAATGAGGACGATCATTACACCAAAATGTGTTACCATTAGAATGACAAATTAACGACTGTTATATCAAAGACATTTATATTCTTGAAAGCATCCAAACCGTGTTCTATTAAAATGCTCAACCCGAGTTGTATGTCCCCGAATTTAAAACATATTAGCGTGTTTACCGGACACGCATTCCAGGGGGGTAGAAAAGCTGAGGGTTGGAAGAGAGTGTACCGTAGCGGGGGAGACAAACACGGTTGTGTAGGGAACAGGTTCCCACGCCTTCTATGCACTAGCGTGTGCGCCCCCTCTCGGACTTACCCTACACAAATAAACTGTTAACCGAAATACCTGTAATGTTTTCACTTTTAACTTGGTCAGTAATTTAAAACTGAACGTTGAAACTGTTGATTAAATACATTTGAATTGGCTAGCTGTATACTTACTGTTTCCCAGCAGAAGTTTCACGAAACATAATACAGATTTAATTAGAGATAACTTCAACACTAAATGAAAACTCAAATAAGATAAAAATCGTGCAATGGAAAAGTATAGTATTTCATGTGAAGTTAAATTGCCCTTGCTTGTTGTTGTATTTATGTGTGCTATTTTGTGTCTAAATCAATGAATTAATGTTACTTTATTTAAACTTTTATTGCAAATACAATCTGGCGGGCTTATTGCCAGGGGGCAATCACTTCCAAACAAAAGTAAATGAAGCAAGTTACGTGGTCGCATAAATAATTCAAATGACTATCCATCCCCACGAAATCCATAAACATATACGTGAGCACATGCCCACGAACCCCACAAAGACGGACAATCATACGAACATTCTTTTTCATATAAAGTGAGATATCATCAATCAAAAGGAAAGGAAGGGATGGTGGAGAGGAAAGGAAAAGAAAAATCAGGAATGAAACACGTTATTTTACTGACTAGAAATTAAGAGGTTTTTCAGTCGCTTCTTAAACCATGCCAAGGACGGAGCGAGTCTTATATTGGTTTGTAACTGATTCCAGAGTTTCACTGCCTGGACAGTAAAGGACGACGTAAAGAAAGAGGAGCGGTGAACTGGAAAGGCCAATAAACAAAGATCTGTTTGAGCGTAGCGCTAATCCATGATTGGAAAGACGATGAAAATTCTCGTTGTGCTGCGAAAAAATGTTTAATTAATGTTTCTAATTTATTTAATTAATGTTTCTAATTTATCATAAATGCTCTTTTTTCGTGGAATTTATTTGATTATGGTGGGATTTTTTATACTTATGACTTTTCTATATATGTTTCTTTAACGATTTTTTGATGACCTCCGTGGCATATTTGGTATGACGCTTTGGTCTTTTTATCTGGGCGTTGCGGGGTCGATTCCAGTTGGAGCCCATATTTAAAAAAAAAAAGGATTCCAGTCTAGTTTTCACTTAATGCCTTTTAAAAATCTTTCTATTTGGTTGGAAGAGATTGTTTTACAAAGTTTTGAGTGCAATCTGGGGAGATTAACATTGATGTTGCAAAAAAAACTTACTTGCAATATCAAAATAACAAAAATAAAAGAAGTCAGTGAAGGGAGATGTAATGTTATTTTTATTCCATCGAAGCACCTCAACGAAGACACGAGCTGTATAGTTAAGAGTTTAAAAGCATGGACAGGTAAAAATGGTGTGATACATGTAAGTTAGTTATTAGTTATTATGTTGTTTATAGTTAAGGCATTAACGTTGTGGAGGTTTAAAGACATTGTAATTTATTTTTATCAGACACTGTTTATTCCACTTTTTTGTGACGGTATAACCCTACCGGTTTCAAGGCTTTCCCCTCATCTTCAGGGGAGTACAAACAAGACTAAATGCTGTTCGAACTGGTACGATATACACGCTTCAACGGTTGGGGGCTGAGGGGTGAGGGAAGCATGGGACGATTTCGGCCAAGAGCGGAGAGATTTTTGGGATATAACTGTTCACCAGATGTTCGGATCGATGTACTGACTTAGAAATTTCTAGGGTCTCTAATCTGTCCAATTTATTTCCGTTACTACTGATGTGTAATAATTTGGCATCATCGATAGAAAAAGTATGATTTTCACGGTGACAATGATTAGCCATTTCAGAATAAATTAGAGGATTTGTGTTCACGAAATCTCTTTTCAAAAGATCTTCCTGTCTTTCCTATATGAAAATTATCACAGTCAGCACATAAAAGTTTCTATATACCACTGTTGCTAAGTATTCCATTTTTGCCTTTCCCATTAAATAAGATTTTCCGGAGATTAAAATTAGTGTAAAAAGCTGGCTTTATGTGACATGGAATATTTTTGGTTATTTTGTATGTGTTTTTTTATAAATAATTTTGCTCCATTTATAGGTATGCTTATAGGTGTTAGTTATTAGTTTTTAATTATAATTTAAGTTAAATAAATGTATAATCGAATTATTAAAAAAATATACATAATTGCAATAAATTTACAATAAGTTGCATCTTTATAATGATATTATCAAGTTATTTTTTTTTACTATTTAATCATAAAAAAAGTAACAAATAATAAAGAATGAAATTAGTCAAACCGCCATAAATCGGTAGGTGGTCTTCCCATCGCCAAACATAAAAGCCGTCGTAAAAGCCAAACGGTAGAATCGATATGGCGCGATTATCAATTAGTTGATAGTTGCCTTTGTTAACTACCAAATTCATCATTAGTGGCGCTGGTCATTAGGATGAACAAGACTTAAAGAATGTTCAGTTATCGTGAACATCGTGCCTGGTCCAATATCTGAAACGGATGTTGCAAAGGAAAACGTTTCGACTGTCTGATAACCTTCATCTGGCCTTCTAAGCTAAAGTCATGCTTCGATGTGATTCATATTTCTCTCCAGCTCTTGGAAAATTGCAGCGAGCTGCTTTGTTTGAAGTATACGACTGTAGAAGTCAATAAATACAAGAACTGGGCAGTATCAGAATCTACTAAGATGATAGTCCACAACAGTATTCTACAACTAACTTTGAAGGTGAAATATGGACATGGAGAAATACTCGTACTTCAAGGATCTGAATTAATATATTGTTTATAATTAATGCATTAACGTTATGGAGGTTAGAATACGTTGGCAGGACGTGGTTAAATACCTCGGCCTGCACCTTGACCGGCGACTGACGTGGAAAACCCATTTGAATACCATCAGACAGAAGGGTCACAAGGGCATAGGGGCTATCAGTTCGATATTTCATCGACGCAGCTTCCTTTCACCCAAAAATAAGCTCCTCCTCTATAAAACCCTTATTCGTCCTATCTTGACCTATGCCGCACCCGTTTGGGGTAGTGTGAGCAATACGGATCACCTGAAACTCCAGAGAGTGCAGAACAAGGCATTCAAGATATCTTTTAACACCCATCCCAGAACAAATCTTACCCGACTACACGCTGAACAGCGAGAAGAAACCCTACAACACCACATCCTCGCTTGGACCGTGAAGTTCTATAAAAGCCAACAAAATCACAGAAATCCCTTAGTCGCTGCCCTGGGGGCTTACGAGAGTAAATCCGACCTACCCTTCCGTTATAAGCACAAGCTCCCCAAGCATTATCTGTTGCCTGACTAGTCCACCTACAGTATTAGCTGGGACGACCAAGGTCTGAGTGAATGTGATTGAATACAAGTAGCCTGAACGAGTGGACTTGTTTTTGCTGAATAATTAGTGTAAGAATTGTTATCTAGTTATAAGTAGTATGTAGGTGTTAATTATTTCTAAGATCTCATATATTAAGATTGAATAAATAAAATAAAATGATATGTAGGAAAATAAGTTTAAATAAGTTCATAAATCATAACATATAATTAAGATTAGTTAAGTAATAAATTTGTATATAGGTATAGCCTTGACAAATGTTTGTATAGTAATTTACTTGTTTAATAAAAAAAAAAAAAAAGGTTAGAATAAACAGTATTTGATAAAATAAATTACAAGATCTGAATTAATGTAAATTAGGAGTTCGAATACTTGGTCTTGCAGGAGGAATTGTAGCAAAGGTTTGTGTAAACTCTTTTGAGTGTGGTGTATTTTTGGTGATTATGTGCGGATCATTATGGGATGAACTTTTTGGTCTGTATGAAGTGTGAAGGGTTAGAAGTAAAAGATATATTCCAAAAAAGAATGAAGTGGAAATTTCTTATCTCTGCCTACCCTAATAGGGAAATTATATCGAGGATGGCGGAATTTATTTTGAGGATATCCAAGGATGTTTATTCAATAAAGATATTTAGACTTGTGTCCTTCGCTAGAACGCGATATTCGCTGTTATTTGAATTTGTTTATCTTAGATTCATGTGATATACCATATACTATAGTATACTCGTACATATGTAACTGACTGCCTCTACCATATTTATCGAGTGGATTAATGTATGCAACGGGGTATTGTACAATTAAAAATTGGAAAGAAATATCGATTTATTTTTCCATATAAAATGTACTCCAGTAAGATACAAGCAAGAGCCTAGTTTACTGGGGACACGACAAATGAAAGGCAACAAACCCAGATCTATATAAAAATGTGTGTCCACATTAAATTACCTTATGTTTTTGTCATAAATTGTGCATTTAAAAAAATATAATAATATTGAATAACCTTCTTTCAAAATATGATACACATTACCCAACCAAACTTTCTTTGGTCTTCCTCCACCACGCTACGCTTTCCACTCACATTTGCCTCGATATTTTATATTTGTTTTCTAAGGTTTTCTTCATTCATTCGTTCAATATTCCCAAACCACCTCAATTTAGTTCAATTTCCATTTAAAGTATAACCTAACTGAGGTTACTGTGAAATTCCCATTTTAAGTATAACCTAACTGAGGTTACGGTGAAATTCTCATTTTAAGTATAACCTAACTTAGGTTACGGTAAAATTCCCATTTTAAGTATAACCTAACTGAGGTTACTGTGAATATCCCATTTTAAGTATAACCTAACTTAGGTTACGGTAAAATTCCCATTTTAAGTATAACCTAACTGAGGTTACTGTGAAATTCCCATTTTAAGTATAACCTAACTGAGGTTACGGTGAAATTCCCATTTTAGGTATAACCTGAGGTTACTGTGAAATTCCCATTTTAAGTATAACCTAACTGAGGTTACGGTGAAATTCCCATTTTAAGTATAACCTAACTGAGGTTACGGTGAAATTCCCATTTTAAGTATAACCTAACTGAGGTTACGGTGAAATTCCCATTTTAAGTATAACCTAACTGAGGTTACGGTGAAATTCCCATTTTAAGTATAACCTAACTGAGGTTACGGTGAAATTCCCATTTTAAGTATAACCTAACTGAGGTTACTGTGAAATTCCCATTTTAAGTATAACCTAACTGAGGTTACGGTGAAATTCCCATTTTAAGTATAACCTAACTGAGGTTACGGTGAAATTCCCATTTTAAGTATAACCTAACTGAGGTTACTGTGAAATTCTCATTTTAAGTATAACCTAAACTGAGGTTACGGTAAAATTCCCATTTTAAGTATAACCTAACTGAGGTAACGGTGAAATTTTAAAAGATGTCCTTTTTATTGCGAGAAGTTATTACAGGAGTGTCCCGTCAAGAATTTGAAAAATGATCGGAATTGAGATTCTAATCAATAAATGGTTATTCGGAATATTTAGGCGCACCGCAGTAGTGTGATAGGAGTATATGTTACGGGTATATCTGATGTCATGTATGCGTGCGTGTATCATGTGTGGGAAACACAAGTTGTGCAAAATAAAATATGTCTACGTTTTGTCAACTAATTGACCAATAAACTACGCGGAGGTCGATGCCTTCCCAAGAATTTTATTGTGAATCACAATTTATTAATTAAAACGGGTAATTTTATAATTGTTATTATATTCTTTTTCCAGGAAACCTTACGTTGGAGGTCTCGCCATTGAAAAAAAAAACGTGAGTCATGGAAGATTTTAAACAAAATAATTACAATGAGTTAAATATTGAATGCATTTCTGCATTCTACAAATTTGGTGGTCTTGTAGCAAGCAGAGCAAGCAGAGCAAGCAAGACTGCAAGACTGCAACATAAATTGTTCTATAGTTGTGTAAAATAAACGATGTGGTAAGACATTTCTCCTTTCATCTCACAATATTTGGCATTACTTCCGAATTCCTCATTTATAATTATATATCTCATTATTGTTACGATATTCTTCTTCATTGTGTGATCAATACTGAACGTCGTTGGTCCTCTGCAAAGTCTAGAACTAATATTATTGTGTGATCAATACTGAACGTCGTTGGTCCTCTGCAAAGTCTAGAACTAATATTATTGTGTGATCAATACTGAACGTCGTTGGTCCTCTGCAAAGTCTAGAACTAATATTATTGTGTGATCAATACTGAACGTCGTTGGTCCTCTGAAAGTCTAGAACTAATATTATTGTGTGATCAATACTGAACGTCGTTGGTCCTCTGCAAAGTCTAGAACTAATATTATTGTGTGATCAATACTGAACGTCGTTGGTCCTCTGAAAGTCTAGAACTAATATTATTGTGTGATCAATACTGAACGTCGTTGGTCCTCTGCAAAGTCTAGAACTAATATTATTGTGTGATCAATACTGAACGTCGTTGGTCCTCTGAAAGTCTAGAACTAATATTATTGTGTGATCAATACTGAACGTCGTTGGTCCTCTGCAAAGTCTAGAACTAATATTATTGTGTGATCAATACTGAACGTCGTTGGTCCTCTGAAAGTCTAGAACTAATATTATTGTGTGATCAATACTGAACGTCGTTGGTCCTCTGCAAAGTCTAGAACTAATATTATTGTGTGATCAATACTGAACGTTGTTGGTCCTCTGAAAGTCTAGAACTAATATTATTGTGTGATCAATACTGAACGTCGTTGGTCCTCTGCAAAGTCTAGAACTAATATTATTGTGTGATCAATACTGAACGTCGTTGGTCCTCTGCAAAGTCTAGAACTAATATTATTGTGTGATCAATACTGAACGTCGTTGGTCCTCTGAAAGTCTAGAACTAATATTATTGTGTGATCAATACTGAACGTCGTTGGTCCTCTGCAAAGTCTAGAACTAATATTATTGTGTGATCAATACTGAACGTCGTTGGTCCTCTGAAAGTCTAGAACTAATATTATTGTGTGATCAATACTGAACGTCGTTGGTCCTCTGCAAAGTCTAGAACTAATATTATTGTGTGATCAATACTGAACGTCGTTGGTCCTCTGAAAGTCTAGAACTAATATTATTGTGTGATCAATACTGAACGTCGTTGGTCCTCTGCAAAGTCTAGAACTAATATTATTGTGTGATCAATACTGAACGTCGTTGGTCCTCTGAAAGTCTAGAACTAATATTATTGTGTGATCAATACTGAACGTCGTTGGTCCTCTGCAAAGTCTAGAACTAATATTATTGTGTGATCAATACTGAACGTCGTTGGTCCTCTGAAAGTCTAGAACTAATATTATTGTGTGATCAATACTGAACGTCGTTGGTCCTCTGCAAAGTCTAGAACTAATATTATTGTGTGATCAATACTGAATGTCGTTGGTCCTCTGAAAGTCTAGAACTAATATTATTGTGTGATCAATACTGAACGTCGTTGGTCCTCTGCAAAGTCTAGAACTAATATTATTATAGAAAGATTATGAACATTACGAACAATAAAATAAATTGTATTTAAGAATAGGAAGATAGCGGCGGCGGCCATTATAAAAGAGTACTTACCCGCGTCTCTGTGTTTAGAGAAACAATTTGGTATGAAAACCTAACCGCAGAAATACGATCTACAAAAAAATCTTTGTACATCTTCCAATACGTGATAGTAACACGAAAACCTTGAAACCGGTAGGGTTATACCGTTACAAAAAGTAGAATACACGTACCTATATACTTGAACCGGACTGTATCAAAATCTGTTAAGATGATAGTCGATAGTCTTTAACAGTATTTAAGTATTAACTTTAATTTATGCAAGTGAAACGTGGACGATGAACAAAATCAAAAGAGCGTAATAAATAAACGCTGTTGAAATTCATGTTAATGGGGTGACAATGTATTGCGGAATACGGAATGAAGAAGAGCTATTAGAGATGGTTTGGGCACATGGAACGAATAAATAAAGAAAAACTAACAAATATATATGGTAGAACAGTACCCGGCGGTTAGTAATACACATCGGGCATAAGAAAGCGACTGTCGGTCATAATCGGCTAACTTCGGCTTTGTAGAGCGTCGTCTCTGTCATTCATACACGTGTTCCGTTGCGATTTGTCAGTCGTTGTCAAGCTTTCTAGGAACAGATACGACGCTCTACAAAGGCGAAGTTAGCTGATTATAGCCGACAGTCTCTTTCTTAAGCTCGATGTCTATTATTTACCGCCGGATACTGTATATATGTGTAGTACATTATATTACATAGGCTATCATCTCTCGTGATTGTGTATGATTGTTAGTCATCCTGTTGATGCCAGCGCGAGTATTGATTTATTATGTGCAAGCTGTAACACTTCAGCAATCACAGTATCAAATTCAATGTTCCGATGGTAAGGAGTTCAATGCTCCAAAACACTAGCGAGTTTATGTTATGCTTATTTTGTGTTACTGTTAGTGATAGCAGCATATAAATTGCTGTAAAACCTGGTCCAAGAGTAAAATCAGACCGGAAATGAACCCGTGAGGGGATCGAACCTGGAGCGTCCGATTACTTGGCGTAAATGCTAAAGGCCCGTTCACACGGTTCAACTTTAGTTGACCGATTAAAGTTGATCAACAAAAGTTGAACACGGCTTGAATCAGTTTTTGTTCACACGTTTCAATAGAAACTGATTCAAGGCCCGTTCTCACTGTTCAAGTTTAGTTGACCGATTAAAGTTGAATGAAATCTGTAGTGAGAACCTTTGTTTTAGTCAACTTTTTAGTTGATCAAGAAAATATTGACCCAGTCAAACTTTATCGTTCAAGTTATGAGTCATCCGCCATTTGCTTTCAAGTTGAAACCTGTCTTGAAACGTGTGAACATGTGAATTCAAGTTGATTGTCAAGTTCGCTTTCAACTCGATAAATATAAAAATAAAGATGCAAGAAAAAATGCTTTCGACACCATTTTTAACTTAATTAAATTGAAACGGTTTATTGAATCAGTTTCTATTGAAACGTGTGAACAAAAACTGATTCAAGTCGTATTCAACTTTTGTTGATCAACTTTAATCGATCAACTTAAACTTGAACCGTGAGAACGGGCCTGTATTCAACTTTTGTTGATCAACTATTATCGGTCAATTAAACTTGAACCGTGAGAACGCGCCTTCACTACAGATTTCATTCAACTTTTGTTGATCAACTTTAATCGGTTAACTAAACATGAACCGCGAGAACGGGCCTGTATTCAACTTTTGTTGATCAAGTATAATCGGTCTATTAAACTTGAACCGAGAGAACGCGCCTTCACTACAGATTTCATTCAACTTTTGTTGATCAACTTTAATCGGTCAACTAAACTTGAACCGTGAGAACGCGCCTTAACTGAAAGACATATTGTGCAGTGTTCATATAAACAAATTGTGCAGTGTTCATATAAACAAAAACAATAATAAAACTTCCTAAAAAGTCATCAACGGAACCTCTCTAATTAAACAACATACAAGAACTCTTAAAAATGTTAACCAGGGAAATCGAACTCGAAACCCCCGGAATGGAAGACAGCCGTTCTACCAATGTCCAAGGATCTATCTATTTAGGGTTCTTAAAGGCTTTTTATTTAAGTAATATTTAAAAATATCAAAATATACGCCACGAAAAAAAACCATACCTAATACTATACATTGGTGGATCAATTATGAAGCAAAAAATAAAACGGTAACTTACTCGTAGATAGAATTTTTGGAAACGATAACGGAGAAAGCTTGTGCATTATTTTAGTGGCCATTGCGAGTACCCGAGAGACTGTTAATTGAGTCTCCCCAACTCCTGTAGCGTCATCCGAGTTCAGAGTTTTAGGGCTCCCGTCGTTTCTGATTTAATTATCTCATAAATTTTCAAGCTCTTCTTTCGTTGGAGCATTTAAAAAGCAAATTAAGATACCTTTTTTGTGTCAACATACAGATGACATGACTCGAGACCAGAGGTTCTCAAATTAAACGAGAGATAAATCTTCACAACACACTAATATTTCAATAATACGTTGGAGTTCAGACTATTAAAGAACGTGACCCGATGAATGACATGCTGACTTAGCAATAAATTGTCTCGGGTTTGATTCCCAATGTGTCCCAGATGGTTTTACTTAAAAGACTTTTATCGTTTAAATTACTGTCATAATAGTTGAAACCAGCGACGGCCGGTCCCGAGGTGCGCTGAACACCAACGCACCTCGAGACGCTGAGCGAATATGAAATATCGCTGTCTCACGGTTTACTGTACTCTGTCTGCCCTATATCAATTTGCGTTTCAGTCCGGTGCGTAATGGAGATCGCTCCGGTAGTATTGACAAACTTGGCCGGTCAATTTGACAAAGATGTTTTTTTTTTTCATTTTATTTTAAAAAAAAGTCAATATTCACTTATATAAAAATACTCGTACTATTTGTCAATATTCTTATACATATTTAATCTATACAAATATTTCATTTTTGGAAGTCATGTTTGCGAATATATCATATAATTAAACTATTGCGAATTATTTATCCGGTTCAGCGCACCAACGCACCTCTAGACTGGCCGCCGTTAGTTGAAACTATAAATTATATAGAAGTGTCATTTTTTAAACTCGGTTTCATTACATCGCCTCATAATTGCATAATGACTTTAATTTGGTGACACAAATCATCCTAGTTTGGGTGGATTGCCTATTAAAAAAAAACATTAAGTATATACGAGCGGGAAGCACAAACGCCTGTGATCTGATCTGTAGCATTCCTTTGTGTATTTTACGTAATGTTTAGTTTTACAAACGACGAGCTCCGTGAACTTGTTGGTAAACCATCGATCTTCCGATTACACGGTTGCAGGTTATATTTTCGTTGGCACATATTTTCTTTTTTATAAAACTTCAATCTTGTTTTCCTTAACTTATTTCTGCTTGGTTAGAACAGATTGTTACAGTGCAATATCGTGTCAGATTATACAACGGAAGTTTAATACAATATAGCACATAGATAACATCACGCCATTTCTCTATTGCGGTAGGCAAAGGACAGTGTCCAAGTTTCCTTTCACGACAGTTTTATCTATTTTCTTACTCCTTACCTTTCCTTCTTTTATAACTTCACTCACTCGGTTCAACCATTCTTTTCTTAGACGTTGTATACCACGAATTATATTTATGTTTGCATTCTAAATTTGTTATGTCAGGATTTAGTCAACCAACTTTTCTTCGTGTACAAACCATCTCAACGTGCTATTTCTCATCCTATTCAACAAGAAGATGGTTTGAGCATGAAGAACGAATGAATGAAGAAACATTAACAAAACACATATATAGTGCAAATGTGAAACGAAAGCGTGTAAGAGGAAGACCAAATAAAGTATGGTTAGATCAAGTAAATATTTTTAAAGAATGAAACCTAGAAATTCAAAGAAACCGTAGAAGTTGTATGGGAAGCAGTATGAATATAGGATAGAAGTGGAGGAGGCTCAGAATGTGTGTCGAGATAGGCAAGTCATGCGCTATTGGTTATGTTCTACTGGCATAATCTGACAAGAAAATGGCTTCATGGCATGTATGTATGTTTACTAAGTTTAACACACGGTACTGGATTCCGATTAAATAACATTGAAATTTAAGAATAAATCGCTTAAAAGAATCTGACAGATGTAACATACGAGTATTTACATATAGGCCCAATAGGGCAGAGTATTATGATGAGTTTTTACCATTGCTGGTCCTGTGGCGTGGAATAATATACCTCTTATGTGTTAGAAATATGGGGGGCGTGTGCCACCCATATTTCTAGCACTAAAAAGTGTGACAGCCCTTCTTGTGAGGTCATATTGACATTTATGTTGTTATATGAACACCACACAATACACTTCACTACACCTTAAGCCGAATGTGTTACTATCACATATGTTTTCTTAGCAAATATGTTTTTCTGAGCTAATGCAGATGCGGGAAAGTAATAACTTCCTATCCTTACACATAACTTATAGATATATTTATTATGTTATATTTTTAATCTGTCAATAAAAGTGGGTTCAAATACCAAGTTAAAACGCCCTGGAGAAGACTTTGATCTCCAAACGGCACTTTATAAATTTTCCTTTTATAATAATTATTATTTTTATTTTATTTTTATTATTACACATGACAATAAATATACACAATTTGCGAAAAAAACAACAGGTAATTTAATTTGGACATACAATTTTATAGGAGCTGGGTTTGTTGCCTTTCATTTGTCGTATCCCCAGTAAACTAGGCTTTTGCCTGTATCTCACTGAGGATATTTAGCATGAAAAAATAAATCGATACTTCTTTCCGATTTTTGATTACACAAAAACAAAATCCCGTTGCACGTTCTCATCAACTTGACAAACAGTGACACTCAATTACAACTGGAAACATCATGCGAAATTAAACTCCTCACACATCATCACTCCAGAAAGACCAAAAATATTCATCCCACAATATACCGCACACAAATTTTATGAAAGTGTAAAATAAATAAGTGCTCAGATCGAGAGCTGTGACCGGAACAAAGATTGAGAATAGCTGCCCTGGACCATTTCCATCTTCAAGATGATAAATTGCAGTCGACTGAGATGCAACAGCTTGCAGAGACTCGGCTCATTTTAATTTGTTTCAGGTTATGTCAACACTTTTTAAAGAATGCTCGAAACACGCGGTGAATGTGCACTGCGTCTATTAACAAATGATAAAACGCATCGTTCATCGTTATGAAAAAAATCTCGCATTCATAGTAAGCAACAAGAACACTTTTAAAAAAATCGTGCATTTGCAATAAAGTACCACGTATGCACATTAAAAAAAACGTAAGTAGCAAATATACACATTTTGAAAATTCGTGAATTTATAATAAGTAACAAATACCTATACACACTTTGAAAATTCGTGAATTTATAACATAATATGTAATAAGTATCATATACACATTTTCGAAAACCGTGCATTTATAATAAATAGCACGTATACACATTTTGAAAAATCGTGCTTTTATAATAAGTAGTAAGTTTACGTGAATTTATAATAAGTAGCAAGTATACACACTTTGAAAATTCGTGAATTTATAACATAATATGTAACAAGTATCATATACATATTTTCGAAAACCGTACATTTATAATAAGTAGCAAGTATACACATTTTGAAAAATAGTGCTTTTATAATAAGTAGTAAGTATACACATTTTAAAATTCATGCTTTTATAATAAATAGCAAGTATACATATTGTAAAAAAACATGCATTTATAATAATTATACACATTTTAAAATTCGTGCTTTTATAATAAATAGCAAGTATATGTACATATTGTAAAAAAAACATGCATTTATAATAAGTATACACATTTTAAAATTCGCGCTTTTATAATAAATAGCAAGTATACATATTGTAAAAAAACATGCATTTATAATAAGTATGTATACACATTTTAAAATTCGTACTTTTATAATAAATAGCAAGTATACATATTGTAAAAAAAACATGCATTTATAATAAGTATACACATTTTAAAATTCGTACTTTTATAATAAATAGAAAGTATACATATTGCAAAAAAAACATGCATTTATAATAAGTATACACATTTTAAAATTCGTGCTTTTATAATAAATAGCATGTATACATATTGTAAAAAAACATGCATTTATAATAAGTATACACATTTTAAAATTCGTACTTTTATAATAAATAGTAAATATACATATTGTAAAAAAAACATGCATTTATAATAAGTATACACATTTTAAAATTCGTGCTTTTATAATAAATAGTAAGTATACATATTGTAAAAAAACATGCATTTATAATAAGTACACACATTTTAAAATTCGTGCTTTTATAATAAATAGCAAGTATACATATTGTAAAAAAAACATGCATTTATAATAAGTACACACATTTTAAAATTTGTGCTTTTATAATAAATAGCAAGTATACATATTGTAAAAAAACATGCATTTATAATAAGTATACACATTTTAAAATTCGTACTTTTATAATAAATAGCAAGTATATATGTACATATTGTAAAAAAAAACATGCATTTATAATAAGTATACACATTTTAAAATTCGCGCTTTTATAATAAATAGCAAGTATACATATTGTAAAAAAACATGCATTTATAATAAGTATGTATACACATTTTAAAATTCGTACTTTTATAATAAATAGCAAGTATACATATTGTAAAAAAAACATGCATTTATAATAAGTATACACATTTTAAAATTCGTACTTTTATAATAAATAGAAAGTATACATATTGCAAAAAAACATGCATTTATAATAAGTATACACATTTTAAAATTCGTGCTTTTATAATAAATAGCATGTATACATATTGTAAAAAAACATGCATTTATAATAAGTATACACATTTTAAAATTCGTACTTTTATAATAAATAGTAAATATACATATTGTAAAAAAAACATGCATTTATAATAAGTATACACATTTTAAAATTCGTGCTTTTATAATAAATAGCAAGTATACATATTGTAAAAAAACATGCATTTATAATAAGTACACACATTTTAAAATTCGTGCTTTTATAATAAGCATACACATTTTAAAATTCGTGCTTTTATAATAAACAGCAAGTATATATATTGTAAAAAAACATGCATTTATAATAAGTATACACATTTTAAAATTCGTGCTTTTATAATAAATTGCAAGTATACATATTGTAAAAAAACATGCATTTATAATAAGTATACACATTTTAATATTCGTGCTTTTATAATTATATCATAGTAGCAAGCAGGTATACACATTTTATATATGAATATCTGCTAAAATTATAGAGCACAATATTACGTGTCTTGCCATTTTTAATCCTTTTTATAAATTGCAAATTTCTAGCCATTTTTAATCCTTTTTATAAATTGAAAAATATTTGTTTTAATAGTTTTTCTTCATTCATTCGTTCCACATGTCCAAACCATCTCAATGTGCTCTTCTTCATCTTGCTCAACACATCAGCCTTAAGTTCACGTTCATCCCTTAATTATTTCACCCTGTATGATATTGTCATACATTGTCACTTCATGTATTCATCCCAAAGCACGCCTTTCTTCAGCAGCGTTTATTCCGTTTCTCTTAGTTTTTTCCTTTCTCATTTTTTTCCTTTCTCAGTAAAACTGGTACTTAGGATTGTAACGCTTGGTATTATATGATATATGTGTTGTGTGAAAATCTTTATTAATTTAGTGTATATTAATTTAGATTAAAAAATCGTAAAACGCCCTTAACCCTGAGAGCGCTACTAGAAAAAAATATAATTGTCTATCTAGTGCTGAGATATATTTACGATTCGGACGTTCGTGATAAATATTTATTTTAAACAAAAAAACAAAAAACCAATATTTTTACAACATAAATATATTTTAGAATATGTACCCTTGTATTCTAAATGAATGATATTCATTTAGAATACAAGGGTAGAACAAATTTATTCCACTGCTATAGCAGTGCGCCGATCTCTCAGGGTTAAGATGGCGAGTGTCACGTAATAGGAACGAACCCGCAATCCCGGGGTAAAAAGAAAGGTGTCTTAACAATTAGGCCACGGATATCGTCGAAAGAATTTAAAATTGTCCCTTTGTCCTCTCAGCCATCAATTGATATGATACGATGGGAGTGTTTATGTCGTCCCTATCACTTTCTCATGGGCAAGTGTTACGCAGTCAGAGAAACACGTTAACAAGTATGGAAACAGACAATTCTTGTCGCTCCATTGGGGCTGGCATGGGGGTGCATCGGTAGTCTGGCCATATCGGATATGGGGGACGTGTAATTGCACGGTGGGGTGACCAATACCAACATCGTCAGCAACAACGAAAGACGGATCTTGGCTGCCTGCAGGCAGGATTAGACATATTTTACGATTGATTTTTTTAACTTTATTCAAATCGAGAGACCTTTAAGTTCAGCAAACTTTTTTTCAGATTATCAACTCGTGTTTCAATAGTCCGAAAAGAACTCACGTTTTACACGTTTCTAGAAGGCCCACTCGGCAAAATGTTTTATTCCATAGTGAAATAATTGTTTATTAAGTATTTGTTGGACTCTTGCATAACAAGACTGCACAGATCGAGTAATCAATATGGACATTGTATGAATTTTTATATAGTATTGGCTACTTGCAGGAGTAAACCGAAGAAGTTGAATTGTCGGGATGAATTGATTGAATTGTATGGATGGATTTTATTTGTTATGTTCAAATTGTACTGTTTTTCCTGTTGTATAGTATAACACTGCTTAGATGTCAATGTTAAATTCTATACGTTGTTTTTTTTTATATTTGCATCAAAAAGATCATTTGACCGTTGAAATAAATAAAATTAAATAAGAAGGTCATTTGATCGTTAAAATAAATCAATAAAATAAGGTCATTTGATCGTTAAAATAAATCAATAAAATAAAAAGGTCATTTGACGATTAAAATAAAATAAAAAGGCCATTTGACCGTTAAAATAAAAAGGCCATTTGACCGTTAAAATAAAATGGTAATTTGACCGTTAAAATAAATAAAATAAAAAGATCATTAGACCGTTAAAATAAATAAAATAAAAAGGTCATTTGACCGTTAAAATAAATAAAAAAAAAACAAGTCAACGATAAGTTTTAAAAATGGAATGATCCGACTATAAATAATAGTTCTATAGGTTCTTTCAAATTGAGCGGTTTTTTAAGTCTTGGATAAAACACAGATGGCGTCGCGAACTTGCCTGGGTCTTATGACATTTGAAAAGTGTAATGTATAGCATTTATAAAAATGGAGTCGTATACAATATAACAACGCGTTCAAATTGAGAATTATTGTATCTATTGTAATCTCCGGAAACGGTGATGTTAATTGGCCACCAATATCATGTGATCTGACACCGTTGAACTATTTTCTCTGAGGTTACGTGAAAATCCAGGTCCATAAGGATGACCCCCAATCAATTCCTGAGCTGAAGGACGAAATTATTCGCGTTATTGGTGAGTTAGAACCGCAATTATGCCAAAATGTCATCGATAATTTTGACAAAAGAGTGGACTTCTGTGAAGCTGCAAGAGGTGGACATTTGGCGGATATTGTTTATTGTGTTTAAATGGCATACATTATACTTCAATGACCAATAAAAAGTTTTTTGAAATCAAAGCAAATTGTGTTTTATTCAAGAGTAAAATTTTTTTTTATTAAAAAAAACCGCTCAATTTGAAAGACCCCATATAAGACAGTTACTATAATAGTGAAGTATAAAAGATAATAGACTTTGCCTTGTCTTGTTATACTACGCATTTCACCATATCAGAGTGTAATTCTCCATTTTACTCAAAAATCTGCGTTAAGTTCATATTCACTCCTAATAAACATTTTTCAGACATCTTACAAACATGTTCCACCCGCAGATAATTATAACACATGGTCACCTTTTATCGTCTGCCCACTTCCCACGCACTGGTACGTAACGTATGTCCGATAAGGGCGAGTGAGCACTTGTTCCGGGCGATAGGGGCGCTCCTCGGGTCATTAGCGCCCTTCTCTCTATGGCCCCTCGGGACTGCGGTCCCAAATGCTAATTCCTGGAGGAGTCGTCACCTGTGGCGCTCACAGGTGTTCTACGCCCGTGGGAAACACTTCTTAAGCCAGGGTTAGCTAAACTGAAGGCTCAAGAATGACTTCTAACTATCAAAATAAGTCAAGCGTTGCGTGTTGTGTTTACCATCACTATTACGCTAATGAAATAAGCAACAAGAAGTATGGAACCTTAACTAAAGGTTGTACGTAAGTTTAGTTGAGGTGATCCAGTAACGATTTTTGAGGTTTTTGTGTCATATGGAGAGTTTTTCGATATTCAATCACTTGAGGCTTGAAGACGAATCTTTTTTTTTTTTTCAAGAATAGCTATGACCGAAATCATAGGTATCCTTATAACCTTATAACACTAGGCAGAAAAAGTGCCTGTGTCGTTTGTATCGGACGTATGCGTCACCTAAAACATATTTATTTGTTTTCTTGATTGTATAATATTGGTTTGTTTACATGTATAAATTCTTGGTTAAATTTTGATGTTATTTGGTATTTTTATGTAATAATTTTGTTTGTTTGGGGTCCGTGCTGTGTCGCGACCGTAACGGAAATGTTCCTTATGCGCGGCCATCGCGAGACAGTATCAAAAGTCGGCCGGCCCGTGCATGCGAAAAACTTACGAAAATTGTGATATTTCGCAAGTTATGACAGCACGCACGGGCGGAAACAGGTGCTTGCGATGAGCGATTTGCTGCACATAAGGAGCGCCAAACGTAAAAAATACATTATCAGTTCACTCTGTCTACTGCCTTTTACTTGCGACCATCTACTAACTGCCAAATACGAATCTCTTCTACCTTTTGTCGACCTGCTACTTTTCACCGTGAGCTGAATTCTCCGAGCATTGAGCAATCCACCTATTGCTGCAGTTCTTTATACCTGTGCCGTACATCGTTCGAGTGAAGTATCACAGCGCGGGGTTCAAAGCGACCACCTTCCGCATGGAAGTCCAGTGCGTTACCGCGCAGCCATGCACCTTTCATATTATATTTCTTTATAAAGTCTTCAATGGTCTTGTGGACTCAACTGTCACTCTGGAATGCATTGATTTGAGTGTTGTTTAAACCTGGTTTGTTCAGCGTAGCTACATTAAGAAGTAACATCGGCTTCTGCACCCCAGTACTGAAAATATACCGAGAGGATGATGCGGTAGCTAATTCGGATGCGGACATATTTAGCTCAAAACTGTGAGTTTAGGAGGATGGTGTCTGAACTGAATGAGTGTTTAATGTTTATTCCATATATTGTACATGATTTGTAACATTTCCACTGCCCTGCTAACATGACTGGACTGTGTATGAGATGAACACTGGTAATTGGGATCTTAATCATTGGTATTATTTGTAAATAATATGTTTTGTGTTAAATCTTGATTAATTTCCTGTAAATGCTCTTTCAATAAAATAAAATAAATATAAACGTTTTATACGACGTTTAATAAAAGTCGAAGCTCTCCTCACTCCTGATATCCCCACCCAACACTCCTCGAGGCGGCCGCGCGCTCCTTTTAAAATTACGCGCTCTAAAACAAAAGTCTCGTTTATATTTGATCCACCCTCGTGAGATGAACACTGGCAATTGGGATTTTAAACATTGGTATTATTTGTAAATAATATATTTTGTGTTAAATCTTGATTAATTTCCTGCAAATGCTCTTTCAATAAAAATAAAATAAATATAAACGTTTTATATGACGTTTTATAAAAGTCGACGCTCTCCTCACTCCTGATATCCCCACCCAACACTCCTCTAGGCGGCCGCGCGCTCCTTTTAAAATTATGCGCTCTAAAACAAAAGTCTCGTTTATATTTGATCCACCCTCGTGAGATGAACACTGGCAATTGGGATTTTAATCATTGGTATTATTTGTAAATAATATGTTTTGTGTTAAATCTTGATTAATTTCCTGTAAATGCTCTTTCAATAAAAATAAAATAAATATAAACGTTTTATATGACGTTTTATAAAAGTCGACGCTCTCCTCACTCCTGATATCCCCACCCAACACTCCTCGAGGCGGCCGCGCGCTCCTTTTAAAATTACGCGCTCTAAAACAAAAGTCTCGTTAATATTTGATCCTCCCTCTTGAGATGAACACTGGTAATTGGTATTTAAACCATTGGTATTATTTGTAAATAATATGATTTGTGCTAAATCTTGATTAATTTCCTGCAAATGCTCTTTCAATAAAAATAAAATAAATATTAACGTTTTATATGACGTTTTATAAAAGTCGACGTTCTCCTCACTCCTGATATCCCCACCCAACACTCCTCTAGGCGGCCGCGCGCTCCTTTTAAAATTATGCGCTCTAAAACAAAAGTCTCGTTTATATTTGATCCATCCTCGTGAGATGAACACTGGCAATTGGGATTTTAATCATTGGTATTATTTATAAATAATATATTTTGTGTTAAATCTTGATTAATTTCCTGCAAATGCTCCTTCAATAAAAATAAAATAAATATTAACGTTTTATATGACGTTTTATAAAAGTCGACGTTCTCCTCACTCCTGATATCCCCACCCAACACTCCTCGAGGCGGCCGCGCGCTCCTTTTAAAATTACGCGCTCTAAAACAAAAGTCTCGTTTATATTTGATCCACCCTCGTGAGATGAACACTGGTAATTGGTATTTTAATAATTGGTATTATTTGTAAATAATATGTTTTGTGCTAAATCTTGATTAATTTCCTGTAAATGCTATTTCAATAAAAATAAAATAAATATAAACGTTTTAATCGAATGAAGAGACCAAGAGAGTAGAATGATATAACACGAAAAATGAATTCAAGGGGGAAAGGTAAGAAATATGAGAAACTAAATGTCATGTACGACATTGTAATTTATTTTTATCAAACACTGTTTATTCCACGTCCACATTTCTCTCCCATACATTAAAGTTGTTAATTAAACTACTGCGCTGTTTGCGCTCCCCTGAAGATGAAACCGGTAGGGTTATACCGTCACAAAAAAGTGGAATAAACAGTGTTTAATAAAAATAAATTAAAATGTCTTTAAACCTCCACAACTTTAATGCCTTAACTATAAACAACATATCATGTATGACAGGATGTATAAATGTATACGAGGCGTGTAAGCTGTGATATCATGAAAGAAAGGAAATTATATTCTGAAAGAAAAAAAACCTATAAATTGTAAGAGAATGCGTATGGATGTAGAAGAGGCTAAGGATGTGTGTCGAGATTGAAAAATATGGTTCTCTATTCTTTCTGCCTATACTGACAGGGGCATGGCGTGATGGTATGTATGTATATTGTTATATATATATATTTTTTGTATATATTAATTTTAAACAGCAAACCAAAAGTCAAATAAACTAAGAAACAAGAGTACGTGAATTAATTAATTCAAAATCGAAGACTGGTTAGCAGAATAGAATACGGCGGGTGCCGCGGGCTACAATTAGAGGCTCTTTGCTGTCACAGATGTACTCCAACCCCATCAACCCTGATGGGGTTGGAGGGCCGATGGCAAATGGAAGACAGTTTGTTACAATCCCCTCCACCGAACAGTCTCCCGTGTATCTTTGTCAGGGATCCTGCGATCCTGTTTTGTCTGGGCCAACGGTCCTCCCCTATTCCGAACCACCCCCACTCGAAAGTGTCCCCCGTTTGTTCTCCACTCTCAGTAGAGTTATTAGCCTTAATTAAGCGCCTCTTAGGGTTTGATGAAAAACCAAGGGAAAATATTGGACATGAGCCACGACCCCTGATGCAATTACAACGGTCGGGGCACGGTCGTCCTTTGATGAAATTTAATTTTTGACAATCTAAACCCACCGTATGTATGCCTTTGGTCTCGCACTCTCTTTCTCTGAAGACTTTTCCTCCCCTTGGGTATTTTACATTTTTCCAGTCTTTTATTGTAAATATTTTTTATCATCCACAATAAATCATTTAAAATTTCGATTGTTTCAATGGAAAAGTGAAATTTTAAATACTCATGTTGAAAGGGCCTCAATATATTTATTTATTTAACACTTTTATTGCAATACAATCTGGTGGGCTTATTGCTAGGCGGCAATCTCTTCCAACCAACCTCAAGTTATGTGGTCGCATAAATCATTCAAATGACTATCCATCCCCACGAAATCCATAAATATATACGTAAGCACATGCCCACGAACCCCACAAAGACGGAAAATCACCCGAACATTATTTTTCATATAAAGTGAGATATTATCAATCAAAAGGAAAGGAAGGGATGGTGGAGAGGAAAGGAAAAGAAAAATCAGGAATGAAACACGTTATTTTACTGCCTAGAAATTAAGAGGTTTTTCAGTCGCTTCTTAAAGCATGCCAAGAACGGAGCGAGTCTTATATTGGTTTGTAACTGATTCCAGAGTCTCACTGCATGGACAGTAAAGAACGACGTAAAGAAAGAGGATCGGTGAACTGGAAAGGCCAATAAACAATCTCTGTTTGAGCGTAGCGCTAATCCATGATTGGAAAGACGCTGAAAATTTTCGGCGAATATATATAAGAAAATATAAATATATAAGAAACCCGACACCTGTCAAACACCATATCGGAAAGGCGTACATAATGTATGGGTAATATGCTGCGACATGAAAATCTCCTGCATAATATACTGGAGGGAATGATTGAGAGATCGATTGGCAGACAGCGTCCTCGCCGAGAGTATCTGGAGCAAATATGCCACAATATGGACTACACCTCTTATACAGAGCTCAAGAGGATCGCTGAAGACCGAGCGGAGTGGAGGAGATGCAGAGCTTTGCTGCTAACCGATCCCCAGGATTGAAACTGAAGAAGAAAGTTGGTTGGAAGACATTTCCACATGGTAATAATCCCGACAGGTTGTATTGTATACAGCGAAAGTGTAATACAATAGAAGGTTTGACAAGTTTCTGAAGACCTGCATGTAGCACGACCAAAATAATCAAATTCTGAAAGATGAATAATAGGTAAGGACATGACAGAAGCTAAAGATGTGTAACAAATAAAATGAAGATCTGTTATCTTTGCCTATCGCAATAGGAATCTGCTGTGATGGTAATGGTGATGACATTTTTTTTATTTTACGGAGGTTTTTATTTCTAGTGTCATCTACCTATAACATAACCTATATTTTTTTTTCTAGTGTCATCTACCTATAAAATAACCTATATATTTTTTATTTCTAGTGTCATCTGCCTATAACATAACCTATATTTTTTTTATTTCTAGTGTCATCTACCTATGACATAACCTATATTTTTTTTATTTCTAGTTTCATCTACCTACCTATAACATAACCTATATTTTTTTTATTTCTAGTGTCATGACGTATAACATAACCTATATTTTTTTTATTTCTAGTGCCATCTACCTATAACATAACCTATATTTTTTTTATTTCTAGTGTCATCTACCTATAACATAACCTATATTTTTTTTTCAATAATTGCATTTTGTATTCTTTTACAAAGTTTTTGAATAAATATTTTAGTCAACATATATTATATTTATGTAAGTTTGCTTAGTGGGTTTGTTACATTCAAGTGCTAAGGATATACTTAGACCCGAGTTCACAGCTCCGAGGGGACAAATACACTGATTTTAATTAAGTGTTGCCCTGAGGCTTATTGGTTCTTGGTCGGTATTCGTACTCACCTACTCTGGCCGGGGTTCACAGCTCGGGTAAGGAGGACGGCATATTTATCATATACGTGCTTAAGCACTTACCTGAAAAGAAAAAAAAAGGTGAATTAATTTTTAAGATAGAAATTCGAGAAGAGAACATACATACTATATATACACATACAACCACACCATATTCCTGTCAGAGAAGGGAGAGAGGATAAAGCGACAGACTTTCCTATTGCGACACACATCTATCGCCTTTTTATACATACATAAAACATACTACAATTTTTACTAAGATTTTATACAACTCTTGTGATTAAATTAAGAAAGACTAAAAGGCAAATATACAACGCTCACGTGAGTGGAAGGCGTGGTAGAGGAAGACCAAGGAAAATATAGTTGGGTCAAGTATATGACATTTTGTAAGGGTGGATCAAATATGAACGAGATTTTTTGTTTATTTTTTTTTATTTGCAGAAAGAAAAAGACCAAGTTACACAGCATTTTTCTACATAATCCCCTGCTTTAGAAATGCATTTTTCCTAGCGTATCGGTAGTTTTTTTATCCCGTCATCGTAAAAAGAAGTGAGTTGTGTCAGCAGCCAATTGCGCGCAAACCCCTCTACTCCATCGTTATCGTTGGCCTCCCAGAGCTTAGTTCAGTGACCCAAAGAGATGAAAGTCGCAGGGCGATAGAATCAAGGCTATAAGGAGGATGTTCCAGTCGTTTCTAATACATATCCTCCAATTGTTCGCATGTTACAGCGGCAGTATGGGGTCTCGCGTTATCATGGAAAAGAATCACTTCTCGTATCGGTTGGTCACGTCTTTTGCATCGATAAGCAAGTTTAACTTCACTCAATAGCTCGCAGTACGACGATCGTGCAAAAAGTCGACGCTCTCCTCACTCCTGATATCCCCACCCAACACTCCTCGAGGCGGCCGCGCACTCCTATTAAAATTACGCGCTCTAAAACAAAAGTCTCGTTTATATTTGATCCACCTTCGTAAAAAGCCAGAGAAATCATAAGAACTGTATGAGAATCCACGCTCTCCTCACTCCTGATATCCCCACCCAACACTCGTCGAGGCGGCCGCGCGCTCCGTTTAAAATTACGCGCTCTAAAACATAAGTATCGTTTATATTTAATTCACCCTCGTAAAAAGTAAGGGAAATCGTAAGAACTGTATGATTAGAGGCTTATGGATGAAAAACAGGCGAAATATGTGTCGTGATAAAAAATCTGGCTATAACTGCCTACCCCGACAGGGAGACACTTCTTCTTCAGTTTCAATCCTGGGAATTGGTTAGCAGCATCTCCTCTTCCCCTCCGCTCGGTCTTCAGCGATCTTCTTGACCTCTGTATAGGAGGTGCAGTCCATATTGTGGCATATTTGCTCCAGATACTCCAGGCGAGGATGCCCTCTGCCAATCGATCCCTCAATTATTCCCTGCAGTATATTGTGCAGGAGATTTTCATGTCGCAGCATATGACCCATCCATTCTGCACGCCTTTCCGATATGGTGTTTGACAGGTGCCTGGTTTCTTCGATCCTGCTGACAGCCTCGTCATTTGTTATGTGGTCTCTCCAGGAAATCCTTAGGATTCGTCTATAGGTCCACATCTCGAAGGCGTCCAATCTATTTCGATCCCTTTCGCCTATGCAACCATATATCAAAATATTCCACACTTTAGGTTCATGTTGTTGGATTCGAAAATCTTTGATTTCTTATTAAATGCAAGTTTTGCTTGGTGGATGCGACTGTCAACCTCTCTTTTTGTACGGCAGACACTGATTGTTTAACATAAATACTCGTATATTATAGTACTCGTATAACGATTTCTCTGACTTTGTACATTTCCACCATTCAAAATATAATTAATTTGATCCAACAGTACTTTACCTCGGCTTTTCTCTATCCCTCCTTGCCCACACCATATTTGGACAACTAGTAAATAACAATTTCATGAATTAATTTCAGTGAAACAATACCATCATATTCCCCCATCAGGGATGTGTGCCTATTGGAGTAGGCGAAGAGAGAACATATCTCCACTTCATCTATCCTAGCACACATTTTTCATTTCAGGCACGTCAATACAATATCAATTTCATTAATTAATTTCAGTGAAACAATACCATCATATTCCCCATCAGGGATGTGTGCCTATTGGAGTAGGCGAAGAGAGAATATATCTCCACTTCATCTATCCTAGCACACATTTTTCGTTTTAGCCACGTCAATACACCTCGTCGTGCACAGTCCCCTATTATTAAAGCTTTTCAATGTAAATTAAAAATTTCAAAAGATGATTTACATTGATAATAATGCATGTTAAAATAATACCAGTGTTCTTATTAACAAGTTTCAACTAACGTATTGACGGGACAATCAAATCATGTAACTTGTTTCCTCTATAAAATATATTCCACTGTGACGTAAGACTACTTGGTTAAATTATCTTATATTTTGTAATATACGAGTAGATACATATGTTGAATAAAATAAACATAATTTATAAATATATGATTAATTTAAACAATTACTTTGTAATTATTACTACTCCTTTATTGTATCTCCATGTTAGTTTATATACTACCTTGATCAAAAAGTTTTAGGAGAAGCCACCGTGTGTCAGTCACCCGATTGGAATTCTTCTTTTTGTTAGGTTACCACATCTATCATTGACACTTCCCTCCAAATTTCAGCGTCATAGCTTGACATTTGTAAAAGTTACGCTGTACTGAGTACATCTACCTTTGTGCGTATTTTCTATTTTTGTGGCATCAACTGTGCATCAACGAGTTTGCATTAAATTTTGTGTGAAAAACGGATTTAACGGTCTACAGACCTTGGAAATGTTGGAGAAGTGTTTTTCGGTGGCACGAACGCTTCAGAAGTGGTCGTGAGTCGGTTGAGGATGACGAACGCAGTGGCAGTTGAAAATCGATGAAAACATCGATAAAATCAAAGAAATGTTGGCCGAAAACCGCACATTGACCATCAGCGAGCTGGCAGAGGACTTGAACATCGCTTATGGATCCGCTCAAGACATTTTGGTTAGTGATTTGGGCCTCAGACGTGTCGCTGCAAAACTGGTGCCGAAATACCTCAATTTCATGCAAAAAACGGACCGCGTTGAAATCGCGACATGATAGACATGATTTCCATGAGTATTTGACCAAAAACAACACGACTATTATCCAGCAGCCTTTGAATTCACCTGATCTGCCTCCCTGCGACTTTTTCCTGTTCAACCGACTTAATAAACCGCTTCGCGGAACGCGTTACAGCAACCGAGAGGATGTCATGAAAAAATCGAAGACGGCTCTGATGGACATACCGAAAATTGAGTACCAGCGGTGTTTCGAGGATTGGATCAAGTGCTGGCGTAAGTGCGTTGCAGTCGATGGGGAGTACTTTGAAGGGGATCATATCGATTTTGATGAATAAAATTGTATTTTCGATTTTATGAATAAAGTCCCAAAGCTTTTTGATCAAGGTAGTATGTTAGTATCCACGTTTATTGTATTGACATGCTTTAAGAAGCGACTGAAAAAACTCGTAATTTCTAGTCAGTAAAATAACGTGTTTCATTCTGATTTTCCTTTCCTCTCCACCATCCCTTCCTTTTCCTTTGATTGATGATATCTCACTTTTATTTTCATGTATACATATTCTTATATGTCCATACATTTCATAAAGATGAATGTTTTTTGCGACTATGTAAGTTGTTTTATTTACTTTTGTCTGGTCGGTTGGAAGATGTTATAGTCTGGCAATAAAGATTGTCAGCTTTTATTTGCAGTAAAGTGTTAAATAAAATAAATAAATGTACGAAAGTGAAACTTGGACTTTACAGAAGGATAAGAGTAAGTTTATCCCTTCCTCCCCTGTGATGTGTAACTAGTACACATTGCTTCTAAACACTTTAATATCTCTATAAATATAATAAATACTGGGTTCAGATTTTAGGTATTCCTTCGTAATACATTTACGCATTGAATGAAAAAAATAATATTAATAATAATTAGCACTAATCGGCCACATCTGAGATATTTTGCGAAAATCGGGAATAAATTCACCAATACAATCAAACGTGTGCCAGTGTGTGACGTAGGTATATTCAGTCTAAAAAACCGCTATGGGTGAGGAAGTGACGCTATTCACGTCTCACTCTCACTCTACTTCGGTATATGGGAACGCAAGAAATAGAATCTCAGTTCGCTCGCTTCTCTCGCTCAGTAGGTCGGCCGCTTTTGGTAGAGGTGGTCGCTTTGCCCATTTTGCAAACGTTGGCCGATGTTTTTTTTTTTTTTCATGTTTTAGCAATTAATTTCAATTATTTATATCACTTTTGTCTTCAAATTTGATTGATTTAAGTGATTGGCTATGAATATTCTTATTTTTTCGATTTTACATCGCTCATTTTTACATGTGTATTGAATACACAGCACCGGAACGCGCGGATTTTTTTAGCACACGAAGGGAAAGGTTAAGTAACATATACATAGATAAACGCCCCACACTCCACACACACAGATGACACAACAGTGGAAAAAGGTAATCTCTGATATCATTGACATAAAAGACGTAACACGTGGGGTACACGTTACTATTATAATACTTTAAACATAAATCTAAGATCTCTGTTGCTTGCTTGATTTCCGCCCGGTTGTACGAAAAATATAAAGGTTGACCGAACTTACTGTAGAATGTACAAATAAAGTAGGCGGTGTGTTCCTATTGCCTTACTTGCCTGAAGCAAGCAAATTTATTCAATATTTTTTTCTATATTATAATTTGGCATGTTTTCCAGCTAAGTATACAAGAATACATACATATTAATGTGATTCTAAGAATACGTATATTTAATGTCAGAAAACAATATTTTCTAATATGAAGTCATATATATTTTATACGGCTTTAACATACGATAAAACTAATTACATTCCTGTACATACCATCACGCCATTTTCCCTGTTAGGGTAGGCAGAGAGAGAGAGAGAGAGAGAGAGAGAGTAGAGCGCAAGGATTTCCAATTTTGACACATATACACATAATGACGAACTCCGTGGTCTAGTTAGTAAGACGCTTGTCTCTCAACCCGGCGGTTGCGGGTTTGATTCCAGTTGGAACCTAGTTTTTTTTACAAAGAATTAATGTCTGGTTTTCACTTAAGGCTTCTTTAACCGATTTATTTAACACTTTTATTGCAAATACAATCTGGCGGGCTTATTGCCAGGCGACAATCTCTTCCAACCAACCAGACAAAATGAAGCAAGTTACGTGATTGCATAATTCATTCAAATGACTATCCATCCCCACGAAATCCATAAACACATACGTGAGCATATGCCAACGAACCCCATAAAGACGGACAATCACCCGAACATTCTTTTTTATATAAAGTGAGATATCATCAATCAAAAGGAAAGGAAAAGAAAAATCAGGAATGAAACACGTTATTTTACTGACTAGAAATTAAGAGTTTTTCAGTCACTTCTTAAAGCATGCCAAGGACGAAGCGAGTCTTATATTGGTTTCTAACTGATTCCAGAGTCTCGCTGCATGGACAGTAAAGGACGACGTAAGAAAAGAGGAGCGGTGAACTGGAAAGGCCAATAGACAATATCTTTTTGAGCGTAGCGCTAATCCATGATTGGAAAGAAGCTGAAAATTTTCAGCGAGATAAGAGGGGGCGGCGGTACAGTTAAGAATATTATACAATAGAGACAGTATGTGAATTTGGCGTCTTTCTGGTTGGTTGAAAGATATTGCCACACAGCAATAACCCCACCAGGTTGTACTGCATACAACGAAAGAATTCGTCTTTTCCATATCCCTACACCTTCTCATACAACTCTTACCATTTCCCTCACTTCTTACATTTCATTCTTTCAAAATATCTTTCATACTTTCCTTGGTCTTCCTCTACTGCGCTTTCCACTTACATTTGTAACCACCTTCTTCAAGATGTCAGCAACGTCAATTCGAAAGTGTTAAGGATGGAAATTATCAAAGGATGCATTAACCCTTTAACGGGCATAAGCAGAAATGGGTCGCATATGCGACCACCCTTATAGTTATACTTATAAGGATTCATTTTCTTAATGAAACGTTTTTAAGTAACACAAATGTCAAATTGGCAAATGTAGTGGACGGGCAGAGGTCTTATTTAAGACGGATCGTCGTGAAGTTAGCGCTGCATGTTCAGTAGCAACGATCTAAACATCCGGTCAATTTATTGTCAAATATGTAAAAAGGTATTATAAATAAATAACCATTCATTATATCTCATATATTATAAGAATTGTATTTCCTAATACAACCTAAACTTAGATATTATTACCTAAACATTCATTGTCACTTTTGCGGCCACTGACATGACCCCTGAAATGGGCACAGGTCTCATATGCGACCGCCTCATTTACAAAAAAAAATTAAAACACATTTTCGAAGAAATAAAGTTGATTTGATGCACATAATAATGATTTATTCAACAAAAAACTCAATATCTCCAAAATAAAAACTTGCCCTATACAGGGTTAAAATTTTTGCATAAATATTCTTCAGTATTACACCCGTTACATTGTCTTGGGTAATATTTCTTGGAGATTAGCTGGCACCATTATATATAATGATCTGGACGAGATCATCTGGTAAATTATAATAGTTTCCCATGGGACACTGATCCACGGTGACCCTTTTTAAGGATAATGAGGAAATTAAGATATCGGTGCTGAGATGGGAGTTGCGAAATTATAACGGGAATTTATAATAATCACCATGTCTTTCCCTTGCCTTCATGTGAGCACTGTCAAGTGGCAGAACCATGTAGCAGATGCTAAGAACACCCCATTTTAATTATATTAATTCTAATTTCATATACACTACACTACACCTAAAGCCGAATGCGTAACTATCACATATCACAAGATCTACAAAGGTTTCTCTGTAGTTCGTCTTCTCTTGGTATGATTTCTGCGGTTTGCTTACCAAATACGAGTACATATATTTTCATAAACTTTTTACATATATTGACGACATCCGTGGCCTAGTAAGTAAGTCTATCTTGCACAAAGGTCTTGAATTCAAATACTACTGAAACACAGATTAAAAAAAAAGGTTTTAAGCCTGGTTTTCATTTAAAACCTCATTAAACATCTTTCAAGCAGATTGTAAGAAATTACTACATGACATATTAATCCCACAAGGTTGTACTGTATACAAATAAAGGGCGTAATTTGTTTAACAATTGTGGGTACGATATTCGAGTTAGAACACCCTTGAAGAGTTTGCTCTCTAAACGGCACTATATAAAATGATCCGTTAAAAAAAACGTATACAGATGCGGGGAAGTACCCGACCAAATGGCCGCAGCCTACTTTACCTTCTTATGTTTACACTCAACTAATGTATATTTGTTTGGTGATGTATTTAATATATCATTAAAAAGAGTTCGAGCCCCGAATTAGAGCACCTTTGAAGAGTTTACTCTCTAAATGGCGCTATATAAACTTTCTCTTTTTGATGGTGAATATAGATTTCAGGATTTCACAATTATCTATCTTTATTGTGGACTTTGCATTATTCTGAAAGTTTCATGGGTTGAAAAAACTACACAAATAGTAAAGTAAAACATAGCGTGAAACTCCTAGTAAAAAGGCAGTTATTTCTGTTTCCATCAAAATTTTGGAATATTCACAAAACGTTGTGAATAATAGTCGAAAGATACAATGAATTTGAGGTAGTTTCTTGAAGCAAGTCAATGAGGGTACAAATCTTAGGACATCATGAGAAACATTACTTAGGACAACATCATGAGAAACAAAAGATTCATAATTGTTGCGAAATGCCCCCAAAAGAGATGTCCAGCGAGGGTGCCCAGTACCTATGTGTACCGGTCGTTATACTAGACAGCAAGTAGCTGGCAACGGAGTGTGAGACGGGCGGCGGCGGCGCGGAGGAGAACTGTCAGAGCAGGTGGGGAGGGAGAGGGGAGGAACCTGCCCATTGCACCTGCCGACCGGTTGGTTCCCACGGACGCCTGTGACGTCACACGCAACCAACATATACATACATTGAGGGCTACCACCTAAGCCATACATAGCAGTGGCCAATACCAGCACACTTATCTAGTTAAATTATTCTTGATCGAGTACCAATTTTTAAGTATGGGAGTGAAACGTGGACGTATAACAATACTGTAGAAATGAGTGCATTTAGAAGAATATATGGAGTGACAATGTATGGTATGGTTTTATCCAAGTATCTTCTTATTTATATATTTTAATTAACACTTTTATTGCAATACAATCTGGCAGGGTTATTGCTAGGTGGCAATCTCTTCCAACCAACCAGACAAAAATAAATTAAGCAAGTTACATGATCGCATAAATCATTCAAATGACTATCCATCCCCACGAAATCCATAAACACATACGTGAGCACATGTCCACGAACCCCACAAAGACGGACAATCACCCGAACATTCTTTTTCATATAAAGTGAGATATCATCAATCAAAAGGAAAGGAATGGATGGTGGAGAGCAAAGGAAAAGAAAAATCAGGAATGAAACACGTTATTTTACTGACTAGAAATTAAGAGTTTTTTTCAGTCGCTTCTTAAAGCGTGCCAAGGACGGAGCGAGTCTTATATTGGTTTGTAACTGATTCCAGAGTCTCACTGCATGGACAGTAAAGGACGACGTAAAGAAAGAGGAGCGATGAACTGGAAAGGTCAATAAACAATCTCTGTTTGAGCGTAGCACTAATCCATGATTGGAAAGACGCTGATAATTTTCGGCGAGATAAGAGGGTGCGGCGGGACAGTTAAGGATGTTATACAATAAAGATAGTATGTGAATTTGGCGTCTATTTCTAAAATTCAACCAGATCAATGCCTATCCCCCATCTTCTTACTGGGGATACTTAATTACAGATCATTAGAAAGTGAAACATATCTTCGATTGAGTGTCCATTTTTTTTATTTGCTCAGCGATAATTTAGTTAACTCATTCGTTCTGAACAGTCATGGTTTGTATGTTCCGGATAATTATTTAAGACAACGTACCCATAGATTGTTCTATCAACCTATAAGTCAATCCAGCCTGCCTTTGGAGCAGCCGCTAGGTAGAGCAACCACACTGTTTAACCGTGAGTGTTCTCATATAGACGTGTTTCATGTGTCGCTCAACTCACAGGGAAGTACGAGGAACATTGCAATAACAATGACCGAGTTGCATGGCCGCGGGGTAACGTACTGTACTTTCGTGCAGAAGGTCGCCGGTTCAAACCCCACGCTGTGCTACCCCCCTTTTCCCCGTCTAGTATTCAAGGGTATAAGGATATCTATTACTTCCAACATATCTATTATATTATTTTTAAAAAGTAAAAAAATATTTAAAAAATGTCAAAAAATCCAAGGGAAAATAGAGAGTCGATGAGGTGTTGGCAGGAGGCAAATCTCCTGGCTCCGCAATATGCGTGATTGTACTGGTATAAGGAGCGTTGGGGATCTTTTTCGGGATGCCAGGGACAAAGATGCCTACTCTCAGGTGATATTCAACGTTGGGGGGACCTGACATGACACTGAGAAGAAGAAAAATACATGTCGATGTCATCCAATCGTCTCACTTCGGTGTGACATTGGATCCAGTGCAACGACGTGGCCGATGAGTTTGTTGGTGTGCAACGGTTCACTTAACTCCGCGACACAACTTAATATGCCAAATGAATTGACGTTGGAATGGCGCGAGAATCCTCGACTACGAGGCCCAGCATCGATCGACCGACTATAATACAATATAGATGCAAAATAAAAAAGCATTTTGGTGATTACGAACTGCATTATAAAAATCCAATACAAAGCGCTGCTGCGGTGATATTTTATAATAAAACAGCGCTCTAAAAGTAACTTGTTATTGTGGTATGTATTGTAAAACTACAAGTTGGCAGCCCTGCATTGCTCGATATGTTTCTATACTTATACTTGATTTGGGGTCACATTTAACAAAATAATATTGAATACATGAATATGGGAACAACGAACTTTATCTTGTTTTTATTTACTGTTAAGACACTGACTTTGTAGAACTTCATTTATACAAAATGAAGATCTCTTAAAATGGAAATCCATATACTCGTAAGACAGCGATCGAGGTTAAACGGTTAGTTAGCATTCACGTTAAGCAAGCGGATGCTCCTTGTTTGATTCCTGGCGGAATATCTTCCGAACTGGTTTGAATTTGAGACATACGTATCATTACGTCGAGTCCCTTGGGGGTAGGCTGAGATAACAGATCTCCAAACTTTTCTATCCAAAAGTACAACTTTCGCCTCCTCCATATTTACATATCTCATCATGTACAATATTAAATGAGTCATAATTCTCACTTTACCTTCTTTCAAAATCTGATTCATTTGATGCAACCACGTTTTCTTTTTTCATTTTAATTTAAACTGTTCTGAAGCTTATACTCGAATACGAGTAGTAGAAATTGAAGGTTGATTTATTCATAATTTAATGAATTGATTGTTCCAAGTCGATCCAAGAGGGTGGGGTTATTGTAATCGAGTTTATGTCGTTGCTGGTCCTGTAGTGTGGAATGGTCTATATTTTAGTGTTACAAATATGGGTGGCGTGTGTTGCTGTATAAAGTACTTGAAGACAGCTCTTTTTGGTAGGTCTTATCGGAAGATCTACAAAGGTTTCATTGCAGTTCGTCTTCCTTTATTAAGTTTTCTGCGGTTTGCTTACTAAAGATATTTTTTCTTAACATGTCCAAATGCGAGGAAGTACCTCATCTAATGGCCGCAGCCATTACCTTCCAATTTTTACACTCAATTTATATGTATTTATTTTGTAATATTTTTAATGTCAATAATAGTAGGTTTGTGTCCTGAGTTGGAGCACCCTTGAGGAGGGTTTGTTCTATGGACGGTGCTATATGAATTGGCATTTTATCATAATTATTATATGCTTATTATTATTATTATTATTATAGCGAACTGCAAAGACGGACAATCACCCGAACATTATTTTTTATATAAAATGAGATATCATCAAACAAAAGAAAAGAAAAGGATGGTGGATAGGAAACATAGTATAGTATGCGCCTAACATTCAGACAAACCATCACGCCATTTCCCTGACGGAATAAACAGAGAGAACAAAGTATCAAACTTTCCCATCTCGACAAACATCCTTAGTTTCGTCCACATCCTTACAACTTCTACGTTTTCCATGACTTTTTACATTTCCTTCTTTCAAAATATCATTCAATTGATCAAACAATACTTTCCTTACTCCTTTCTCTACCGCGCCTTCTACTAACATTTGCACTAAATATTCGTTTTGTTAGCATTTCTTCTTGCATTCGTTCTACAAACCCAAACCATTTCAGAGTGATCTTACTTAACACATCATCATCGTTAAGTGGCAATTCATCCCTAATCAGTTCATTCCGTCACACATTGTCACCCCGTGTATTCTTTTCAATGCACGCATTTCCATATCATTTTGATTAATTGGCAAAAACAAAATGAAGTGCGTAATTGACCTTAATGCCTGTAGCGATACGCCTTTCAATGTCTGTCTCTCCTTTTTTTAACCTGGCGAGTTTTATTGCCATGTGGCAATCTCTTCCAACCAATCAGAAAGATGTTTTTATAGGTCCTAAGTGTTAACCAGACTGGAATTCTATTTTTTTTTTAAATCTGGGTTCCAGCGGGGATCGAACCCGCAACCTCCGGATCGGCAGACAAGTGTCTTACCACCAGGCCACGGAGATCATCTTACTATCTTGATAAAATGAATAAATTCTTGAAATATATCACTCTTTCATGAATTTTTTTATTACCTATTTTAAGACAATTCACCCTTGTTAATGTGTGATTTCTACCATTTGCATGATAATTTTTTCCCTTGTGTAAAGAAAGTGGCAACGATATTAACTGTCTTTCAACGAAAATGAGTTATATATATTTGCGTTGTACTTATGGTAAAAGGAAAAATGTTAAATCATATAAATTTTATCATGATGAAAAATAAAAACCTTTGAATAGTCGCCAAATCCCGAGAGGCAAAACTACACTGGTATGGGCACGTGCAATGGAGAGATGAAGAGTCGACGCTAAAGACAGCCACGGATTGGGAACTCCCAAATACGCGCAGAAAGAGACCTAAGAAGAGCCTATATAAAAAAGTGAAGGAGGACATGGTGAGACTCGGAGTATCCTCGAGTGATTGAGAGAGATGGAGGAAAAAGGTCCGAGTAGCTGACCCCAAATGGATGGGATAAAGCAAGGGAAAACAAGAAGAAAAATGTCACTGTACGTCACTTCGCGGGTTAAAAATAAAGCAGTCTAATAATATTTTCTTAACATACATTAAATGAATTAGGCTCATTGATAAGGTTCAGAAAATACGTCCTACGATCCGGTATAAATCATTCAGCCAGAAGAGTAATTTTGCAATAGTGTGAGTAACACTATCTGTATTACACAATTTATGTAGTGGTATAGGTTTTAGAATGCCACACGATTGGTTCGCGCAGAGCGCACGTTTGTATTGTTGTTAAAATACTCGGTGATAAGAAAAACACTACCATGTCGAACTTAGGAGTGCAATTTTTGTCTAATGTAATGTATAATTCAAAATGTTTCGAAAGCTTAGAATGTACTTCGTTATAACTTAAAGTTTCCTAGAATTTAGTATCACTCCATCCACTATTATTTTAAAACTTTATTATTTGGCATTGTAATTATGTAATTATGATACATTAATATGTTAAATAATCTTACATTCATTTTATTTTTATGTGCTATAATCTAATTAAAGCTGACGAACATTTTTACTTTATAATACTTGTGTTTATTTTGAATCTTGAAAAATTTCATCATTTTTTATTAATGTTTCCTAGAATCTGCTATGCCTAAACAATTAATATGTGAAATAAACTTACTTTCATTTTATTTTTATGGTTATTGCAATTTAAGCTGACAGCATTTTTAATTTACAAAACGTGTGTGTTCATTTCAATGTTTGAATATAAAATATTATTTTTATATTTTTTTGCTTTTTCACTTCATTAAAAATATAAAGTGACAATTTTTTGTCAACGCACTGTTACTCGCACTGTTGCAAAATTACTCTTCTAGCTGAACGATCTATAGACTTACTTTTTTACTTGGTAGTCTGTTTAGAGACAAATATGACTCCAGGCTGAACAGTTCTAATGTTTTTCCCCAGGACAGGAGGTCGTTAAATTTATCTCTCAACGCCCTTAAAATAGATGCCCTCTTTGAATTAATTAGTATTTCTACCCTTCTGGGGTCACTATGAGTTCGATATCCAAAGGTTGTAATTTTTTAAAAATATGTTTCCAATGTGTGTTCTTGGTGAAACATTTAAGATTCAAAATAATCATAAAGTAATTAGATCCGGACCAAAATAATCATAAAGTAATTAGATCCGTATAAAAATAATCATAAAGTAAGTAGATCCGTACGCCGTATCAGAGAGAACCGATTCACACTTATCATAAAGTAATTAGATCCGGACCAAAATAATCATAAAGTAATTAGATCCGTATAAAAATAATCATAAAGTAATTAGATCCGTACGCCGTATCAGAGAGAACCGATTCACACTTATCATAATGTAATTAGATCCGGACCAAAATAATCATAAAGTAATTAGATCCGTATAAAAATAATCATAAAGTAATTAGATCCGTACGCCGTATCAGAGAGAACCGATTCACACTTATCATAAAGTAATTAGATCCGGACCAAAATAATCATAAAGTAATTAGATCCGTATCAAAATAATCATTAAGTAATTAGATCCGTACGCCGTATCAGAGAGAACCGATTCACACTTATCATAAAGTAATTAGATCCGGACCAAAATAATCATAAAGTAATTAGATCCGTATCAAAATAATCATTAAGTAATTAGATCCGTACGCCGTATCAGAGAGAACCGATTCACACTTATCATAAAGTAATTAGATCCGGAACAAAATAATCATAAAGTAATTAGATCCGTATCAAAATAATCATTAAGTAATTAGATCCGTACGCCGTATCAGAGAGAACCGATTCACACTTATCATAAAGTAATTAGATCCGGAACAAAATAATCATAAAGTAATTAGATCCGTAACAGTCATCACGCTTTATCAGAGAGAACCGATTCACACATATCTTTCAAAATATACATACAACTTCGCTTTCACCACATTCATAAATCTCGAGATGCGCAATAGAGGAAGACGGTTTGGGTCCGTAGAACTAAGCAATGAAGAAAGACTAACAAAATAATTAAACAGTGCAAATGTGAGTGGAAAGCGCGGAAAAGGAAGACCAAAGAAAGTGTCATAGGGTCAACAAGTGAATGGTATTGAAACCTTTATTGCAAAGATTATAATAGATTTTAACCATGGCGGTATTCCATAAAATGGGTTGCTTGAATCGTCATCATCATCAGCCGACATTAATTCACTGCAGGATATGGGCCTCTACAAGTTGTTTCCAAGAAATACTGTCCTTTGCGCTTTGATACCACGTAATCGCTGCTTGTTTACGTAGTTCGTCAACCCAGCGTGCCTTCGGTCTTCGTATAGGCCTTGTTCTTCCTATTGGGTACCACTGGATTACTTCATACGTCCAACAATGGTCCGTTGTTCGGACGTTGTGCCGAGCCCAGTTCCACTTCAGACTGAAATGGACGCTTGAATCTTATACTCCTTAAGCGATCTACGCACATGTTTACATATAAAAATTGCTTTTTACGCCATCATGAATTAAGATTGTTTTCGACGCCGTAGTCACGAACTGAACTGAAGAACACCACTCGTACACGGAATGACCTTGTTGAATGGGTTACCTGATATCGACATATTCCACATCTCAGAAGATAAATTGAGAATAAAATTCCATAATAAACTTTGTAGGTATAACTGAATCACTTCACAGGGAAGTACAAGGAGCATTGCAGTAACAATGCCCGAGGTGCATGGTCACGGGGTAACGTACTGTACTTTTGTACGTACTGTACTTTTGTACATCGGTTCGAAGCCCGCGCTATGCTACTCCCCTCGAATGACAGACATTTTTTTCCGTCTAGTATTCGAGGGTATAAGGATACCTATGACTTCGAACATATCTATTATTTCAAAAAATTGAAAAGAAAAACATGCCGGTGTGCTCCGATCGTCTCCCTCCAGGTGTGCCGTAGGATCCTGTACAGCGGTGTGGCCGGTGAGTTTGCTGGTGTGCAACAGCTCACTTACTTAAAGAGGGGGAAAAAAAATAAGAAATAAACGAAATCTCCACGGCACAGCTTCTCTTTCCAACTGAATTGACGTTGTAATGGCGAGGGGATCCTCGACTACGAGGTCCAGCAACGACGACGTAATGTCCTGTTGTCATTATGATATATTTAAACTTCATAATTTAATTGTTTCTTGATATTTGATTTCAGTACCCAGCGGTAAATAATACACATCGGACTTAAGAAAGAGACAGTCGCCCATAATCGGCTTCGTAGAGCGTCATCTCTGTCGCACGACCACACTCCAAAACGCTTAACAACGACTGACAAATCGCGACGGAACACGTGTATGAATGACAGAGACGACGCTCTACAAAGCCGAAGTTAGCCGATTATGGCCGATAGTCTCTTTCTTAAGCCCGATGTGTATTACTTATCGCCGGGTACTGTACATACAAGTTAATCCCGTATCAAGTATAAAATAAAATAAATTTAATTAAATAAGTATTTTGAAAGTAGGAAAAGTAAGAAATTAGGATTATATGAGAAGTTGTATAGATATAAAAGATGTGTGTTGCGATAGGAACGTTAAGCGTACTGTCCTATATGTCTAACCCAAAAATTTCCTAAGTGGTCTATATGGACCCCCAATGGTCGATTTCGACTTGCAGGGGGTCTATGTCAGTGAGAAAAGAAATTAGGGGTGCACGAGATGTAAATGGGGGTCCACGTGAGCGGATCAATATTTAGGTGTTCCGTAAATGTCTTATTACACCTAACACAGATTGTGTGTACATAATACTTATATTAGACATAGAAAATACTTCGAAAAGAAATCGAATGCAAATCACTGACGTGGATATTTAAGACCATACGTGGATATTTAAGACTATACCTCACTAATTTGAAGCCAAATAATGAATCATTGTTATCAGGTTCATCCCTCTCATTAACAGTATTATTTGTGTATTAATTTTATGTAAGAATTTTACTAGGTTTTGATTTGTTTCGTTCCAAAACCTAATATTTACTTGAATTTTGTGTCTTTTCAATAAAGGTAAGAATAAAAATTGTATATGTTTTCCTTTTTTTACAATTGTCCACTCTACAAAAAACCTTATCAAGGTGAACAGCACTGTGTCAGCTGTCAAAAACACATTTGAAGTTAATAAGTTTAGGAAAATTCAATATAAGGTAGGCAGGTGGTCTACGGAAAACAAAACAATCGGCAAGTGGTCTACGGGGTGAAAAAGTTCAGGAAACTATGGACTCTAACCCCAAAAGGGAAACGGTGTGATGGTATGCACGAGTATGTGTGTGTGAAATAATGAATCGTATGCGACAATGAAGATGTTAGGCGCTAAGATTTGAGGCGCGAGGCGACAGCAGTGTGTCCCTGTGCCGGCACATACAATATTTGCACAGTATACTCGCTGTTTATTCCTTGCAAACGGGCCACACGAAGCTGCAAAGCAAACAAAGGAAATTTTACGCCTCTCTGACAAAAGTTACTAAACACTCTACTACGACACCAATACTTAAGAAATTGTAGCACGGTCCCTGCGACATTTCACAAATTTGCCCAATACAACCTTGTAACGACGTTCAGTAATTTTAATTATTTTATCAACTTTAATATAAGCTTCGATTCTACTAAAAAGCAAATTATTTAGGTAAATACATTACATAAAACTAACAATAATGACAAATTAATACATCTTGTTACAAATTAGCAAAACTGTGACAGTTTGTTAAAATCCAATAATATTTGGTGATGTTTGTCAAAAGTCACTACGTTAGTCTGCATTGGCTAGGGATGGGGTATACGACAATTGGATTTTCGATTTTTTTATACCTTAAATTAAATGTTCGTAATTAGTATTAATACATAGTGGATCTTGGCCTATTTAAAGATAGATACAAATCATACAATACTTTAGAAAGTCAGCATAATGATAATTTGATAATTAGGAATTAAAGCGTCAGTTTAGAGAAAAACAATTTTTCGATTTATAAAAAAAATATTCGATTTGTAAAAAAAAAACGATTTTACCCCATCCCTTTGAGACATGACGTTTCAAACGTCACAGGAACCATCCTACATTTTCCCAAGTATAACAATTAAGAAACATACTTATGATGACCCACATACTCGTACATTCCCGAAATAGGAGGTAGAAACACGTATCGCGGGTATTACTGTAATTAGAGGAATAATAAAGTAATTTATTATTCAAATCGTATATGCTTATTAAGGCCTTGGCCACACAGGTAGGAGTCTCGCTTGGTGCTTAGAGCTACGCTGCGAGTTAGGTGAAATATCCTAGCGATCCAACGCACCGCATACTATCGCAATGGCCACACTGCACGCTTCGCGTCACGCTACGTGACTATTAGTCACCTAGTAAGTCTCCTAGCGAAAAGACGTGTTGGTTAATTTTATTGTGTCACCAAATGATTTTACAAGATAGCAGAAGTTTTAATAACAGCTGTGTATAAAAGGGAGCCTTTGTGGAATCCATCGAGCACATTATAAATAAATGTACCTGTAATAAAATCACTTTGGAATGAAGTTACACAGGAAGTAAATAAAGATAAGGTAAGTTGTAATGAAATTGGTTAGTTTTGAGAGTGGCATCGTTTGTTGACTCAACCGCTCTCAAATGTCAAATGAATTTTTGCAAAGCACTTCGGTGTGGCCAAGCATGAAGTTACCTAGTCTATTAGTCACGCAGTACCTTGCTTAGCACCTAGCGAAGCACTCTGGTGTGGCCTTAGCCTAACAGTTCTCCGATTTTTAGGATCCATTGCTGGTGGCCTAGGAGACAGTTTGGAGAGGCTCGTGGTCGCTGGAAGCATGGAAGAACGACGCACAAGAGGAAAAGTTCAAAATATAACATAATTGATCCAACCACACTTATCTTGGTCTTTATCTCCCACGCTTTCCACTCACATTTGCACTTTATATCTATTTTGTTATTTCTTCATTCAGTAATTCGTTCCACGTGCCCACACCATCTTAAAGTGCTCCTCTTCATTTTACTTAACACATCAGCCTTAAGTTCACATTCATTCCTAACCACTTCACTCCGTATTCTGTCATACACTGTCACCAGTGGCGGATGGTCTGGGGGTGCGTTGGTGCGCTGAACCGGAGAAATATGTAATTCGCAATAATCAAATTATACATTCGCAAACATGACTTCCAAAAATGTTAAATATTTGTATAGATTAAATATTTTTAGAATACTGACAAATAGTACGAGTATTTTTATTTAAGTGCAAATTAAAAAAAAAATTAAGTTTAATTTAAAAAAACATTCCTTTCAAATTGACCGGCCAAGTTTGCCAATATTACCGGAGTGATCTCCAATACGCACCGGACGGAAACGCAAATTCATATAGGGCAGACAGAGGCGTGCAGTAAACCGTGAGACAGCGATATTTCATATTCGCTCAGCGTCTCGAGGTGCGTTGGTGCTCAGCGCACCTCGGTACCAGCCGCCGCTGACTGTCACTATACGTATTAATCACAAATCATGCATTTCTACACTTTTTATAGTCTTCAGTCATTTGTTCCTCGAGTCCAAACCATCTTAGAATGCTCTTCTTCAAATTACTCAATACATCACCCTTAAGTTCACGTTCATCCCTAATCAATTCATTCCGTATTCTGTTATACATGATGAATTTCGTTTAACCTTTATAATTTAATTTGGCACCTTTTTGTCAAACGACGTGATCACAAGCAAGATGCAGCGAGGCGCTCTGGCAGGTGCGAGAAAGGGACGCGGTTAGCACGAAAGAAGCAAGCGGGGATTGGCCGGATGCGAGGCCACGCCCCCCGCACCTGTCCAACGGAAATGTACTGCGTGGGCTTAGAGCTTGAAGCCGATATCCACAAGGCTTGTGCAATCTTTTTCCCGGTTCTAAATCAAAACGGTATTGCAGTATACTCGTACATTGCAACTTGGTAGGGTTCAAAGTTTAAGATTTCTCACATACGTGTACTCAACATCACGCCGTTTCCCTATCGGAGAAGGCAGAGAGGAGAAAGCGCCAGACATTTATTTATTAAACACTTTTATTGCAAATACAATCTGGCGGGCTTATTGCCAGGCGGCAATCTCTTCTAACCAACCAGACAAAAGTAAAGAAAGCAAGTTACGTGGTCGCATAAATCATTCAAATGACTATCCATCCCCACGAAATCCATAAACACATACGTGAGCACATGTCCACGAACCCCACAAAGACGGACAATCACCCGAACATTATTTTTCATATAAAGTGAGATATCATCAATCAAAAGGAAAGGAAAAGAAAAATCAGGAATGAAACACGTTATTTTACTGACTAAAAATTAAGAGTTTATTCAGTCGCTTCTTAAAGCATCCCAAGGACAGAGCGATTCTTATATTGGTTTGTAACTGATTCCAGAGTCTCACTGTATGGACAGTAAAGGACGACGTAAAGAAAGAGGAGCGGTGAACTGAAAAGGCCAATAAACAATCTCTGTTTGAGCGTAGCGCTAATCCATGATTGGAAAGACGCTGAATTTTTTCGGCGAATTAAGAGGGGGCGGCGGGACAGTTAAGGATATTATACAATAGAGACAGCATGTGAATTTGGCGTATATTTCTAACTTTCAACCAGTTCAATGCCTTCTGCTATGAAGTTATATGATCGTACTTTCGTAGGTTGAAAATGAATCTTAGACACACATTTTGAAATTTATGTATCGCGATAAGACATTCTTATCGCGATACATATATTTCGCCTCTTATTTATTCATACACATTGTATTGGTATACAGTACAACCTGACGAGCTTATTACCATGTGGCAATATCTTCCAGCCTACTAGAAAGATGTTAAATAGGTCATAAATGAGAACTAGACTGGACTCCTTTTTGAAAAAAATCTGGGGTCCAGCGGGAATCGAACCCGCAACCTCCAGGTTCGGAGACAATCGTCGTACCAACTAGGCCACGGAGGTCGTCAACAACTGTCACATAAATCCTACGATTTTTTTACTTAATTTTTTTTCTTTCAAAATAGCATTCACTTGATCCAACCACACTTTCCTGGTCTTACTTCTGACGCTCTACAAAGCGGAAGTTAGCCGATTATGGCCGAGTCTCTTTCTTGTGCCCGATGTGTATTACTAACCGCCGGGTACTGTACTACCATATATATTTGTTAGTTTTTCTTTATTTCTTCTTTCCATGTGCCCAAACCATCTCAAATAGCTCTTCTTCATTCCGTATTCCGCCATACATTGTCACCCCATTAACATGCATTCCAACAGCGTTTATTTATTACGCTCTTTTGATTTTGTTCATCGTCCACGTTTCACTTGCATAAATTAAAGTTAGTACTTAAATACTGTTGATACAGTCCGGTTCAAGTATATAGGCACGTGTATTCCACTTCTTGTAACGGTATAACCCTACCGGTTTCAAGGCTTTCGCCTCATCTTCAAGGGAGCACAAACAAGACTGAAGATGAGGTGAAATCCTTGAAATCAGTAGGGTTGTACCGTTACAAAAAGTGGAATAAACAGTGTTTGATAAAACAAATTACAATGTCTTTAAACCTCCACAACGTTAATGCCTTTACTATAAACAATATATACGTGTATGTTAAATATAAAAAGTCTTTATTATTAAAAGGACAATAAACTCCTCAAGGATTTTCTAATTCAGGATTCGAACCCACTAAACATTGATTATCTTTAACTTCTCCCTAAAGCTGCACACTAAATCTATACCTGTTACCAGAAGGCAGGCCATTTCAACTAACAGGACCATCAACGCAAAAGCTCTATCATAACACTGCATCCTATTTGAGGAAACGACCACTGGGCCAAAGCTCTGACAAATATCTTCAAACAGGAAACAGAATTGGTTTGAACTCGGGAATCCCCTAATGAATCAGAGCAAGTGAATCTAAAAATGAACGAAGCAGCGATCGATCAACTCGTGATAATTTAATTTGAAAGATTTGAAAAAACACCTTAGCTAAAATAGAATAAACGGAAGTACGGAGTGTCACAAGTGACTGGCATAAACACTAAAATAAATTGTAATACTCATCGCGAGTCATTCGCAATCAAGCGCTGAAATTCGCAATCAAGTAACTGAAACAATGGGAAACATGAAAGGGGGTCGTCAACCAGAGCGACAAGTGCATTTGCCACACCAAAAAAATGTTTATTCCTCCAAATCTTCAACAATATATATTTATTATTTATTTATTTCTTTTTTCAAAACAGGCTTAGCTCAATTACTTCGTAAAATACAAGACATTAAAAATTAAGAAAAATTACATTAAAAATTATTTTTTTTAATTACCTATATAAAATAAAAAATAATGCATATGCATACATACGAGTGTATACACACAAACATGTGATACACATATATTCACAGTCACTTAAGTACGAGGCATATCCAGAAAGTAAGTGTACTGAATTTTTGTAGGTTACAATTTTTTTTATTCAAACAAAAACATTACGTGGTTACCGTAGTTCATATGTAAGCTATTTTTCGACATAGTCGCCATTCCTCTCAATGCAGGTGGTGATGCGGGGTATCAACTTTTTGATGCCTTTCTCGAAGTAGTTTCCCGCCAACCCCTCCGTCCACTTCTACCCCTCCTCATTTACCTCCTTGTCGGTTGAAAACCTTTTTAAACCCATGTGCAGCTTCAGGGAGGTAAAGAGATAGTAATCTGAAGGTGCTAGGTCAGGGGAATGCGCGGGATGGTTCAGGACATCCCATTTAAACGAGGCGAGCAGTTCCTTCGTGGCGTTGGCCGTGTGTGGTCTGGCATTGTCGTGCAACAGGCAGACTCCCTTTGTCAGCATGCCTCCCCTCTTGTTCTGAATCGCCCTCCGTAATTTTTTTAGGGTCTCACAGTATCTTGCAGAGTTGATGGTCTCCCCTTGAGGAATATATTCAATTAAAATTATGCCTTGACAGTCCCAAAACACGGATGCCATGATTTTCTGGGCTGAAATTGTGGTTTTGAACTTTTTGGCGGAGGGTGATGAGGTGTGACGTGGCCGTTTTTAAGCTCGCGACACCACTTGTACACACTCGTACGATTCATAGCTTTATCACCATATGCAGTTTTCACCTCATTATAAACCTCAACCGGAGGTTTTCCCTGCCAAACGAGATAACGGATGACGCCGCGTATTTCGCACTTGGCGGAAGATTGGATTGACGTTTTTCACGAAACATGTTGTCGCGTCGACACTTCTCAAGGTACTGACCTCGAACCGGTCTCGTTGCGGAGGGGAAGGGTCAGGCTACACGGAAGTGTAGCCAACATGTCGAAAATAAAATCCATCAGGTCGTGAGAGCCTCAGTACACTTACTTTCTGGATACGCATAGTACGTTGATGAGTGCTTTCTAACGCGCTCAATCTAAGAAGAAAATTTACTTTTGCTTTTGGTAATGTGATATGAAATATGTCAATATCCGAAGCAGTCCCGTTCAGAAGAGTTAAGGCCCTTCCAACAGGCATAGCGGCTGGAAGACCCGTTCTTGCGTATGTTATTGAGAACAGTTCTTGCCGGCGCAGTCTAGTGTAACTGTTAGGAACATTTAACGCTAATCTTTGTATTAATGCTGGACAGCTCACAACTCCTCGAACGATTTTGACAACGTATACCAGGAGACGCAGATCTTTTTTTACGCTCAAGGAGTTATACCCGAGCATGCCCAGCAGAAACAATTACAATAATCGACCTCCATCGCCTGGTTGGTAAGACGCGTGCCTCCCAATTCGGAGATTGCGGGTCAAATCCCGTTTGAACCCAGTTTTTTTTTAAATGGTTAGTCTGGTTTTCAATCTAGGCCACTTTAACATATTTCTGGTTGGTTAGAAGATATTGCCACGTGGCTTATTGTCATGCTGTATTGTATACAATGTAAGTGCAATACAATACAATAGTAGCAACACGTTTACAACAGTATTTTAGTACCAATTTGGATATATGGAAGTGAAACATACACGTGGAACTAGACTGAAAAATGCTGCAGAAATGCGTACACTGAAAATAATACACGGGATGACAAAGTATGGCAGACTACGGAATGAAATGATTGGTAATGTATTGGGTGTTAACATAAGTTGTGCCCGTTTTTTTTTCAAATTAAAAAATAAGCACCAAAAATAAAATAAAATGGTAAAGGTTATACGTCATTCGAAAGGAAATTTTCTGCTCTACAAGATATTGTGTTTGCTTTTACGTTACATATATTATTTTATTTGATTACAAGCCTTCAAACTGGAATTTCAAGTAGACGAAAGTGAGCATTTTCGACACCTTCTGTTCGCGTTCAATAGAAGGAATAAAGCTGCCAAAGCTGCTCGCGATATTTGCGAAGTGTGGGGTGAAGATGCTATGAATGAAAGGACAGCTCGTCGATGGTTTTTGCGTTTCAAAGACGGTAATTTCGACCTGAAAGACATGGAGCGTTCCGGACTACCAGTGGACTTCGATGAGGACCGCTTAAACCATATTATTCATGAAGAGCCCCTTCAAACCACCGTCGAATTGGCTGAGCAGATGAATTGTAGTCACATGACTGTATACCGTCATCTTTCGAATGACGATAACCTTTACAATTTTGTTTTATTTTTGGTGCTCATTCTTAAATTTGAAAAACAATGGACACAACTTATGTTAACACCTAATATATAAACTTATGGCTGATGTGTTAAGTAAGATACAAAGCACGCTGAGATGGTTTGGGAGATGGTTTGGGCATGACAAATGAATGAATGAAGAAAGACTAACAAAACATATATATATATATATTACGAATGTGAGTGTAAGCTGTTCGAGAGAAAACTCAAAGAAAGCATGTGTGGCGGTCGTCGCACAGTCAGTCGCACACTCGGAATACTGAGGGCATTCATACACACGGTCAATGACCGATGAAGTGACCCTTGCATTCCTCGACAAATTTAAATAAACAAGTCCAAAGTTCACACGCCGGCCATTCAACCCGCAGCCCGGAGCGGACCGCATTACACGCCGGAGCGAGGCACCACGGCAGTCTCGCTAGTTCCGTATTTGAATGATACCTACATACAACATTAATCGTTTCGCTAATGCAGAAACGAGACGAAGGATATCTTGCTCGCATTCCCGCACACACGCGGAAATAGTATAAATACCTACGTTTACTAATAAAAACTCTTCTTCCGCATTGCGATCCAAAACGTGTTTTATTTATCAACAAATCATCATCATCTCTTTCTTCTAGGATACATATCCTAAACATGGTTGGATTAAGTAAATGATACTCGAATATAAATGAAGAAAACGTAGAAAGTAAGAGAAAGTCTAGAAGTTGTATGAATGACAGAATACTGAACGAGGTATGAAGTGAATGAAGTGATAAGGGATGAATGTGAACTTAAGGCTGATGTGTTAAGTAAAATAAAGAAGAGCACGATGAGATGGTTTGGACATGTAGAACGAATGAAAGAAGACACATTTGATCCAACAATATTTTTCTTGGTTATCCCCATCCACTCAAATGTGCAATATATATATATATATGTATGTATGTATGTATGTATGTATGTATGTATGTATGTATGTATGTATGTATGTATGTATGTATGTATGTATGTATGTATGTATGTATGTATGTATGTATGTATGTATGTATGTATGTATGTATGTATGTATGTATGTATGTATGTATGTATGTATGTATGTATGTATGTATGTATGTATGTATGTATGTATGTATGTATGTATGTATGTATGTATGTATGTATGTATGTATGTATGTATGTATGTATGTATGTATGTATGTATGTATGTATGTATGTATGTATGTATGTATGTATGTATGTATGTATGTATGTATGTATGTATGTATGTATGTATGTATGTATGTATGTATGTATGTATGTATGTATGTATGTATGTATGTATGTATGTATGTATGTATGTATGTATGTATGTATGTATGTATGTATGTATGTATGTATGTATGTATGTATGTATGTATGTATGTATGTATGTATGTATGTATGTATGTATGTATGTATGTATGTATGTATGTATGTATGTATGTATGTATGTATGTATGTATGTATGTATGTATGTATGTATGTATGTATGTATGTATGTATGTACGTACGTACGTACGTACGTACGTACGTACGTACGTACGTACGTACGTACGTACGTACGTACGTACGTACGTACGTACGTACGTACGTACGTACGTACGTACGTACGTACGTACGTACGTACGTACGTACGTACGTACATACATACATACATACATACATACATACATACATACATACATACATACATACATACATACATACATACATACATACATACATACATACATACATACATATATATATATATATATATATATATATATATATATATATATATATATATATATATATATATATATATATATATATATATATATATATATATATATATATATATATATATATATATATATATATATATATATATATATATATATATATATGTTATATATATTTTTTTTTTCTTCATTCATTCGTTCATTTCTATACCATGATGCACACTATTTTGTCAGTTCGTTTCTGCGGTCTATTATTAATATTAGCAAACCAGAATATTACAAAAATCTTGGAACTAAAAGTATTACTCTCTGTGCAAAAAAATTGGTTGTGTACCCCTCTACTCCTGCAATAGGATATGCAAAATTTACAAGCGGTGAATGGATGGCCAGTTACAGCAGATTCGCACAGGAGACGCCGGATGCTGAGTGGCCGCACAAGTACCGAATCCGATTGCAGCATCCTCTCCCGCTGCACTATCCACCCGGCTGGCTAGCTTTCTACACTGGTCTAGTCTTGTCTAGTCTAACCTGTATGGTCTAATCCAGTGTTCCCCAACCTTTTTAGACCTGTGGACCGGTAAAAAAAGGAAATTTGTTTCGCGGACCACTAATACTTAAATAAAAATGGTTTTTTTATTTAATATTTTTTAAATCTTATATGGGGAGAAATGGACATGCTCGTATGTAACTACAATATAATTAACAAATATACATATAACAGTTACAATTTTAATTGTAACATTGTCTGATACAATTAAAATTTAACAAAAACAATGGGGTTTTTTCAACAAACTAATGCGAAACCTGCTGTTGCATCTTTGCTAATATATTGGATATTCTTGGCTGCAGTGCTGTCTCTGACATTATTTTACTTGTATGTTCTGTTACTCTCACCGGCCCATTCCAAAATGAAAACAATTATATATTATGAAATTCTTGGAAATATATTAAGGTAGGGTTTTGCATCCGAGTTCACTATCCAAGAGCAAATATTTCCGTTCTCCCTAAGTGTATCTGAGAAGATTTATGACTGTCCATTCTGAGAAAACCAGCGACCATCGTGTCGCATTATCATACCAATTATATTTATTTAACAATTACTAAAAATACAAGTCAACGTCCAAGCGAAAAAATCCTATATTTAATATTTTTGCATGGCGAATTTCTTGAAATTTGACATACTGTTTGCGGCCCGGCGGAAAGTCTCTGCGGCCGCAAACACCGGTTGGGGAACACTGGTCTAATCTATCGACTTTGTCCGGTCTTTCGTCCGCTTATATGGTAATATTAAAAGAAGCACAACACGAATGGTATAGAGAAAAAAGTTTCGCTTAGATAAAATACAAAGTCATAAATAATATTACCACTTCAATATCAACCTTGAAGAGAGTTTACTCTCGAAACAGCACTATATAAATTGTAATTTTATTATTATTACTTCATTACGCCAATCAAGTGCATATTATAAGAACATAGAGAGATACGAAAAATAGATATACCATATACAGGGTCTTTCAAATTGAGCGGTTTTTTTTATTCTATTTTTTTTATTTCTTGAATAAAACACACAATTTTCTTTGATTTCAAAAAAACTTTTTATTGGTCATTGAAGTATAATGTATGACATTTAAACACAAAACCCCATATCCGCCAAATGTCCACCTCTTGCAGCTCCACAGATGTCCACTCTTTTGTCAAAACTTTCGATGACATTTTGGCATAATTGCGGTTCTAACTCACCAATAACGCTAATAATTTCGTCCTTTCAGCCCAGGAATTTATTGGAAGTCATTCTTACAGTCCTAGCTTTTCACGTAACCCCAGAGAAAATAGTCCAACGGTGTCAGATAACATCACCGTTTCCGGATATTACAATACATAAAAAAATTCAAGAATTTGAACGCGTTGTTGTCTTGTATACTACATTTTTATAAATGTCATACATTACATTTCTCAAATGTCACAAGACCCAGGCAAGTTCACGACGCTATCTGTGTTTTATCCAAGAATTAAAAAAACCGCTTAATTTGAAAGACCCTTTACATACCACTACGCCATTTCCCTGTCAGGGTAGGCACAAAGAACATAGCGCACAATTTTCCCATCTCGACATACATCCTTTTTAGTATTTTCTATATACATACACCTCATACAACTATTACGATTTCTCTTCAAGATTTTTATATAAATATTTTATCATCATCATCACCACCATTTGTGTTTTTATCAAAACTGATAAAAGTTTGGGAATATAAACTAAACATGACGACATCAGAAATTAATGCATGGGTGTATTAAGTTAGGTGAAAAAACGAACGATAGGATAGTTTGGACATGTGGAGACTGAATGACGAAAGAATGACTAAGCGAATACACATGAAAAGTGCAAGGTAGACTGAAGAAACTATGGCTATGATTTTAAAATGTCAAGTGTGAAATATAAATATTAACCACTTGACAATTTTACCCGAGCTGGACTCGGGCACGAATTTTATTTTTATACTGACGAGCCCGAGCCTCGTTCGGACAGATCTTGTTTCAACTGGTTTTCTCCGAACGGAATATATTTTCGTATATAATTTATTCGTTCACAGTTCGTCATTGCGTTACGCCGCGTGTTAAAAATCCGACTTGTAAGTGGTTAAAAGATTATGCATGACGAGATGTGTGAATATGGAGGAGGCGAAATTTGTTTGCTTGGATAGTTTGGAGATCTGTCCTCTTTGCCTACCTCGCAGGGAACAAAGCGTGATAAGTACGTATGTCTTTAGTGAGACAATTCACTTCACCGACAATTTGTCAACACACTAAACGCTGAGGAGTCCTGCTCGACTTAAAAACTAATCATTTAAGGATAATTTCTGTGGCGCCGTTTAGAGAACAAACTCTCCTCAAGGGTGTTCCAACTCTGGACTCGGACCCATTATTATTGACAGATTAAAAAACTGGGGGTCACAAACAAGTTGTCGTCGATTGCCACACTTAGAAACGTGATTCCCCAGTAGCCAGTTTCCTCGCTCGAGAGAGTCACATTTCTTATAAAGAATGACAATGGACCCACTGTGTCAATCTCTTGGATAGCACTCCTTGTCCCATACAGTTTTATACATTTTTTTTCTCAGAAAATAATGCGTAAAACGGATATTGTGTATTAAAGAAAAATTTCGGTGACGGAATTCAAACCAAGATGGCATAGCTGTTACTCAGTCCAATGATAAATCGTAAATTATACGAGAGGGAGAAATAAGCGTATACTTAAAATATGTTAAATGACTTGTTATATTTTTGGATGTGGTTTGGCATTAAATACTTGTAACAGTTCCAGGACCGGGCACGGTGAGACCGATATTCTTTTAGACCCATTACGCGAATTGAAAATGGGCATTTAAAACTTTTTACTGATTAGAGCACGCTCACACGCATGAGCCGCTCATTCGTGTGAGCATGTTCGTGTAAATTATTAGTCGATTTTTGCACGAACGAGCAGCTCAGTGCTCAACAGTGCGAGCCGCTATATGATGACTACGTGGCTTGAGCATTTGGTCAAATCATGGCGTCTCCACATAATATATAGTATGTATATCCGCGGCATCTATAATTTTACTTAATGCTTTAACTTAAAGGATGAAGCATAAAGATCTATTATAAACACAGTTCTCGTTATCTCAGGTATCGGAATTATGTCGCGCACTACTTAGCTGAGCACAGACTGTTGAACCTTTGAGCATGGACAAAAAACGACTCAGCGAGGCTCACAGTAAGCGAACTCAACATGTGCGTGTAAACGCCTAAGCGCTTGCCTCCCGCATACAAATAGCGCAGCTCACGCGAGTGAGCGGCTCATGTGCGTGCTATAATCATTATATGGATTTAAGACTATAAGATCAATCAAATAACAAAAATGAATAAATACATCATAGTGCGTTGGTGCTCACATTGACTCATAGGAGTACATTTTGGACTTGAACGACCTCTGTAAAGTGCTTGGTAGGACGCTCGTCTACCACCAACCCAGGGGTTGCGGTTTCCATTTCCCATTGGTGCTTATTTTTTTTTTAAAAGGGTTCTAATTTTGTTTTCACTTTACTCTTATTTCACACCTATCTGGCTGGTTGAAAGATATCGCTACATGATAAAATGCAACATGTATACAACGAAAGTGTTATGCAATCATACAAAGAAGAGTAACAGAAGCATGATAACTGAACACCTTGTGGAGTGTCAATGTATGTAAACAGGTGAATAAGACATCAGAAATGAACGAATGGATATAATGGATTTTGTAATATGGAGAAAAGAGAGTTTATATTGTTTGGACGTTTAGCGGAATGCTTTAGTGATACGTCGTGATGATTATGATTGTTTTGTATTTAAAATAAAATACGTCGATTCAGGAATGCGGAAAGTGAGAGTGAACAATCAATGAATAGTAAACAACAATGAATGGTCAAGTGAATAATAATCTTTATTTGTCGATAAGTAGGTATTTATAGATGTGCGTGAATGCGCCCGCAATATATACTTTATCTCACTCCTGCGCGTGCAGAGGTGTTTGCAGACGTTGCGAATAATATAGTGGGTAGAATATTTATTGGCGAAAACGGTGAGATAACGCGATGCGTTCTCTTTCCACCGTGGAATGTAACGTAAATATTATTTGCGTGTAAACAATATTAATGTTCTGGTATGCGACCTTTGTACATGTCCGAAGGTTGGTTCGTCGGTCGTTGACCGAGCGTGTTGACAATATTTAGGGACGACGGTATTCCCTACAGACGTATGGAGAGAATGAATAACTAAGCTCTTGGCAAGAATCAAAAGAATGACGAGTTATGACTTATATTTCGGAGCGTTGTTCTATGTGGTTAAGCTTTTGTTGCTAACGTATTAAAAACTTTGCAGTTTTCATCTTCAAGGCATGTTTGTAGTTCGCAATACAAACAAGCCCTGAATACGAAAATTGCAACGTTTTCGAAATGTCTGACGGCATAAAATTATGACATCTTTCATACTCTATTCTCTCAAATTCGTTTCGAGATTCTCTTTATACAACCCGTCTCCAACAAACTGTTATACTTTATCTGATAATTTCATCCTCGATGTGTGTACATAGATAGAAAGTTTTCGAATTCATAGAAAATTTTCAGCGTCTTTCCAATCATGGATTAGCGCTACGCTCAAACAGAGATTGTTTATTGGCCTTTCCAGTTCATCGCTCTTCTTTCTTTACGTCGTCCTTTACTGTCCATGCAGTGAGACTCTGGAATCAGTTACAAACCAATATAAGACTCGCACCATCCTTGGCATGCTTTAAGAAGCGACTGAAAAACCTCTTAATTTCTAGTCAGTAAAATAATGTGTTTCATTCCTGATTTTTCTTTTCCTTTCCTCTCCACCATCCCTCCCTTTCCTTTTGATTGATATCTCACTTTATATGAAAAATAATGTTCGGGTGATTGTCCGTCTTTGTGGGATTCGTGGGCATGTTCTCGCGTATATGTTTATGGATTTCATGGGGATGGATCATTTGAATGATTTATGCGACCACGTAACTTGCTTCATTTACTTTTGTCTGGTTGGTTGGAAGAGATTGCCGTCTCGTAATAAGCCCGCCAGATTGTATTGCAATAAAAGTGTTAAATAAATAAATAAATAAATAGATCTTCATAGCTACTGATAATTCTCGTCAATCGCAAACACAGTGCTTAGAGACCTTGTTTCCTACTGAAACACGCGTTTCAAATTATTCAAGTAAATTATTATTATTTTTATTCTGTGACTTCGTCATACCTTCCTCAGGCCCTGCTCAGATGGTATGGACGATCAAAATATATAGTGACGCAGTTTAAGTACCGTTGGAAAGTGTCATAACTCACAACATTGTGGCAATACTGCAGTCGGTTGTCGGAAGGAGCCACACCTCAGGGACTACCACACGCGGCCATAAAATACAATGTGTGTGATGCACGCAGGCGGCCAATTTCAGGAGCGTCAGAAATCTTCAAATTAAAAAAAAGATAAATTACACTATTAAATGCAAAACATACGAATTTAAGAAAATAGTGCATTCCTTTTATATTCCACAACACTATTTCAGTAAAAACTTTGATGTATGGGAGTGAAACATGGATGTGGAAAAAGACTGAAAGAAGCATGTGAAATGCTATAGAAATGCATACACCGAGAAGAATACATGGAGTGACAATGTATGGCCGAATATCGAATGAAGTGTTTAGGGATGAGTGTGAATTTAAAGTTGGTGGGTTAATTAAGATTATGAAGAGCACTTTGAGATAGTTTGAGTATGTAGAACGAATTATAGAAGAAAAGCTAGCAAAACAAATATATATCGCAAATGTGAGTGGAAGGCGTGATAGAGAAAGACTAAGGAAAGCATAGATTAAGCCAATGTTCCTCGTATTTTAAAAGAATGAAACGTAGAAAGTCAGAGAAATCGTATTTGAAGGTGTATGAATATAAAAGAGGCGAAGGTGTGTGTTGAGATAGAAAAGTCTGGCGATCTATTCTCTCTGTTTATCCCGACAGATATATGGTGAGATGGTATGTATTTTTTTATTTACTTTACACATGACAAGAAATATACATAATTTGCGAAAAAATAACAGGTAATTTAATTTGGACACAGTTTAAATGGCTCCGGGTTTGTTGCCTTTCATTTGTCGTGTCCCCAGTAAACTAGGCTTTTGCCTGTATCTCACTGAGGACATATAGCATGAAAAATAAATCGATACTTCTTTTCGATTTTTGATTATATAAATTTTTATTTTATTGATTATATAGATTTTTGATTATATGAGACATATATGTGTAATACATTTCTCTGTTGAGTTTCACACTATTCGTTGTACATGTCAAATTCACAGAATGCTCTGTCATTTTATCTAATCAGTTTAGTGTATGAAAAAATAAAATACAAACGGCATCTCCCCTAGCGCTGGCCCTGCACGCGAACCAAGCCACATGCGGATGACACTTTATAGTGCCATAAGACTCGGAAGCACTTTAATAGCACTTCTTTCATCTTACCGATGCTAAATCATACACTTGAGTTATTCAATTCACATTTGCAGAAAAAAATTAGAACTTTGCCACGTGCTAATAAGACGACATCAGCTGTCTAGTTGATAAAAAGCTTGTCTTTTATTTATTTAACACTTTTATTGCAAATACAAGCTGACGGGCTTATTGCAAGGCGGCAATCTCTTCCAACCAACCAGACAAAAGTAAATTAAGCAAGTTGCACAAATCAGAGGAGACAAATCTCCTGGCTCTGCAATATATTTATTTATTTATTTTTATTTAACATTTTTATTGCAAATACAATCTGGCATATTAAATGAAGCAAGTTGCGTGGTCGCATAAATCATTCAAATGACTATCCATCCTCACGAAATCCATAAACACATACGTGAGCATATGCCCACGAGCCCCACAAAGACGGACAGTCACCCGAACATTGTTTTTTTATATAAAGTGAGATATCATCAATCAAAAGAAAAGGCCAAGACAGTTGGTCTCCAGGTGCCATCATTTCTGAAAATTCTATCCAGTCGTGAAGTGTTTTACTCTTTCCACTTCAGAAAACGCGCCTTTTCAGGAGGAATATTCAGTTCTTACCCTCTTCATGAAACTTTAGACTGAATTTCAATCTTACCAACGAGGCAATATTCATAGCTCCGTGTATGTTACCAAGGCGCATTATATTGAAATATTTCAACTTATCATAGACAAACAATCGTTTTCAATTTCCCTTTTTACATCCACAAACAACCAATAAAACTATTAATTGAAGGGTTAGTCTCATCGTTTGTTGTCTGAGGTCCGAGGGGTCAAATTATAATATTGAAATCAAAACGTTATTTGTAAAATGGCTGCATCATTTCAGTTGAACTCTTCATCACGATTCATCTTATTTATAGGAGTATAATTGGGTTTACCATACGTCCAGGCTTGGCTGCGAATATCCTGAAGGTCTGATAGTTAGTCGTTAGTCTGTTGGTTTATCGTTTTGTCCCATTAACGTATATAATATATCATATTACCATGTCATGTACATTACAAGGTAGGTTTTCAAAATAGACGTTCAAATTTCTTGATTTATATCATGATAGTAAACTCTCTATAGAATAGAGATACTTCTAATGATATTCTCAAAGGTTTTTCTCTGGATGAATTCATCATGTAGACTTTGCTAGCTGGTGACCATATACCTAATGGGTGTGTAGGATACCTACCTAAATAATTGTCAAAATAAATAAGTGAATTGTTAAACATAATTAAATTAAATTAATTATTGATAAAATAATAAACATACAGGGTCAATGACCGATGAAGTACTTATAGATTGTCACACGCCAGGTACGTCAAAAATGTTTACTATTTTATAGTATCTGCGACCTGTCTAGCCGTCTGCAAATACAAATAAATATCTACCTGTAAATCAGTGCACGCGCGAGAGAAGGACAGAGTATGTATCGCGAACTGGTTCACTCACTTGTATAAATTACCTACTCGCCGAGAAATAAACATTAATTATTATTGTTCATTCAGCTGTCAAGACTTGTATTATTTACCCGCTGTCACTTTCGTTTTTTATCCGCATTCCTGAGTATTTATAAATAAACAAATATAAATCAAGATCATCACGACATATCGAGATAAGCAACACGCTATAGGTGTCTTGGGTCCTGTATTTGTTTTGTTCTTTCTATGTCGGCTGTAACACTTCTACGGATCTTAGGGGTAAAATGAAGATGCCTCCACGTACATATACTGTATTTAAAAGTCCGTATGGAATAGATACAAAATAAAAATTTATTGTGAATTTATTTATTGACAATCGACGGGAAACGAAAAAGACATAGAACAAAGTCGGGCGCCGACAAACTACAAAGAAACCCATGTATGTTGTTTATAGTTAAGGCATTAACGTTGTGGAGGTTTAAAGACATTGTAATTTATTTTTATCAAACACTGTTTATTCCACTTTTTTGTGACGGTATAACCCTACCGGTTTCAAGGCTTTCACCTCGTCTTCAGGGGAGCGCAAACAAGACAAACCCTTGTAGATATTCTGATATCTGATAGTTACACAATCGTCTTAAGGTGTAGTGTTCATATGCAATAAAAAATTTAGATAAGACTTTCTTCTTCTTCTTCCCAGTGTCATGTCAGGTCCCCCCAACGTTGAATATCACCTGAGAGTAGGCATATTTGTCCCCGGCAGCCCGAAAAAGATCCCCAACGCTCCTTATACCAATCCAATCACGATTTCCTACAAAGGATTATCTTCAGGTGCTTCCAAAAGCTGCACCAATATATTTAACACTTTGTGGCAGGCAAAGATCAATACAACTGAAATATTCCACGAAAAAACGAACGTTTAACAAAACATCTTATTAAATACTATGCAATATAAATATGAATGCTGACAAATACACGATTATCGAATAAAACCAATGAAGAAATACAATAGTTTAAAAATTTATAAGAATATTGCGCACACCTTTAGTAATACCCACTTTGTCAAAAATCTAGTCACAATTTACTTGAAAAATCAAACGGAGAACTAATCACATGTGGCATTTACAGTAGCGCCAGAACGAACGCAAGGGACTTCTTTAGCCCCCCATAACCGCATGCGTGGTAGGTTGTACTTTGCGAACCACTTAAATCACTTTTCAATTAAGAAGACCTAAGAACTTTTTAGATAAATTAAATCTTCATTAAGTGTCCCGCATTCGGTCCGGCACGTGCCATGTCAAGTGTCAGGCACGTGTTACATATTTGGTCAACCACGCGCGCTCAACCCGTCAGCAATCGTTCCAGATTTTTGATACGGACATATTACTTTTAACATAATTACGTATGATAGTGAGAATTGATCTTGGCAGAAGGATAAAATTAGGATTCATGATGCGGAGATACGTGTAGTAAGGAAAATTTGTCAAGTATCTAATGTGAAAGAAGGCGGAATGAAGACATCAGAAATGAATGAATGGATAAAATTGATGTTTTAAGTAAGATGAAGAAAAGAGTTTGGTTACGTTTGGTCAGTGTTATTACGTTTAGTCAGTGTTATTACGTTTGGTCAGTGTTATAACGTTTGGTCAGTGTTATTACGAGTATATGAAGTAGCATCATGAACTCTCAAAGTTGGTAGTATGAACCGACTGGAAGCATTCGAAAAGTTGATACTTAGAGGAGAAAAGTACAAATTACTGCACCTGATCATCCAAGGCAAAATAGAGGGTCGAAGAGGTGTTGGCAGGAGGCAAATCTCCTGGCTCGGCAATATACGTGATTGGACTGGTATAAGGAGCGTTGGGGATCTTTTTAGGGTTGCCGGGGACTAAGATACTTACTCTCAGGTGATACTCAACGTTGGGGGGACCTGACATGATACTGGGAAGAAGAAGAAAGGAACTTTAAGATGATTACGACTTTTGCGACCTAGTAGGTAAGATGTCTGTCTTCCGACCGGGAGGCTGCGGGTTTGATTCCCGCGTGAGGCGAGTTTAAAAAAATTTATTTATCTTTCATTTCACCTCAGGTCTCATAAAAATCTTTCTGCATGTAGTGTATACAAATAAAACATTATACATAATTCGCTCGCGCGCCGCTATAGCTGCCTGACATTATATGTTTTTATAATAGTGAGTTCGAGCGCCTTTGAAGAGAGTTTCCTCTGTAAACGGTGATAAATAAAATTGTCTTTTAAATTAATAATGTTGATGATTTTGGAACGTGGAATGGATGAATGAAGAAAAACTAAAAAAAAATATACACAGTGCAAATATGAGTGAAACGCGTGGTAGAGAAACATTAAAGAAAGTATGGTTAGATCAATCGTGGACGTGAAAAATGACATGGTAACCGAATAAATGTTGTGGATACGTGCATTGAGAAAAGTACGTGGTGTTTTTTTTTAAATTTATTTTTTTATCCACTTTTCACGGATTTCTCCTGTTACACAAAGAGGGTCTGCTTCTAGTGTTGCTTATTCGTTACGAAGAATATCAGCCAGGATTCTTCTCATACTGCTAGGCGGTACCGAGAATATATCAACAGTGTCATTCAGTTGGTTCAATATCTCTATACCACGCGTGACTGAGTGTTTAGCCATTATATTCGTCCTGTAAGTTGGTATGTAGAACAGAGGGTGATCCTTGCATGGCTACATTGATTAGGTACATATAAACGTAGTGCTTCTAGAATCGTGGGACAGTTAAGTGTGCCAATGTGTGACAGAATACGGAATGAAGTTATTATGGATGAATGTAAACTTAAAGCTTATGTGTTGAATAAGATGAAAAAGAGCAAAATCTGAATTAGTTTGGACATGTAGAACGAATAAATTCAGAAAGACTAACAAAGCTAATAAACGTACAATTCAAATGTGAGTGAAAGGCGTGTGAGAGGAAGACCAAGGAAAGTGTGGTTGGATCAAGTGAATGATATTTTGAAAGAAGGAAATGTAAAAAGTCAAAGAAATTGTAGAAGTTGTATAAGAATGTGTATGGATGTAGAAGAGCCTAAGGATGTACGAGAATGTGCCCAGATAGGAAGTTAAAGCAATCTGTTATTTCTGCCTATCCCGAGAGGAAGATAGCGTGATGTTATGTATATGTGTATTATTGCCATACATCAATTTCTTCCAACCAACCATCATGTTTACTCAGTTATACACATCTAAATATAATGTAGTGTCTCACACTCTGCCTATAAATATGACCCGGCCGATACACCAATACGGCTGACATCCGGTCCGACTATTTCTGATCTGCCTGCACCGGCCCCGCAGTGTGCGTGCAGCGCGACCATCTCACTCCAACTGCCCATCTTTCAGATCATCCATTCATTATCCGCAACATTGCTGTTACAAATTTTCAAGTTGACGATCTCATTGGTTCAGATTTCCAACCACGGGGTTGCGGGTTCGATCGAGGTCTCCAGAATACTTTTCTTGTTTAGAAGAGATTGCAACACGGCAATAAGTCCGCCTTGTTTTAATGTATACAACGAATGTGAAATACATTCAATATAGTTTTTCATAAATATCATATTGGATGGTTGGAAGAGATTGCTGCCTGGCAATAACCCCGCCAGATTATTTTACAATGAAGTGTTACATGAATAAAAATATTTTTTTTATTATACTTTCGTTGTATAATATATAATACAACCTGACAAGTTTATTTCCATTTGGGAAACTTACAACCAACCAGAAAGATGTACGAGTAAAACATTACTGAAGTAAAAATCAGAATACAACCATTTTTTTAAAATAGGGATGGAACCTGCAACCCTCAGAAAAGAAGTCAGGCGTTACTCGGGTTTACCACGGAGGTTGTGATTCCCGTTGTTACCTTAATTTCAAAAAGGTTAACACTTTGCTCCTCAGTTTAGGTCTCGATAACATTTATCTGACTTATTTGATATACTGTAACGTGGTTACTGTATACAATATGGTATAATACAGTTTATCATAATGGCGTTGTAGAAGAAGTCCAAGGTAAGTATTGTTAGATCAAATAAACCGTATGTTGAAAGAAGAAAATATAAGAAATAAGAGAAATCGTAGAAGCTGTATAAGGAGTAGGATCGCGGAAAAGGCGAAATATTTGTGTTCAGATACGAAACTCTGGCGCTCTGTTTTCCTTCGCCTAGTCCCTTCATTTGGGATCAGTTGTTTTGACCTTCTTTATTCATCTCGACAGCCACTCTAGGATAATCCGAGTCTCGTCATGTCCTCGTCTACTTTCTCACATTGGGTCTTCTTGGGTCTACCTCTGTGTCTATTTGAGAGTTCATAATTCGTGGCTGTCTTTAGCATAGTCGTTTCATCCCGCCGTTACACGTGCCCATACCAGCGTAGCCGTGTTTCCTTGGCATGATCTACTCTTGGCGCCACTTTGATTGCTCAGCGAATTTCGTTCATTTCGAATCTTGTTCAATCTTAGTGATGATCACCGAGCGCCGTGTGAGTGAATTATCGAAAAACAGGTTTCTCCATGAAGAAACATAACTGACTGGAATGATTATGCTTGACATTTCACTGATTTTTTTTTCATTTTGATAGATTTTGTTACTGTCAAAATCTGCCAAGATAAAAGACCAAAAAAGTATTTTAGTACATTTTTTATGCATGGGAGTGAAACGTGCACGTGAAATAAGACTGAAAAGATTCGAATAAATATTGTAGAAATGCATGCACTTAGAAGAACACATGGGTTGACAATGTATGACAGAATACTTTATATATAGTATTCGCCAGAATATCACAACAATATTTAGAAATAGGTACTAGCTTTGTACTCTCCTTTATTAATATAAATAACGTAATATAAACTAAACATTAAGGACAATACTTTGCCTCTGGAGTTGAGTAACCCTGCTTCAACATGTGGAAGGTTTCGATTCTGCAAAGCAACTTGCATCTCGTTCTACAAATGAGCTCATGTGTTTTCTATATCTCAAGATCTATCCATAAAATTCTCAAAAAATCCAATTTTTGTTCTATGTAAGCGTTGTTCCACTAAAATCAAATCTAAGTTCTTTACCTCTATAAAATAAGTCTTGGACAATTACGTAAGTCTACTTGGTGAAGTTTGGTAATATTTTGTGGTATACATAAATTAATACATATATTGAACTTAAATATACATAAAATTATTAAATAATTTTAAACAATGACTGTAATTTATTATTACTACTTATTTTTGTATCTTCATGTTAGTTTAATATAAAGTTTTGTATTTTTTGTCAATAATTTTAAGTATGTACTTGTATAACATGTCATATGTTCATTTGTATACATCATAAAGACACTGTTGTGTCGTTAATTAAATAAAAATAAAATAATACAGAATGAAGTGATTAAGAATGAATGTGAACTTAAGGCTAATGTGTTGAGCAAGATGAAGAAGAGTAATCTGAGATGGTTTGGACATGTAGAACAAATGAATGAAGAAAGGCGTGGTAGAGGTAGAAAAAGAAAAGTATGGTTCGATCAAGTGTATTAAAAGGTAACGAATATTATGAATGAATTAAGATTGTTTTCAGTGTAATGACAACAGGACCAATGTAACTCATGATTCCCCGTCAAACGACTCAGTTATGCCTACAAAACTGAATATAGCATAATGACAACAGGACCAATGTAACTAACTCATGATTCTCCGTGAAACGACTCAGTTATGCCTACAAAACTGAATATAGCATAATGACAACAGGACCAATGTAACTCATGATTCCCCGTCAAACGACTCAGTTATGTCTACAAAACTGAATATAGCATAATGACAACAGGACCAATGTAACTAACTCATGATTCTCCGTGAAACGACTCAGTTATGCCTACAAAACTGAATATAGCACAATGACAACAGGACCAATGTAACTCATAATTCCCCGTCAAACGACTCAGTTATGCCTACAAAACTGAATATAGCACAATGACAACAGGACCAATGTAACTCATGATTCCCCGTCAAACGACTCAGTTATGCCTACAAAGTTTATCATTTATAGTTAAGGCATTAACGTTGTGGAGGTTTAAAGACATTGTAATTTGTTTAGTCAAACAGTGTTTATTCCACTTTATGTAACGGTACAACCCTACCGGTTTCAAGGTTTTCACCTCATCTTCAGGGGAGCTGAAACATTGAAACCCGAAGGGTTCTACTTTTATATAAAGTGGAATGAACACATTGTTTGACTAAACAAAATACAATGTATTAATATAGGTCATACTGCGCATTCGTGAATAGTTTAGGAATGAGGAGGACTCTTATTTCCAGTAAGATGGTGTACCTCCTCACTACCGTCGTGATGTGAGAGCCTTTGATCTTGGTGAAAATTTTCTAAACATATGGATTGGGTGTAGAGGTAACATTGAATACCCCCTGCGCTTCCCAATCCTCACACCAATTAACTTTTAATGAAGACTCGTCAATAATAAAGTAAATGGCACAAAACCTACAACAGTTATTTAATTGAGCGCACCCATTGAAAGAGAATGCGGCCAAATAACATAAAGAATGGTGCGTGAAGTTTGTGATTCCACGTTACCAGTAGTGCAGCCAGAAAAACCATAATTAGAGCATTTGCGACAAATGAAAAAAAAACATATATGTTTATCTTCTTTAATTTGAAGTTTATTAGATATATGTTAGCTTAATAAATACTGAATTTTCAATAATTTGAAATGTGTATATTTTTTTGAGACACCCTGTATTAAGACTGTTTGTCTTGTTTGTACTCCCCAGATGATACAGTGAAAACTTTGAAACCGGTAGGCTTATACCGTTATATAAAGTGGAATAACCAGTGTTTTTTACTAAACAAATTACAATTTATTAAAGAGTTTAATCATCAATTTATCCTGGATATGGAAGATATCCATATCAGAAAATTCATTCAACGAATTCGTTCCCTGTGCGAGTGGTGACACTCTTAAAAGCAATAATACAGCTCGAAAACAATCTTAATTCACAATGGTGTAACTTACTGTCCGGTAGATTATACTTAACATAAGTTTGTGAATTAACAAAAGGTTAGAGCCATTTTTCTCGTTAGCGATTTATACATGTAATATACTCGTATGTTATAAACTATCAAAGCATACCCATTAGAAAAAATGTGGGATACAGAATATGGATACTTTGCAAAATGTGGGATACAGAATAGGGATACTTTGCAAAATGTGGGATACAGAATAGGGATACTTTGCAAAATGTGGGATACAGAATAGGGATACTTTGCAAAATGTGGGATACAGAATAGGGATACTTTGCAAAAAAGGTATCGGAGCAATCTCTTTTGCAATCGCTCAACTATTAGGGAATTCCGAATTCCTGTCAGGTTCCAAATGATTCCGGGTTGTGTTTGTCAGGTTCCAAATGATAAAAAACAGCTGCAGTAGAATGATTTTACGTGACATTACGATATTAGTTTTTTTTACAAGGGCAGAAGAGATTGCACGATGCTTATGTTGCGTAACCCGCTCTGCCCCCCTGTCCCGACGCGCCCCCGCCATAGCACTACGGACTGCCGCGCATTTATGAATGGGCTGCCGGCAGGATGTGATCATTTGACGTGTGCGTGTGTGTATGTATGCGGCGTGTGTTGTGCGTTGATGGATAGCTGTATTGACGGAGAAACATCCGACTGTATCTGTGTTGGAATGCCCGGAGCGTAAAACACTAGAGCAGTGGTGCGGAAACTTTAATTCCGTGTACCGACTAGACTAACGAGATAAGGATATTTTACTGGCTAAGCGTTACTATGGTAACGCGATGAACTCCAGATCGCAAGATACCTGGTTCGAATTCCGTGATGTGCTTGACTTATATACATATAAATCATAATGTTGTCCCTTGCGGGGTAGACTGAGAGAACAGATCTTCAAATCAAGCAAAAAATTAGGACTTCTACGTATTCGTACATCTCGTTATGCACAATCTTCTATTATTCATACTTCTTAGATTACCTTCTTCCGAAATTTGGTCCACTTCATCCAGTTACGTCTTTCCTCTTCCCCGCACTTCTCATTCGTACACTTGATTATTCAGTTTTTCGTTCTTTCCACATGTCCAAATTATTATCTCTACTAAAATAATTCATTTTATCCGTGCGTTAATTTCTGATTTTATTTATTTCGCTTTCTTTCATAAATTGATCTTCCACACTTTTTTTTTCAGTGCACGCATCTCCACAGTATTAATCTTACTTTTATCCTTCTGCTAAGTCCAAGTTTCCTTTCCATATGTCAAGGTGGGCCCCAACACACTACTATGTTTCGTAATTTTTACTACTTGAAACATTTCCTACGTAATAACTATTTGATCAACATTGTAATTTGTTTTAAAAAACACTGTTTATTCCACTTTTTGTAACGATATAACACTACCTGTTTCAAAGCTTTCACCTAATCATCAGGGGAGCACAAACAAGACTTGACAAATAAGTCTTGTTTGTGCTCCAATGATGATAAGGTGAAAGCCTTGAAACCGGTAGGGTTATATAGTTACAAACAGTGGAATAAACAGTGTTTGATAAAACAAATTACAATTTCTTTAAACATCCACAATGTTAATGCCTTAACTATAAATAATATATAAATAATATTTAATCAACAATCGGTAAAAAGCGTCAATCTATCGTTTCATATTTAAATGTCTTCAGTAAGATACAGGCAAAATCCTAGTTTACTGGGGATACGATAAATGAAAAGCAACAAACCCAGATTCATATGAATTGAGATACGAATAAGCCACTTTAAAATACCGGTTTTTTCATCTGTCTCGTTTTTTAAATTATTCCGTATAAATTGAAGTTTTGTTATAACGTCCCCTCAAAAAGGTGATATTTATAGCAAAACAGCGCAATGCGAATCACTTATTTGATTTAAAATAGAAATGATGATTCCGAAGTCTTTTCATCCCAACTTTGAGGCTGCGCGGTAACGCACTGGACTTCCGTGCGGAAGGTTGCCTGTTCGAGCCCCGCGCCGTGCTACTCCCCTCGGATGACACAGGAATGTTTTCCATCTAGTACTATAGTTCGGAAATTCTAGGATGAGTCGTGTGACAGCTCACAAATTTGCCCCAATACAACCTTATGTAATGCATTTACCTAAATAACTTGCTATTTATAAGAATTGAGGCTTATATTAAAATTGATAAAATAATTAAAATTACTGAATATTGTTACAAGGTTGTATTGGGGTAAATTTGTGAGCTGTCACAGGACTCATCCTAGAATTTCCAAACTATAGTACTCGGGGGTGTGAGAATATCTATAACTTCGGACATATATTTTATTTCCAATAAAAAGGAAAACATTTGTTGTTGTGCTCCGATCGCCCCATTTCTGAGTGCTATCGTATCCAGTACAGTGAAATGACCGGTGGGTTTTGCTGGTGTACAACAGCTCACTCACTTAAAGAGGATAAAGGAACAAAGAAACACCAAATCTACTGTATAGCTTTGCTTTATAACTAAATTGACGTTGGAATGGAGAAGGGATTACAGACAGACGAGGAAAGCAACGACGATGAAATCCCAACTTTGATATAGTGCATGAAAGTAAAACGGGGACGTGGAATAATAAAGGACCGGAATTTCTCAAAAGATGCGTGCAAGGAGAAAAATATGTGATGAGACGATGTATGACAGAATACTTAATGAAATAATTAAGGATGGATATGCCTCCGAGGCTTTGCTGGTAAGACACCTGTCTTCCAATTTGGAGGTTGCAGGGTCGATTCTCGTTGGGACCCTGATATTTTTAACAAGGATTCTAGTCTAATTTTTTCTTAAGACTTTTATAATATATTTCTGGTTGGTTGGAGGAGATTGCCACATAGCAATAAACCTGTCTAGTTGTATTGTATACAATAACAGTGTAATAAAAAAATAACTTGAGATTAATGGATTAAGTAGGTTGAAGGTACTTTGAGACGGGAAGGACACGTAGAAAGTAAATGTGATAAAAAACTGATAAATCAAATATACTATACAGCGGAAACGTTGAGTACATTTGAAAATAGTGTGATTGGATAAAGTATTAAAGCAATTTTTTTAAGCTTTCCTCTTCATGGCAACTCTTTCACGTAATATTTTACTGGGCATGCCCTCAAACTCTGGAACCTGTTACCGACTGATGTAAGATTCTCACCCTCGTTGACTAGCTTAAAAAATATTACATCTCTCGTCACTAACGAAATGTTTTTTTCTCCATAGCTCCTATTTTCTTACCCTTTTCCGTCTTCTTTCTCTTTCCCTAATCTTAGGTGACATTTCTCCATAGTCCTATTTTCTTACCCTTTTCCATCTTCCTTCTCTTTCCCTAATCTTAGGTGACATTTCTCCATAGTCCTATTTTCTTACCCTTTCCCACCTTCCTTCTCTTTCCCTAATCTTAGGTGACATTTCTCCATAGTCTTATTTTCTTACCCTTTCCCACCTTCCTTCTCTTTCCCTAATCTTAGGTGACATTTCTCCATAGTCCTATTTTCTTACCCTTTCCCACCTTCCTTTTCTTTCCCTAATCTTAGGTGACATTTGCAAGTACCTATTTTGTTTATTAATGTTTTAAGTATCTTCAAATTTTCTTTTTGAGAACAACTTTATTACCTACCGCCCAGCAATTGGCGCTAAACTACGTTTCTCTTGCGTCGTTGGTATATCTTACAGTAAAGTCTCTAATAAATAAATGTCTCTAAACCACGCTCATCAACATGTCAGCAATGCCAATTCGGCGTGTTGAAGACAAACAAATGAAAGGATACATTGTTGTTTATGGTTAAGGCATTAACGTTGTGGAGGTTTAAATACATTGTAATTTATTTTAATCAAACACTGTTTATTCCACTTTTTTGTGACGGTATAACCCTACCGGTTTCAAGGCTTTCACCTCATCTTCAGGGGAGCGCAAAGAAGACTAAATGCTGTTCGAACTGGTGCCGATATACACGCTTCAACGGTTGGGGGCTGAGGGGTGAGGGAGGCATGGGACAATTTCGGCCAAGACCGAAGAGATTTTTGGGAAATAACTGTTTACCAGATGTTCGGATCGGTGTACTGACTTAGAAATTTCTAGGGCCTCTAATCTGTCCAATTTCTATATAATTTAATTTCTATATAGGAAAGACAGGAATATCTTTTGAAGAGATTTCGTGAACACAAATCCGCCTTAACAAATCCTCTAATTTATTCTGAAATGCCTAATCATTGTCACCGTGAAAACCATACTTTTTCTATCGATGATGCCAAATTCTTACATATCAGTAGTAACGGAAATAAATTGGACAAATTAGAGGCCCTAGAAATTTCTAAGTCAGTACACCAATCCGAACATCTGTTGAACAGTTATTTCCCAAAAATCTCTCCGCTCTTGGCCGAAATTGTCCCATGCCTCCCTCATCCCTCAGCCCCCATCCTTTGAAGCGTGTATATCGGTACCAGTTCGAACAGCATTTAGTCTTGTTTGTGCTCCCCTGAAGATGAGGTGAACGCCTTGACACCGCTAGGGTTATACCGTCACAAAAAAGTGGAATAAACAGTGTTTGATAAAAATAAATTACAAAGGATACATTCAAAAGTTAGAAGAAGAAAACACTAATCTGCGTAACTCTCGTCTGGTTGGTTGGAAGAGATTGCCGTATGGCAATTAACTCGCCATTTGTATATCTAAGATCATGTGTGTTAATAAATAAATAAGATAATGAAATTCTGAAAGGAACGACTAGGATTTATAAAAACCGAAAATTTTCATGATAAAGATGAAATTTAAGAAAGGGAAAAATCGGAATGCATATAAAACTCTGGTACTCTGTCTTCTTTCCCTACCCTGATAGGGAAACGGTGTGATGCTTCATTGTGCGTGTCTGTGAATAAAAAAGCTAACAGGGTAAGCAATCGATTTGTGGGCGGCGTGCACCGACCAAAGCGCTCGTTTAACGTATGCCTAAGCGAGGAAATGAAGAATGGCCCATTGTGCATTACGGCAGCTGAAGGCGTGATTCCTTTACCAATTCTCCAATGGACTGCAGCGAGCTGGTGAGTCATCGTCAGGGGTGTCGCCTTTTGGGTGTCTTTTGAGGGCCGCATCGACATTAATAAATTGAGCCACTGTATTTATACAAACACAACAGTATTTTAGTACCAACTTTGATGTATGACAAACCTGAACGTAGAAAAAGTAAGAATAAACGTTGATAAAAATAAATGAGGTGACAAATATGACTGTTGGAAAATATATACTTTTATGTTTCTGACAATTATTCGAGGTACAGACATAAACAGTCATTTTGAAAGGTGACTGACGAGAAATGAAATACAAGACATTGTTTATTTTTAGTTTACATTACCTTTTATTCAAAATACACTCCTTGTGAGTCAATACAATACTGGAAGCGGTTGTAAAATTTTTTGAAGCACTCCTGAAACTCATTCTTCGGAATTGCCTCCGAAGTCTTCTGGATGTCTGAAATCGTGTCGAAACGCTTTCCTTTCATCGCCAATTTCAGTATTGTGTATTGATCTATTTAGAATGGCAATAAGTAGAACTAATTTGCCTAGTGCTCTTCTTTTGTTTCATGGATTATCCCTTTTGAATAGGGCCTCGGATATTGACATCTTCAAAATTACAGAAAATGATTTTAAAACTGTATATGAGTTTTGAATAATGCGTTATTAATTTTAATTTATTATTAGTGTAAATAAGTATCTTAAAGTTTTGAATGTAACATTTAACCTGTATGATATACGTAAGCTTTGATTATATATATGAACGTGATGACATGTACAGTATCCGGCGGTAAGTAATACACATTGGGTTTAAGAAAGAGACTGTCGGCCATAATCGTCTAACTTCGGCTTTGTAGAGCATCGTATCTGCCATTCATACACGTGTTCCGTCGCGATTTGTCTTTCTAGATACCGGACTGTAAGCGCATCGTGCGACAGAGACGACGCTCTACAAAGCTTAGCTGATTATGGCCGAGTCTCTTTCTTAAGCCCGATGTATATTACTTACCACCGGGTACTGTATGTATGTATGTACAGTAAAAAAGTTTTGACAATCAATTCGGAAATTGTTGGAGATTGAATCAAGGAATCCGGAATACTCAGTAATCATTAAACCACCATTGCAAACAGCGCATCGTCGAGGATTCCCTCGCGTTCCAACGTTATTTCATTTGGAAAGCGAAGCTGCGCTGTGGAGTTTTTGTTGCATTCTACATTTTTCATTTAAATGAGTGAGCCGTTGCGCACCAGTAAACTCACTAGGCACATAAAAATGTCTATATCATTTGACAGAAGTATCGCAGTATGGGGTTCGAACCAGCGACCTTCCGCACCGAAATCCAATGCGTTACCGCGTGGTCACGCACCTCAACGTCTAATAATATATCAAGAATACTGAAATTGTACAAATTTGATTTATTTTTTAATTTTTATAAAGGGTCTTTCAAAATGAGCTTTTTTTTTAATTCTTGGATAAAACACAGATAGCGTCGCGAACTTGCCTGGGTCTTGTGACATTTGAGAGAAGTGTAATGTATGGTATTTATAAAAATGGAGTCGTGTACAATACAACAACGCGTTCACATTGTTGAATTATTTTACGTATTGTAATCTCCGGAAACGGTGATGTTAATTGGTCACCAAGATCATGTGATCTAACACCGTTGGACATTTTTCTCTGGGGTTACGTGAAAACCCAGGTCTATAAGAACGACCCCCAATCAATTCCTGAGCTGAAGGACGAAATTATTCGCGTTATTGGTGAGTTAGAACCGCAATTGTGCCAAAATGTCATCGAAAATTTTGACAAAAGAGTGAACATCTGTGGAGCTGCAAGAGGTGTTCATTTGGCGAATATCGTTTATTTTGTGTTTAAATGTCATACGTTATACTTCAATGACCAATAAAAAGTTTTTTGAAATCAAAGCAAATTGTGTGTTTTATTCAAGAATTAAAAAAGACCGCTCAATTTGAAAGACCCTTTATTATGAATGAACCTTTACTTGCCTTTTGATGGCCCGTGAACTATTTTGACCCCAACGTTTTAATTAGGAGTGAAAAAAATCCGCGACCCGACTTCTTGATATTTTTTAACTGTAAGATATGTTTATGATAGTCTTGCGCAGAATGATACCTGCTACTTCGAGCCGGTCCTGGATAGTATGACGTCTAAAATCCGATCACTGGAGTTTAGAATCGGTATTGTCCTAGCCAAGCCAAGCCGAGCGAGCTGGAAACAATCAACGATGGTATCTCCTATGAATGGCGCTAGATCCAACACAATGAGGAGTCCAGCTGGGGGGGGGGAGCAGTGTGCAATACACTATGCTAATGTTGTACCAGACTTGACGGCCATTTAGACGACTCGTTGCTCGCTCTTTGATCACACTATAATAAAATACAATCGTTTGGCCGCAAGCTAGAGACATTGGACTCGTCAGTAGTCTGCGTCATCATTTGACGACCTGCGAGGCTTAGTTGTTAAGACACTTGACTTCCAACTGGGGGTATCGGTTTCCTTTCCCAATAGCTACTAACAAACACAAAAAAATTACCCTTATAGAGAAGTATACACTGGACGGATATGATCAGCAACACAAGGGTTCTTCAAAGAGCCAAAGTTGATAGAGAATTGCTGACTAATATTAAAATCCGAAAGGTGTCATATTTGGGGAATGTACTTAGATGAGCAAAGTACAAATTACTGCACCTGATCATCCAAGGCAAAATAGAGGGTCGAAGAGGTGTTGGCAGGAGGCAAATCTCCTGGCTCCGCAATATATTTATTTATTTATTTTTATTTAACATTTTTATTGCAAATACAATCTGGCGGGCTTATTGCCAGGCAGCAATCTCTTCCAACCAACCAGACAAAATTAAATGAAGCAAGTTGCGTGGTCGCATAAATCATTCAAATAACTATCCATCCCCACGAAATCCATAAACATATACGTGAGCACATGCCCAAGAACCACCCCACAAAGACGGACATTCACCCGAACATTATTTTTCATATAAAGTGTATCAATCAAAAGGAAAGGAAGGAATGGTGGAGAGGAAAGGAAAAGAAAAATCAGGAATGACACACGTTATTTTACTGACTAGAAATTAAGAGGTTTTTCAGTCGCTTCTTAAAGCATGCCAAGGACGCAGCGAGTCTTATATTGGTTTGTAACTGATTCCAGAGTCTCACTGCATGGACAGTGAAGGACGACGTAAAGAAAGAGGAGCGGTGAACTGAAAAGGTCAATAAACAATCTCTGTTTGAGCGTAGCGCTAATCCATGATTGGAAAGACGCTGAAAATTTTCGGCGAGATAAGAGGGGGCGGCGGGACAGTTAAGGAGGGTATACAATAGAGACAGTATGTGAATTTGGCGTATATTTCTAACATTCAACCAGTTCAATGCTTTCTGGTATGAAGTTATATGATCGTATGGCATTAACATAACACTTTTATGGCAGATTGTATTTGCCATTAAAGTATTAAATAAATAATATAATTTCATCCTGTTCCTTCTATTTCCTTCCTTATCCTGACATGGATTGCTAGTATAAGCAAAAACCCATTATTGACAGAGATTAGTCATTTATCTATTATTTTAAATAAATGTAAACGAATGTTTTTCTTTTTTATGTGGAATTTATTATGAATTAAAACAGTTCAATGTATATCCAAGATGAGCTGGTTGGAAGAAATTTAATTGAACCAATTAAATTTCTTCGGAGCGTGGCTGTTATTGCGACAGGATTTTGAGTACTTGGGCATTCAGGTTGAATGACGAGTGGAAAAGATTTGTGTGAGCTCGTGAGTGTGGGTTTCTTCTTGTTGTTTTAATTTTGGTTGTTTTTGTAAGAGTATTTGTGTTTCTGTGTATTTTTTGTTTTAATTTTAATTTTTATTCTTATGATTGTGTGCGGTATATTGTGGGATGAACATTTTTGGTCTTTCTGGAGTGATGATGTGTGAGGAGTTGAATTTCGCATGATGTTTCCAGTTGTAGTTGAGTGTCACTGTTTGTCAGGTTGATGAGAACGTGTAACGGGGTTTTGTTTTTGTGTAATCAAAAATCGGAAAGAAGTATCGATATATTTTTCCATGCTAAATATCCTCAGTGAGATACAGGCAAAAGCCTAGTTTACTGGGGATACGACAAATGAAAGGCAACAAACCCAGATCCATTAAAATTGTATGTCCAAATCAAATTACCTGTTGTTTTTTCGCAAATTGTGTATATTTCTTGTCATGTGTAATAATAAATAAATAAATAAATTCCTTTCCTTTAGTTCTACCATTATTGAATAATATTAATTATTTATTTATTATATTAATATATTATTTATAATCAAGGCATTGAAATTGTGGAGTTTTAGTCATTGTTATTTGTTTTATCAAACACTGTTTATTCCGCTTCATGTAACGGTATAACCCTATCGGTTCCAAGGTTTTTCACCGTTACACAAAGTGGAATAAACAGTATTTGATAAAACAAATCACAAATAATTTATTTCAGTTTAACAATACCATCGTAATTACCACTAAGCATGTTTGCCTATTGGAGAACGTCTTGTACTCTCTCATCTCTGCCTACCCAGATAGGATGACGGCGTGATAGCACGTATTTTACTTCGAACATCTTAAATAAATAAATACAGGTTTATTGATAGCAACATAGTATGTACATAATACATTTAGACACATTTCAAGAACACATTAAAAAACAGAAGCTATCAAAAGGTCTGTGCTCATCTATATTGGTGAGATACACCCCACCAATATAGGGGGAGCCCAGCCGCGGGGACACCTGATGTTTTTCAGCCCACACCCTTGAACACGTAGAACAAGAAGATAAAAAAAAAACAGAAAATAAATAGATGACAAAAAAAATACAATCAAGAGAGAAGACATTTAAAGGTCCGGGCTCATCTGTCTAACACACAGTTATCCTTTATCCTATAATGTCTAACTTGATCTAATATTGTGACCAATATTATAACGATCTAATAATAATGTAACATAGAATGACAACTCCAACGGGGGTAGATTAGAAAATCTCGAGGCACATAAGTAGCTGCCTCTAGCAAATGGGTAATGTGCAGATAGCAGAGTGAGCCATGAATGGAGATGGAAGGCGAACAAGACCGATATCAGGAAGGTGGGTCATTGTATCCTCCACTCTCGGCGTAATGAGACGGCAGGTGCACCAGGACCGCAGCGCAGCGCCCTGCTGCAGGAAGGAACCGGTTCACGAGGACTAATCAGATGTCGTTTTATTATTTCACCTAGGTCAGTGATTCTTTCTCCACTTATATTGCACCTCATATGTTATGCCAGGGAACGCATTAATAATAACAACAAAGGAACAATTTATTGCGATATTTTTCTTTCCCGAAAAAGGTCGAGTTCACAACAGTGTTTAAGGACCAACTTTGATGTAAGGTAATAAAACGTGGACGTGGAATAGGACTAAAAGGAGCTGAATAAAAAACAGTAGAAGTTCGTGCACTGAGAAGAATATATGAGGGGACAGTGTATGACAGAATACGTAATGAGGTGATTAGGAACGAATACGTGCTTAACCTTTCACTTACTGTGCTAAATTAATCCTAGCGTTCCGGTGCTGTGTATTCAGTACACATGTAAAAATGAGCGATTTTAAATCGGAAAAATAGATTAATTAAATTTGAAGTCAAAAGTGATAATAATTAAAATTTAATTGCTGAAAACATAAAAAAAACATCGGCCGACGTTCACAAAACGGGCTAAGCGACCACCTCGAACGAAAGCCGGTTTTTTAGAATGAATATACCTACGTGGCACACGTTTGATTGTATTGGTGAATTTATTCCCGATTTTCACAAAATATCTCTGATGTGGCCGATAAGTGCTAATTATTATTAATATTATTTTTTTCATTCAATGCGTAAATGTATTACGGAGGAATACCTGAAATCTGAACCCAGTATTTATTAAGTTTATAGAGATATTAAAGATTTTAGAAGCAATGTGTACTAGTTACACATCACAGGGAAGGAAGGGTTAAAGTTGAAAAAAAATCATTTATCGCACTCTTTTTCTTTCCTTAAAAAGATTAGTCCATAACAGTACTTGAGTAATAACTTTGATGTAAGGTAGTAAAAAGTGGACGTAGAAAAATACTTATAGGTGCTGAATAAAAGTAGCAGGAATGCGGGCACTTAGAAGAATACATGGGGTGACAGTGTATGACAGAATATGTAATGAAGTAATTAGGGACGAATGTGTTCTTAAGCTTGATTCAAATTCAAGGTACAATTTTATATAGCGCCGTTCAAACTTTATTAAGGTCGTTCGAACTCACTTATACTAAACAAATCACGTCTGGCAGCTATAGCTGCGACATTTTTTATTTATTTATTTATTATTACACATGACAAGAAATATACACAATTTGAGAAAAACAACAGATAATTTGATTTGGACATACAATTTTAATGGATCTGGGTTTGTTGCCTTTCATTTGTCGTATCCCCAGTAAACTAGGCTTTTGCCTGTATCTCACTGAGGATATTTAGCATGAGAAAAGTAAATCGATACTTCTTTCCGATTTTTGATTACACAAAAAAATCCCCGTTGCACGCTCTCATCAACCTGACAAACAGTGACACTCAACTACAACTGGAAACATCTTGCGAAATTCAACTCCTCACACATCATCACTCCAGAAAGACCAAAAATATTCATCCCACACTATACTGCACACAATCATAAGAATAAAAATTAAAATCAAAACAAAAAAAAATCACAGAAACACAAATACAAAAACAACCAAAATTAAAACAACAAGAAGAAACCCACACTCACGAGCTCACATAAATCCCTTCCGCTCGTCATTAATCCTAAAAGCCCAAGTACTCAAAATCTTGTCGCAATAACAACCTCGCTCCGATCGACTGTCTAAATGGTTTTCCTACCTTTACCTTCATTGAAATCGGCACGCCATTGTATGTAATGGGAGCCAAATAAGCATATTGCTTTTGGGCAAAAGAGGTTTTAACTCTAGGGATGGTGAACATTTCATTAGTTGCCATGCGTGTCATGTGTCTAGAATAACGTCTAATACTTTCCTTGTATATAATCCAAACTTGTGAGATTATTGCTATGTGGTAATTTCTTTCAACCAACCAGAAAGATGTTTATGAGGTCATAAGTGGAAACAAGACTGAAACACTTTTTTTTTAAATCGTGGTCCCAGCGGGAATCAGATCCGCGACCTACGGATCAGGCGTCTTACGAAGGGCGTCAGTCTGATATAAGCTGAAGTTTGGGCATGTAAAAGGACGGAATGAAGAAAAATTGATTCAACGAATATAGAGTACATATGTGAGTGGAAGAAGATAAAGGAAAGTGTGGTTGGATCAAGTGAACACATCAGCCTCAAGTTCATATTGATCCCTAATCACATAATTCCATATTGTCACCATTGATCACGCCGTCTCCCTGTTGGGGTAGGCAGAGAGGAGCGATATAATTCCAACTCCTACGATTACTATGACATTTTTTTTATTTCCTACACACAACATATCTTTTACTTGATCGAATCTTAGATTCCTTGGTCTTCTACCACGACTTCCACTCCCATTTGCACGACGCATATTCGTTTTGTATGTCTTTTTTCATTCATTCGTTTTAAATACCCAAACCATTTTTCCGAGTATTCTTCTTCATTTTACTTAACACAGCCTTAAGTTTACATTCATCCCTAATTACTCCATTAATAAGGATCCAATATACATTTTACCTGTTTGGAGATAATTTAAACATGGGTCATTTGTACTCACCTACTTTGGTAGGGGTTCAGCTCGGGTAAGTTGGAAGGCTTTTATCTATATACTTGCTTAAACACTTACCTGAAAATAAAAATAATAATGTCGATTAATATTTATAGAAATTCAGGATGACCACTTTTATGAAATTAATTCCACATATTATTTATAGTTAAGGCATTAACGTTGTGGAGGTTTAAAGACATTGTAATTTGTTTTATCAAACACTGTTTATTCCACTTTTTGTAACGGTATAACCCTACCGGTTTCAAGGTTTTCACTTTATCATCAGGGGAACACAAACAAGACTAAATGCTGTTCGAACTGGTGCCGATATACACGCTTCAACGGTTGGGGGATGAGGGGTGAGGGAGGCATGGGACAATTTCGGCCAAGAGCGAAGAGATTTTTGGGAAATAACTGTTTACCAGATGTTCGGATCGGTGTACTGACTTAGAAATTTCTAGGGCCTCTAATCTGTCCAATTTCTATATAATTTAATTTCTATATAGGAAAGACAGGAAGATCTTTTGAAGAGATTTCGTGAACACAAATTGTTGTGCTCCGATATAAAAAGTGGAATACACAGTGTTTAATTAAACAAATTACAAATTAATTTAATTACAACACACAGAACCATCATGCCGTGTTCGTACTGGGGTATCTAGAGAGAACAGATCCCCATTCTGTTCAATCGTACACCTCGTCATGCTAACTCTCGTATTATAAAGGCTTTTCATTCCTCGTTCTTTCTGTATTACTTTAATTTACATATTAATATAAAAAAATAAAAAACAAGTTGAGTTAAAGGATACGAAGGTGGTGACTGCGGCCATTAGATTAGTAACTTTCCCGCATATGCATATGTTTAGATAAACATATTTGGTACGAAAACTTACAAAGGGACGACGACCTACTAAGGTCTACGAGTACCTTTCTACATCTTCCGACTTGTAACAGTAACACATTCGGATTTAGGTGGAGTGATGTGCTCATGATGCGGTAGGCAGAATGAACAAGCCTACATTTTTTTATATCCACGTACACAGCTCTCGGTTCATCTACATTCATACATCTCGTCACACATTATCTCGTATTTCTTATATCTCTTACTTTTCATTCAGTTCAAATTTCTTCAACTGTTTTCCTCCACTAATTCTTCTCAGACAAATATATTTGCTTCTCTCTTTCGCATCTCGTTCTCTCAACCAAACCATCTCAAGATTCTTTATAAATTCTAATATTAACATCTATGGTATATTTTACAGTAATCCTTTGGTCTCATTATTTGTAACTCTATCAAAAAAAATTGTGGTAAGACGCTTGTCTGCCGATCTGGAGGATGCGGGTTCGATCCCAGCTGCAACCCAGATTTAAAAAAACGCGATTCCAGTCATTAGGACCCATTAAAACATATTTCTGGTTGGTTGGTTGGAAGAGATTGTCACATAGCAATAAACTCGCTAGGTTAAAAAAAGCAATATTCTATTTCTGCCTTTCAATGCCCGGGCATTGTTTCTATACATTAAGGTTGCCACGACTGACACACTACTGAAATTGGACGTAAGTATGCAAAAAGGAAACAACCCTCATTTACCATGGTCGTAGATAATTGAGGATACATCTCCCAGGTTTGTATGGACTCGATTTTAACAAAGAAATATCCATTAACTGCTTTGATATTTTAACAAATACAGAATCGATAAATGCTTATTAGATATGTTAAATAAAACATTGTATAGCGGAATAGTTGTTTTTATATATTTATGAACGTTTAAAATGGATTCAAAAATGTAATAATTGGTCGTATAAAAAATCTTTACGTCCATGGATAAATGAACAAAAATCAAAATGATAAGTTTGTGTTACTGGTGGCACCTAGCGCCGACACGCCGAAGCTCTGCGTAGATCCATGAGACAGTTACGCTGCGCCGTTTCACAGATGGCGGTAGTATGTATCGATCGTATCTGCTTTATCATAAGTTCACAAAAAATCCGCGATCATAGTCGGAATCAACAGTGGCACCACTTGCTACGTCAGGATATGTATGGGAGCTTTGAATTAACTTGACAACAGTCGCCTTTTTAGTTTAATGTACGTGAAATTAACGAAATAGGAATTAAATGAAAACAAAAGAAAATGAAATTAGAAAACAATGTGATTTAATACACGAGAGTCAAAAAACTAGATGCTATCATGCAGTGTCTCTACCGGGGAAAGCAGAGGACAGAGTTATCAAGATAAAACATATTTCGCCTCCACATCCATACACGTTCTCAAACAACTCATATGATTTCTCTGACTTTTTGCATTTGTTCTCTCAAAATATAATTCACTTTGTTTGGTGTTTTCTATCACGACTTCCAATCACATTTGCAATGTATACTTGTTTCGTTATTTTTTCTACACGCATTCGTTCTACGCGCCCAAACCATCTCACTGTGCTCTTCTTCCTCTTACTCAACACATCAGCTTTATAATTTATTTTTAACAAACACTGTTTATTCCACTTTTTTATGACGGTATAACCCTACCGGTTTCAAGGCTTTCACCTCATCTTCAGGGGAGCGCCAACAAGACTAAATGCTGTTCGAACTGGTCCCGATATAGACACTTCAACGGTTACCGATCGGAGCATCTGTTGAATAGTTATTTCCCCAAAATCTCCCCGCTCCTGGCCGAAATTATACCTAGCCTTCCTCATCCCCCCGCCGCCAACCGTTGAAGTGTCTATATCGGTGCCAGTTCGAACAGCATTTAGTCTTGTTTGCGCTCCCCTGAAGATGAGGGGAAGCCTTGAAACCGGTAGGGTTATACCGCCACAAAAAGTGGAAAAAACAGTGTTTGTTAAAAATAAATTACAATGTCTTTAAACCTCCACAACGTTAATGCCTTAACTATAAACAACATCAGCTTTAAGTTCACTATCATTATTTATACAACAGTAATAATATTTTTATAAAAATGAAGCGCCATTGATGTTTGAATATTGTTATTTATATAAGTATTTACGGTAATTTGTTATTTCAGTTTTCTTTCTTCTTCTTGTTTTTGTTTCTATATTTCGGGATTTTTAAATATTTTTTTTTATTATTGTTCATCATGTACGTACAGTACCCGGCGGTAAGTAATACACACCGGGCTTAATCGATCCCCGCTGGAACCCAGATTTGTTTAAATAGGATTCCAGTCTGGTTAACACTTAGGGCCTATAAAAACATCTTCCTGGTTGCTTGGAAGAGATTGCCACATGGCAATAAACTCGCCAGGATTAAAAAAAAAGTGAGATATCATCTTTCAAAGGAAAAGGATGGGATGGTGGAGAGTAAAGGAAAAAAAACAGGAATGAAACACGTTAATGTAATATATAATACAAGTACCCGGCGGTAAGTAATACAAATCGGGCTTAAGAAAGAGACTATCGACTATAATCGGCTAACTTCGGCTTTGTAGAGTGTCGTCTCTGTCTGACGACTGACAAATCATGACGGAACACGTGTATAAATGACAGAGACGACACTTTACAAAACCGAAGTTAGCCGATTATCTCTTTCTTAAGCCCGATGTGTATTACTTACCGCCGGGTAATTGTTTTGGGTTTTGTCCTTTTAACCAAATAGTTTTTTTGATATTTGATTATTGTGTTTTCTATGTGCTAGTGGATGATCATCCAATGCAAAATAGAAGGTCGAAGAGGTGTTGGTAGAAGAAAATATCCTGGCTCCGCAATATACGTGATTGGACTGACATAAGGGGTGTTGGAGATCTTTTTCGGGCTGCCGGGGACAAAGATGTCTACTCTCAGGTGATATTCAACGTTGGGGAGACCTGACATGACATTGGGAAGAAGAAGTGGATGAATAACACGAGTAAATTTTTGCTTCTGTTTGTACGTTGTTTTAAGAGTCCTTCCATGCGTAAGAAACAGCCCCGGCCCTTGGCCTGCTGTGTGCCTGTCAATGTGGTAGATGTGTATGCTTCTTTTGATTGTAATTTTGTATAAATCATATTAATGTTTATATTTAACACACATATGATACACTACACTTCACCTAACACCGTTATATATTCACATATCGGAAGATCTACAAAGGTTTCTTTGTAGTTCGTCTTCCCTTGGTAAATTTTTTATGGTTTTCTGACCAAATATATTTTTCTTATGGGAGCAAACAGCAGCAGATAGAACTAAATGTCATGGAACTATTGCTAGTTATCAGGGAGCCAATGGAGAAAGACGACGCAGACCAGCTGCAGGTACGAAGCTCATTGCCCTTTATGCAACAGGATCTGCCTATCACTAATTATCTTGCAAAGTCATCTCCGGTGGCAGCAACTTCAGGTACCCTGATCATCCACTTTGTACTGAGCTTTTTATTATACTCGTCAAGGGTTATTGTCATTCAGATATGTTTCTATATATTGTTTATAGTTATGGCATTAACGTTGTGGAGGTTTAAAGACATTGTAATTTGTTTTATCAAACACTGTTTATTCCACTTTTTGTAACGGTATAGCCCTACCGGTTTCAAGGCTTTCACCTCATCATCAGGGAAGCACAAACAAGACTGAATTCTGTTCGAACTGGTACCGAGATACACGCTTCAACGGTTGGGAACATTCGGGTTGGGGACTGAGGGCTGAGGGAGGCACGAGACGATCGGCCAGCAGCGGAGAGATTTATGGGATATATGTGTTTACCAGATTTTCGCCTCGATGCACTGACTTAGAAATTTCTAGGGACTCTAATCTGCCCAATTTATATCCTTTACTACTGATAACATATGTAAGAATTTGGCATCATCGGTAGAAAAAAGTATGGTTTTCACGGTGACAATGATAAGCCATTTCAGAATAAATTCGAGGATTTGTTATGGCGAATTTGTGTTCACGAAATCTCTTTTCAAAGGATCTTCCTGTCTTTCCTATATAGAAATTATCACAGTCAGCACATAAAAGTTTGTACGCACCACTGTTGCTAAGTATTCCACTTTTCTATACTTATTCAGAAGTGGGGAAGTTCCTAATCTAATGACCGCAGCCACCACCTTCCTATCCGTAAACTCAATTTGTTTGATTTTTTAAAAAATATTTTTAATTTGTCAATAATAGTGGGTTCGAATTCCGAATTAGATCGCCCTCGATGTATGCTCTCTATACAGCGCTATATAAATTGCCCTTTTAGTATTATTATTTGAAATATTTTTTGTTTGGTAGTAATGATGCTCATTAACATTTTAATGTGTGTTTTTAAATGGTCGAAAACTACCATAGTATGAGAAGAAACTACTTTATAAATAAATAAACAACGGTCTATGTTATTCTTATAAGCGAATTTATTAAGTACCCCTCTCGATACCATCACTTTTTATAGGAAGGATGTGGTATCCGAGCCCTGCGCCTTCTGACAATGCAATATCAAGTTACAGCTGTTTTTTTTTCTTCGAGGTTGTCGCCCTTCCCGTATTACGACACAGGGCACTCTCTAGGAGTGAGACTTCACTCCAGAACAACGCAGAATATGGAAGGACTGGTTCTCTACACCAGTATTTCAAGGAATACGCAGAAATACTCTTCAGTTTAAAAACTAGTGATAAAACATTTTCTCGGAGTATACATACTACCTTGATCAAAAAGTTTTAGGACTGGCCACCGTGCGACGCTGTCAGTCACCCAATTAGAATTATTTTTTATTTGTTAGGTTACCACATCTATCATTGACAATTCCCTGCAAATTTCAGCGTCATAGCTTGACATTTGTAAAAGTTACGCTGTACATCTACCTTTGTGTGTGTCTTAGATTTTTTACAAGTTTGAAAATGGCATCAACTGTGCATCAACGAGTTTGGATTAAATTTTGTGTGAAAAACGGATTTAACGGTCCGCAGACCTTGGAAATGTTGGAGAAGTGTTTTTCGGTGGCACGAACGCTTCAGAAGTGGTCGTGAGTCGGTCGAGGATGACGAACGCAGTGGCAGTCGAAAACTGATGAAAACCTCGATAAAATCAAAGAAATGTTGGCCGAAAACTGCAAATTGACCACCAGAGAGCTGGCAGAGGACTTTAACATCGCTTATGGATCCGCTCAAGACATTTTGGTGAGTAATTTGGGCCTCAGACGTGTCGCTGCAAAACTGGTGCTGAAATACCTCAATTTCATGCAAAAAAAGGACCGCGTTGAAATCGCAAAAGACATGATTTCCATGAGTTTTTGACCAAAAACAACACGAATACTATCCAGCAGCCTTCGAATTCACCTGATCTGGCTCCCTGCGAATTTTTCCTGTGCAACCGACTTAAAAAACCGCGTCGCGGAACGCGTTGTAGCACCCGAGAGGATGTCATGAAAAAATCGAAGACGGCTCTGATGGACATACCGAAAATTGAGTACCAGCGGTGTTTCGAGGATTGGATCAAGCGCTGGCGTAAGTGCGTTGCAGTCGATGGGGAGTACTTTGAAGGGGGCCATATCGATTTTGATGAATAAACTTGTATTTTCGATTTTATGAATAAAGTCCTAAAAATTTTTGATCAAGGTAGTATACTCATCTAGTGTCATGGATGTGAGATAATTATCATATACATTAACTTTAACCACTGATAACAAATCGATACAAAATATTATACCACTTTAAAAATTCAATACCATTGTAGATACACTGGTCTAGTCTTATAGTCTAACCAGTCTGGTCTAATCTATCGATTTTGTCCGGTTTTTCGTCCGCTTATATGGTAATATTAAAAGAAGCTCTACAAAAATGGTATAGAAAAAAAAATGTCGCTTAGATAAAATACAAAGCCATAAATAATATTATCACTTCAATATCAACCTTGACGAGAGTTTACTCTCGAAACAGCACTATATAAATTGTCCTTTTATTATTATTACTTCATTACATGAATCTTGATTCGTATTATAAAAACATAGAGAGATACGAAAAATAGAAATACAGGTTCTTTCAAGTTGAGCGGTTTTTTTAATAAATTTTTTTTTAATTCTTGAATAAAATACAATTTTCTTTGATTTCAATTTTTTTATTGATTATTGAGATATAATGTATGACATTTAAACACAAAAAACATATCCGCCAAATGTCCACCTCTTGCAGCTCCACAGATGTCCACTCTTTTGTCAAAACTTTCGATGACATTTTAGCATAATTGCGGTTCTCACTCACCAATAACGCTAATAATTTCGTCCTTCAGCTCAGGAATTGATTGGTAGTCATTCTTACAGACCTAGTTTTTCACGTTACCCCAGAGAAAATAATACAACGGTGTCAGATCACATGATCTTGGTTGCCAATTAACATCACCGTTTCCGGAGATTACAATACATAAAATAATTCAACAATTTTGAACGCGTTGTTGTATTGTATACGACTCAATTTTTATAAATGTCATACATTCCACTTCTCAATTACATTTTTATAAATGTCATACATTACACTTCTCAAATGTCACAAGACCCAGGCAAGTTCGCGTTTATCTAAGAATAAAAAAAAACGCTCAATTTACAACGGTGTCAGATCACATGATCTTGGTTGCCAAATAACATCACCGTTTCCGGAGATTACAATACATAAAATAATTCAACAATTTAAATGCGTTGTTGTATTGTATACAACTCCAATTTTATAAATGTCATACATTACACTTCTCAAATTTCACAAGACCCAGGCAAATTCGCGACGCCATCTGTGTTTTATCCAATAATTTAAAAACCGCTCAATTTGAAAGACGCTTTACTTCTTAAATCTTCCATCATCTGAGAGAATACTCGTACTACCCAAACAGCAGATCCTCAGCTTGTTACAATCTTTTATGTTGTAATTTATTTTTAACAAACACTGTTTATTCCACTTTTTTATGACGGTATAACCCTACCGGTTTCAAGGCTTTCACCTCATCTTCAGGGGAGTACAAGCAAGACTAAATGCTGTTCGAATTGGCACCGACATAGACACTTCAACGGTTGGTGGCGGGAGGGGTGAGGGGAAGGCTAGGTATAATTTCGGCCAGGAGCGGGGAGATTTTGGGGAAATAACTGTTCAACAGATGCTCCGCTCGATATACTGACTTAGAAATTTCTAGGGCCTCTAATCTGTCCAATTTACTTCCGTTGCCGCTAATATGTATGTAAAATAAATTACAATGTCTTTAAACCTCCACAACGTTAATGCCTTAACTATAAACAAAAATCTTTTATGTATAAATTTTATTTGAAAATTTGCATGCGACATTTAGATTGTCTCTGATATGATGTGATGATATCAAATCCCTCGCCATTGACGATTTGCATAAGCATCTGTTTTGATTGCAACTAAATAACAAAACTTATTATGATTTGCAAATTGTTACTGTTTAACGATTTTCCTCCCATAGCTGTGCGAGGAAATTATGACAAACAACAAGGCATTGTGATGTATGCTGTGGCGCATTCCTGTCGCAATCTTTATACAGCATCGTTTCTCAAACCGTGGGTCTTGACCCCAATGGAAGGGGTCAAGACCCACGGGTTGACTTACGTGTGTGTACAAAAGGAAAATAACACATTTTCTGACTAAAACGGACACATCTATTCAAAAAATTACAGTCCAAGTCATTTTTATACGTTGTATCACTATAATACCACATGAAGACCATCTGCCTTGGTCTACTCAAAGATCACTGAGGCCGAGGCCACACCAAAATGCTTCGTTAGGTGCTAAGCTAGATTTTACGTGACTCATATACTAGGTGACTTCATGCCTCTGACCACACTAAAGTGCTACGCACAAATTCATTTGACAGTTGGGAGCGGTTGAGTCAACACACGATGTCACTCACAAAACTAACCAATTTCATTACAACTTACCATCGTTATTTACTTTCTGTGCAACTTCATTCCAAAGTGATTTTATTACAGGTACATTTTTGTATAATTTGCTCGATGGGTTCCACAAAGGCTCCCTTTTATACACAGCCGTCATTAAAACTTCCGCCATCTTGTAAATTAACCAACACGTCTGTTCGCTAGGAGATTCACTCGATGACTAATCGTCATGCAACGTGGCGCGAAGCGTGCAGTGTGGCCACTGCGATAGTATGCGGTACGTTGGTTCGCTAAGATATATCGCCTAACTCGTAACATAGTTCTAAGAATCAAGCGACGCTCCTTCCTGTGTGGCCGAGGCCTGAGTAGACTTCGAATAGGGGTGACTAGATGTAAGGTGAATATGCAAAGACGGGGTCTCTTGAAAAAAAGTGGCACTGAATTTGATTGCGGAGATATGCATGACTCAAGTTATTCTAGTTTGTACGAACATCGTGACTACATGCTCTGGGCAGGGCCTGATTGCTGCGAATGTTAGGGCGATCTCTTACGCCTTCTACTGGAAACACGTGGCATATAATTGATGGTTCGGACACGGAAATGAATGTACTGACTCCAATAGTTTCATCTGTATACATATTTTATTACATGCCCTTCATGTCGTTACCAAGGCAGCCTAACAGTTTGAACTAGTCGTTCGTATACATATTCGTAGTAAGAACTAGTCGTTCGTATACATATTCGTGTTAATGATTTAAAACAGTAGACATCCTTAGCTGATTCGGCTCATCGTCTTTGTGCAAGTACAACATTTATAGAGCCACGTAATACGAGTATTATATTGTATTAGATTACACTATCATTGTATACAGTAAAACCTGGCGGGTTTATTGCCTTGTGGTAATCTCTTCCAACCAACCAGAAAGTAGTTTAAGTAGACTTAAGTGAAAACCAGAATGAAATCCTTTTTTAAAAAATTTGGATTCCAGCGGGATTTGAACCTGCAACCTCCTTAATAAGATATGTTTTTGCAGGGTGTCGAGAAGCCTTAATTTTTTTTTATCTTTCAGGTGTTCGCAAGGCTAAAAAGGTTGAGAAACAATGCTTTACAGCATACAGGTCGCTTATATGATGCACATGCGACTGTTTATTCTGTCAACTACCGTCAATGAAATTCAATAAACAGTCATGTTTACTGTGATGCTTTTTTAAAAGTCCCCTTTCTAGGCAACAGCATGGTAAAATATTGAATAATTAATCGAAAAATATTACGTGTCTCTTAAACAACGTAACGTGCATCTTTTTACTTTTCCTATCCCATCTACCTTTTCTTTTACCAGTCATAATTGTCGGACTTTAAATAATAAATTCCATCAAACGTGGACGTGGCAAAAGATTAAAAATCCCGAATAAATGTCGAAATGCTTGAACTTAGAAACATACAAGGGATGAATGTGAACTTAAGGCTATGGGGATGAATTTGAATTTAAGGCTGATGTTATGCTATTGAAATAGTATTTTATAAGATGATGGAAGAGTTACGAGGTTGTTGACCATAGAATAAGTGTGGGATGGATGAAATTCAAATCGGTAACAAGAGTCTTGTGTGACCCAAAAATGCCTGTAAAACTGAAAGGAAAGGTATACCAGACTATCGTTAGACCCGCGATTACGTATGGCTCAGAATGCTGGACTATGTATAGCTCCTACTCTAGGCAACTTGAAACAGCAGAAATGCGAAAAAAAATGCTAAGGTGGTCGGCAGGAGTATCACTGAAATATAAAATTAAGAGCTCACGCATTCGTGGTAGTCTGCGAGTCACTAACATAAATAGTAAGCTGGAAGAGCGACAGCTGAGATGGTACGGGCACATAAGACGGAGACCACCAAACCATACTATAAATCAGGCAATGTCTGTGGATCTTTTTCGACAGCCGTCCAGAGGAAGACCAAAGAACTCCTGGATGATTCAATGCTCCAAAATCCTGCAGACAAACGGCCTAGATGAAAGCGACACCCAGAACCGAAGAATATACAGCCTGAGAACGAGAAGAACCGACCCCAACAGCCTACCTAGGCAATGAGTTGGGACAGTGCCAGGAAGAAGATGGAAGAGTTACGAGGTATACGAACGGCATGTAGCGATAAGAAACAAAGGTAGTGGAATATTCAAACATACATACTCGAAACGGACACAAATAAAACGGTCGATAAAAGTATTTTAGTATAAACTTTAATGTATGGGAATTAAATGTGTACATGGAAAATTACTAAAATAAAAATAAAAACTGTAAAAATGCGTGCACTAAGAAAAATAGATGGGGTTACAATGCATTTTATTTATTTATTTAATACTTTTATTATAAATACAATCTGGCGGGCTTATTGCCAGGCTGCAATCTCTTACAGCCAACCAGACAATAGTAAATGAAGCAAGTTACATGGTTGCATAAATCATTCAGATGATTATCCATCCCCACGAAATCCATGAACACACACGTTAGCATATGCCCACGAACCCCACAAAGACGGAAAATCACCCGAACATTATTTTTCATATAAAGTGAGATATCATCAATCAAAAGCAAATGAAGGAATGGTGGAGGAAAGGAAAAGAAAAATCGGGAACGAAACACGTTATTTTACTGACTAGAAATTATGAGTTCTTTTCTGTATGATAGAATACGGAATTACGTGAGAGGGATGAATGTAAACTTAAAGCTGATGTGTTGAGTAAGATTAATAAGAAAACTCAGATGGTTTGGGCATGTGAAACGAATGAATGAAGAAAGACTAACGAAACAAATATGTATACACTGCAAAAAATTATATTTTACAAGAAGGCAATGTACAAAGTCAGCGAAATAATGGAGCTGTATGAGATGTATGGATGTAAAAGAAACGAAAGATATGGTTCGCGATAAGAAAGTCTAACATTATCTCCTCTCTACCTACCTTGACAAGGAAACGGCGAGATGGTGTGTATGTATAAAAAAAATAATATAAAAATACGAACATTAAAAGGTTACAAATATAATTGGCAACTAGTTAATGACATTTTTTTCTCTTTCTAGGAGGGGAAAATAAAGAAAAACTTAAGATATAAGTAAAAATAAGATAACCTATAGAGAAGTGAGAAGAAAAAGAATAGGAGAGGAGAATATCGCCAATTGAACCTAATTATCACGCTTGACTCGGCAAAACTAACGAGTTGTTTTCAGGATATTATTTCTTGTTCGTATCTTTTTTTGGTGCCTATCCGAAAGACATAGACGGAGACTAGAGGCTTTTGAGATGTGGTCCTATAGAAGACTATTAGGAATTTCCTGGAGAGACCACATCACGAATGAAGAGGTTCTCCAACGAATCGAAGGAGGAAGGCACCTGCTCAGGATCTTGTCCGAAAGGCGTGCAAGATGGATCGGTCATATAAATAATACGACAAGAGGGCCTTTTGCATGTCATAATGGAGGGTATGACCGAGGGGACAAACTCTAGGGGACGCCCACGCCGAGAGTACCTGGAGGACCTGTTGGTGGACGTGCGCTGCTCAACATATACAGATTTAAAAAGAGCCGCACAGGACAGGGAGGAATGGAGAAGAGTTGAAATTGCTGCAAACCAGTCTTAGGACTGCAACCACAGAGAGAGAGAGATCTTTTTTTTTGAACTTGTAAAATCCTTCGTTCATATGTACGGAGCAATCAATTTATATATTGTTTATAGTTAAAGCATTAACGTTGTGGAGGTTTAAAGACATTGTAATTTGTTTTATCAAACACTGTTTATTCCACTTTTTGTAACGGTATAACCATAACGGTTTCAAGGTTTTCGCCTCATCATTAGGGGATGTTTGTGCTCCAGGAGTCTTGTTTGTGCTCCCCTGAAGATGAGGTGTGCACCTTGAAACCGGTAGGGTTATACCGTTACAAAAAGTGGAATAAACAGTGTTTGATAAAATAAATTACAATGCAATCAATTTAATATATAACAACCACACTTGCTCTAAAGTACAAAAAAAAACAATTCATAATAATGTATCGGTGCCCATCTTGATGTACGAAAATGAATCTCGGATTCGGTAGAAGGATAAAAGTCTTCCTCATCAACCCTTCCTTTCCTTTTGATTGATGATATCTCACTTTATATGAAATATAATGTTCGGGTGATTGTACGTCTTTGTGGGGTTCGTGGGCATATGCTCACGTATGTGTTTATGGATTTCGTGGGGATGGATAGTCATTTGAATGATGTATGCGACCACGTAACTTGCTTCATTTACTTTTGTCTGGTTGGTTGGAAGAGATTGCCGCCTGGCAATAAGCCCGACAGATTGCATTTGCAATAAAAATATTTAATAAATAAATAAAAGTAAAATTAATGCTGTTAAGATGCGTGTAATAGGAAAAATGTGCACAGTGTAAAAATATGAAAGAAGACAAAACGAAGATATCGGAAATGAGTACGCAGATAAAATAGATGTTTTAAGTTAGATGAACAAAAGTGCCTAAGATGGTTTGGACATGAAGAGAGGGTGAATGATTGGAAGAAGTGTTGTTCTTCCTTTGTTTTACGAGTCAACTATTTTCAATGATATCTCGAATATTGGCATCTTGAGCATTTCAACCATATTAGAACAATTATTTTTAGTAAGATGAATAAACGAGCTTTAAGATGGGTTAAACATGTGGAGAGAATGAATGAGTAAGTGAGTATACAAGTCAGAAATGCAAAGTGTGCGTGGAAGACGTGGACCGAAGAAAATGACTGAATAAAAATAACTAATTTGAAAAGAAGCTACAGCGAGAAGTATGGATAGTAGAAGATTGCGCATGACTATATGTATGAATGTAGAAGAGGCTAATGTTATATGCTTGGATAGAAAAGTTTGGAGATCTGTTATCTCAGCCTACCCCGCCAGATACAAATACTGAGGCGTTTCTATGTATGTTTTTCGTAGAAGGAAAAATACCATCCCTCACGTTACGCTCAAGTAGAAATTAATTTTTGGCATTTTCAGTTATTTGTTTCGCCTTCTCCACGTCGTCCTCGACTGTCCAAACTCTGAAACCGGATGCTGTAAGACTTTTACCCTCGTTGGCCTGCATTAAACGGCGACATAAAAATATTACTCTTTAATGACGATATGTGTTTCTCTATAGTTCTCTTGGTCTTCTCCATCTCCGTTCTCCTTTCACAGTATTTATTTACATCCAGTATAAATATTCTGTTACTTTAACATCTACATCTATAATCATAGTCCATGTCTTCTTTCTCCATTAAGTTCCTGATAACTAACAACAGTTCTACACTACTTGGTATTATTTGCTGCTGTTACTCAAGAAAATGTAGCAAGGTCTCTGTGACGTTTGAAATGTCATGTCTCAAAGGGATGGGGTAAAATCGTTTTTTTTTTTTACAAATCGATTTTTTTTTTTTTATAAATCGAAAAATTGTTTTAATTCCTAATTTTCATTATACTGACTTTCTAATGTATTGTATGATTTGTATCTATCTTTAAATATGCCAAGATGCACTATGAATTAATACTAATTACGAACATTTAATTTTATGTATTGTATAAAAATATCGAAAATCCAATTATCGTATACCCCATCCCTAGCCAATGCAGACTAACGTAGTGACTTTTGACGAACGTCGCCAAATATTATTTGATTTTAACAAACTGCCATATTTTTGCTAATTTGTAACATGATGCATTAATTTGTCATTATTGTTAGTTTTATGTAATGTATTTACCTAAATAACGTGCTATTTATTAGAATCGAGGCTTATATTAAAGTTGATAAAATAATTAAAATTACTTAACGTCGTTACAAGGTTGTATTGGGGTAAATTTGTGACACGTCACAGGGACCATGCTACATTTTCTTTAGTATAGGTATTTTTATTTTTTAATGCAAGTCTTTTTCCTTTTTGGGAATAACGTTGAACCTTCCACCCAACAATAAACACGAATCTGCGTAACTCTTGTCTGATTAGTAAGAAAATATTACGTATGGAAATGAACTAGCTACTATGCAATCAAGTGTCAGAATAAATACACAGATAATTTATTTACCATCTGACATTATCAGTGAATTTTTCATTATCAGCGCATTTTATGACAAAATTATCTTGGACAGTATTGAAAACCAAAAGCGAATGCAAGTGTTGTTACTAGGCTGGAGTTCATTTTTTGAACTACGAGGCGTATCCAGAAAGTAAGTGTACTGAGGCTCTCACGACCGGATGGATTTTATTTTCGACATGTTGGCTACACTTCCGTGTAGCCTGACCCTTCCCCTCCACAACGAGACCGGTTCGAGGTCAGTACGTTGAGAAGTTTCGACGCGACAACACGTTTCGTGAAAAATGTCAACCCAATCTCCCGCCAAGTTGAATCGAGTGGAGGCCGGGCAAGAGTTTTTGAGGCGCTGCAAACTCCATGGAGATGAATTTCTCCGCTCCATCGTTACTGGAGATGAAACTTGGGTTGCACACTACACGCCTGAAACCAAAAGGCAGTCTCAACAGTGGCGTCACACCTCTTCACCCTCCGCCAAAAAGTTCAAAACCACAATTTCAGCCAAGAAAATCATGGCATCCGTGTTTTGGGACTGTCAAGGCATAATTTTAATTGAATATATGCCTCAAGGGGAGACCATCAATTCTGCAAGATACTGTGAGACCCTAAAAAAATTGCGGAGGGCGATTCAGAACAAGAGGAGAGGCATGCTGACAAAGGGAGTCTGCCTGCTTCACGACAATGCCAGACGGAACTGCTCACCTCGTTTAAATGAGATGTCCTGAACCATCCCGCGCATTCCCCTGACCAGCACCTTCAGATTACTATCTCTTTACCTCCCTGAAGCTGCACATGGGTGGAAAAAGGTTTTCAACCGACGAGTAGGTAAAGGAGGAGGTGGAGAAGTGGACGGAGAGGTTGGCGGGAAACTACTTCGAGGAAGGCATCAAAAAGTTGATACCTCGCTTCACCACCTGCATTGAGAGGAATGGCGACTATGTCGAAAAATAGCTTACATATGTACTATGGTAACCACGTAATTTTTTTGTTGAAATAAAAAAAATTGTAAGCTACAAAAATTCAGTACACTTACTTTCTGGATATGCCTCGTATTCATTATATCACTAGAGCGGGAATATTTTATTTTTTAAATTAAATGAATTAAATGTAAATTTATTAAACTCCCTTTAGAGAGCAAACTCCTTAAGAGCGCTAAACTCTTTAACCCTTATCATGGCATTGTAACACAGGTGTTACACTATTTTAGATTTTTTTTTTTTAATCCAGAAACTCGAACGTGATTTCAAATATGGCAACACATTCAAATACTATACATGCACTATTGTGCGCAGTGGTATCATCTGGGGATAAATATTGACAACGCTACAACCTGTCAAACGACATCGGGTCAACATGTCTGGACAGCGTGGGCGCGTTTTGTAAATTGGGGTAAATAATCTTTACATATCTTATTAATCACTACACGTAGAGAAAAATTATTCAAACCATGTTAGTTGATGATAATTCAGCTATGTAAATATCGTTCTTGTTTTAGATTATAGAATCATTTGATAGCGCTTTTTGGGTTTTATAAAAATTTATATTTTGGCAATGTAACGTAGGTGTTACATATAAAAAAAAACTATAAGGAAAAGTTGTGATTTTGTTCCTCATCTTCTTTCATAACTTACCACATAACAAGGAATCACCAAAGAAAAACGTTAATATTAGGATAAATTGAACTTTGCCAAGATAAGGGTTGACAAGAGTGGGGTAGTTTTTTTAATTACAATAAAATAATTATCAAACACCGTTTAGACAGCAAACTCTCCTTAGGGGTAGTCATTATTTTTTCTATTAATTATTTTACCAGACTGGGGTACTTTTCCGTTTATTTTTTTCCTATTAATAAATATAAAATTGTTTCTTATATCAAGTAAGATGTCTACAATACTGCCCTCATAAGCAAAAACGCAGCTAACGGGAAAAAATCTGAAATTTAACTACGTATGAGGCAATATTCCATATCAAATTCTGAACCATAATCCATAAAAAAATACAGAGAACCATTTATTTCAACACAAAAATCGACATGTCTTTTTTAATTTTACAAAATACTAGGGTTTTCTAAGCAAAAAAAACAATAAAATGTGATTTATAAGCAAAAAGACAGCAAGTGCCTATGCGTTTGCTGCGTTTTTGCTTATGAATCACATTTTACTGCTTTTTTGTTTATGGATCACGACATTTTTAAGCAGCAATGAAAAACATAAAAGTGCAGTTTTCTCAAAACTTAACTTTTGCCATTAGCTGCGTTTTTGCTTATGAGGGCAGAATAGTTGACTACGCCATAATAACTTCATAAGATTTTAAGTGCTGATTTAGAAAATCTTCAAGTATCAAATATTTAAAATAATGAATATATTTGTAAGAAATTCACAGAATTTGAACAAAGAGAATGAAAATAGCTGTATAAAAGATCAGAACGCATGTATGAGATGAGTGAAGAGACTGAGGTCGCAGAGGTGAAGCCGACTGAGTATTAATAATGATATTGGGCCCACATGCTCTCCATCTGGTCTCAACATGCCGTTTCAGGGACGCCGGATTCCTCTCGCTTCACTTGATGCCTTCCACGCGACAAGATGCGATGACAATCTAACTACAAAGTTGAACTATACACGCCACAAACGACCAACCTACTTCATATTGTATGTATTGTCTAACACTTTCGTTGTATAAAGTACGACCTGGCGGACTTATAGATATGTTAGTACCAACTTTGACGTGGACATGGAAATCACACTGAAAGGAGCGGGATAAATGCTGTAGAAATGCGCGCACCCACAAGAATACATGGAATGACAATGTATGACAAAAAATAAAATTAGGATTGTTTTTAATTTGGCGAGTTTATTGCCATGTGTCAATCTCTTCCAACCAATCAGAAAAATGTTTTTATAGGCCCTAAGTGATAACCAGACTGGAACCCTATTTAAAAAAATCTGGGTTCTAGCGGGGATCGAACCCGCAACCTCTGGATCGGCAGACAAGTGTCTTACCACCAGGCCAAGGAAATTACGGGGGGATTTTATATTTAAGACTGATGTGTTCAGTAAGACGCAAAAAAAGAAACCTGAGATGTTTTGGACATGTACGACAAATGAATGAAGAAAGACAAACAAAACAAATATGGTTCAAATGTGAGTAGAAGGCGTAGTAGAGGAAGACTTAGGGAAGTATGGTTGGATCAAGTGTTATGTTAGTATTTTGGAAGAAAATCAGAGAAATCGTAGGAGTTGTATGAGAAATTGTAGGGATGTGGAACATGCGAAAGAATTGTGTCGAGATAAGAAATTCTGACGCTCTGTCCTTTCTGCCTAACCCGACAGAGAAGTGGCATAGTGGTATGTATGTGAGTTTCAAACTTATTTGAACAAAGGCAATAAATAATATATACGCCTAAAAATTGTGAATCCTTGTCGCCCAACTTGATTGAGCCGTCAGTGATACTGGACCCTGTGCAAATTGATTTGAAGGGGAGAAAAAAGTGGAAAAGGCTTGACATTGCTGTCAAGCGTGAAGAGCTGGCTGGGTGGATACACACGGCACGGCAGTAGCCTGGAGACATTCGTCGAAACTGTTTGATGAAACCTGTGGCGTGCACTACGAGTAGGATGGTTAGATTGTCTGCCCCACTGACTACCAAGCTGTGTGACGCATCGCTAGAATATAATTCCAAACATTATCTTTTGCGGTTAATACAGCTCGACTTTGAAACTATCTTAATGGCTCAATTATATGTACTATAATGGTATACTCTTAGGCCTCATCCACACAGGTAGGAGCCTCGTTTGATGCTTAGAGCTACGCTGCGAGCTAGGCGACATATCCTAGCGAACCAACGCACCGCATACTATCGCAGTGGCCACACTGCACGCTTTGCGTCACACTACATGACGATTAGTCACCGAGTGAATCTCCTATCGAACAGACGTTTTGGTTAATTTTATTGTGTCACTAAGTGATTTTACAAGATGGCGGAAGTTTTAATAACAGCTGTGTATAAAAGGGAGCCGTTGTGGAACACATCGAGCAAATTATACAAAAATGTACCTGTAATAAAATCACTTTGGAATGAAGTTGTACAGGAAGTAAATAAAGATGGTAAGTTATAATTAAATTGGTTAGTTTTTAGTGACATCGTGTGTTGACTCAACCGCTCCCAACTATCAAATGAATTTGTGCGTAGAATTTCGGTGTGGCCATGCATGAAGTCACCTAGTATATGAGTCACGTAAAACTTAGCTTAGCGCCAACGAAGCACTTTGGTATGGCCACGGCCTTAAGCTTCAATCTTGTCCCATCACCCTGTTACAATTTTTGTGTCCATCTGGATCAATCTACAGAACACATTCTGGTATACTGCGATGATAATTGGGTCAGTAATTTCCGAAGGGAACTCCACTTAGCCTTACATCGGTTCATCTTTAGGTCGATTGACCTTTAGCGGAATGCTTTATTGATACGTCGTGATGATTATGATTGTTTTGTATTTAAAATAAAATACGTCGATTCAGGAATGCGGAAAGTGAGAGTGAACAATCAATGAATAGTAAACAGCAATGAATGGTCAAGTGAATAATAATCTTTATTTGTCGATAAGTAGGTATTTATAGATGTGCGTGAATGCGCCCGCAATATATACTTTATCTCACTCCTGCGCGTGCAGAGGTGTTTGCAGACGTTGCGGATAATATAGTGGGTAGAATATTTACTGGCGGAAACGGTGAGACAACGCGATGCGTTCTCTTTCCACCGTGGAATGTAACGTAAATATTATTTGCGTGTAAACAATATTGATGTTCTGGTATGCGAACTTTGGACATATCCAAAGTTCGTTTCGTCGGTCGTTGACCGTGCGTGTTGACAATATTTAGGGACGACGGTATTCCCTACAGACCATTCCGATCTAGCAGCGGCAAGTATTTGTAATTTCCTGTGAAAGTACTGGCAAATTGCTAAGCTGTTTGAACTCCAGGCCTTAAGTCACTTCAGAAGAATATTTACTGTACTGCGAGTCATTTTCCTTCTCTAGTGACGTCGGATCTTAAGTCCGTCGTCACTACCATTATTTTCACAGTAAGGTGTGTCGCCACCGGAGAAAGAGTCCCTTTTGACAGTTCCTAAAGGAAAATATTTCTATAGCGTATATTGCCCTGGATGGGGACTTATTTTGTCCCTCATAACAAAGTAGTGATGGTGGAATTGAGCTAAAATTATCTCAGAATATTCCTTGTCCTTAACTCCCATATAATTCCCTTCCTAATCCCTTTTTTTCTCAAAATATATCATCAACAATTTTTGTTTGTTTTCTTCAATTTTGTTTTCATACGAGAACATATCGTTGAAGATACATACGGTCATGGAGACTTACAAGTAATATGAAATAAAATTGGTTGATTGGAAGAAATTACTTTAAAGCAATTTTATAAGTATATTTTCATATTGGTTTAAGTCGATAACATTGTATGTATTTTACGTAATTTTAACGTATTAATTTTGTTATTCCAGTTATTGTATTATTGTGTAATATTTAATGAATTTAGAATCTTTTATTTTCAAATGTATCGATCTTTGTCTGCCTCAAAGTTTTAAGAGTGTCGTGTGTAGTTTTAGGAAGCACTTGAAGACAAGGAAGATGGAAGATGTTATAAAAATGTATGATTATATTATATATAAACATTACACACATACACTACATCTAAAACCGTGATAGTGACACATACGGCTTTAGGTGTGGTGTAGTATTGGTGTATAGAATTCATCAATTAGACATTTCTTGTCGCATTAACTCGATGGGTTTATTGCTATGTTGAATTTATTGCTATATGGAGCTTTTCAGAGAGTATGAGGTATACAACAATTAACATAGCCATAGTAACATAGCCAATTTGCATCTCAAATCCATTGTCTGTCACTACCATCGAGAGGAAGGGAAGACGCATACTCAGCAGAGACACATGACATGCATGGCAACTAATGAAATGTTCACCATCCCTAGTGTTAAAACCTCTTGCCCAAGGCAATATGCTTATTTGGCTCCCATGATATACATTGGCGTGCCGAATTCAATAAAGGTAAAGGGAGGAAAACCATTTAGACAGTCGATCGGAGCGTGGTTGTTATTGCAACAGGATTTTGAGTGATTGGGCTTTCAGGATGAATGACGTGTGGAAAAGATTTGCGTGGGCTCTTGAGTGTGGGTTTTTTCATGTTGTTTTGTATTTGTGTTTCTGTGTATTTTTGTTTTTATTTTTGTTCTTATGATTTGTGTGCGGTATATTATGGGATCAACATTTTTGGTCTTTCTGGAGTGATGATGTGTGAGGAGTTTGATTTCGCGTGATGTTTCCAGTTGTAATTGAGTGTCACTGTTTGTCAAGTTGATGAGAACGTGCAACGGGGTTTTGTTTTTATGTAATCAAAAATCGGAAAGAAGTATCGATTTATTTTTTCATGCAAAATATCCTCAGTGAGATACAGTCAAAAGCCTAGTTTACTGGGGATGCGACAAATGAAAGGCAACAAACCCAGAACCATTAAAATTGTATTTCCAAATTAAATTACCTGTTGTTTTTCGCAAATTATGTATATTTCTTGTCATGTGTAATAATAAATAAATAAATATGTGGTAATTTCTGTCAACTAAGATGTTAGAAATACTCATTACGAACAAAAATTCTGGAAAATTGAACCCGTAATTTTTGAGTGAGGTGAGCACTAGATCATCTAATAATTTATGATCACCTAAAAATCGTTAAATTAGCAGTTCTATCTATTTATTAATATGTAGGAACTACTGTCATCGCTGAATATTGTCAACACACACGGTCAACGACCGACGAAACGACCTTTGGATATGTCCAAAGGTCGCATACCAAAACATTGAAATTGTTTACCCACAAATACTATTTACGATACATTCCACAGTAGAAAGAGAACGCATCACGCTGTCTCGCCGTTTTCGCCAACAAATTGTCAACTCACAATATTATTTGCGATGTCTGCAATATTTCAATCGACCATTTCTGCACGCACAGAAGCGAGATAAAAATATATTGCGGGCGCACTCCCGCGCCCATTCTGAAATGTATAAATATCCACTTACCGATAAATAAAGCATCATTAATTATTAATTATTATTCATTGATTCATTCACTCTCTCTTTCCGCATTGCTAATTGACGTATTCTATTTAAATACCAAACAATCAAAATCATCATCGCGTCCTTCAAGGACATTCCGCTAAAAATATATTCGTATGGTATTATTTTCAGCAGACCCGCATTGATGATGCGAATATGTTGAAATGTGTGACTGGGAGACTACACAGTCTTTAATACGGCCCCATTAAACGAGCATTCAGATTTAGAACTGAAATTAAAATGTAAATCACTGTCGGACTTAGTACGTGTTAAAAATACTAGCACATTGAAAACGATAACAATAATCGTATAGCTCTTAACTCGAAACCAGATTGTTAACTTTTTTAGGTTAGTATTCGGAATCGTATCCAAAACTCTAGTGTTAGATAAGTGTCTAACAAACTGGGCTACAGTGGTAGGAAGGTATTTTCTATGACTGGCTTACAGTGGTAGGGAGGTATTTTCTATGACTGGGCTACAGTGGTAGGAAGGTATTTTCTATGAATGGCTTACAGTGGTAGGAAGGTATTTTCTATGACTGGGCTACAGTGGTAGGAAGGTATTTTCTATCACTGGGCTACAGTGGTAGGAAGGTATTTTCTATGACTGGGCTACAGTGGTAGGAAGGTATTTTCTATGACCGCAGTTCACAGTTTCAGAATCGCTGATTTACCCCATTACCGATATGACGCAACCATCCATAAGGAGTCTAGCAGCGATCTATAAGGAAAGGCATCTCAACCGTCAACCAGGCCTGCGAGGGGAACAAGGTCCCGAGGCGTCAACGGACCTTGCACGCAGGTTGTTTCTTCTAATTCAGAGGTCGACAAACTGTCGATGGTAAAATATTTAAAAAAAAAAACTAACTTTATTTCAGCAAGTGTGCAGAATGAAGCGAAAAAAACATAGAACACATTTTATTTCTTACATTGTAATTTGTTTTATCAAACACTGTTTTTTTCCACTTTTTGTAATGTTAAGAGTCTTGTTTGTGCTCCCCTGAAGATGAGGTGAAAGCCTTGAAACCGGTAGGGTCGACTGGATCAAATGAACCAGATTTTTAAAGGTCAAGTAAGAAGTACGAATAAAAGAATATTGTGTATGAAGAGATGAATGAATGGAGGAGGGGAAAATTGTATTATTGTATAGTATTAATATTTCGTTCTATACAGTACAGCTTGGCGAGTTTATTGCCACTATGCAATCTCTTGCAACCAACCAGATGTGGCCTAAAGTGATTTTTTTCTATTTGTAAGTTTATTTTGATAAAATTTGAACTGTCTGTTTTTATCTTTTTTCGCAAACAATTAATCTGCGGTGGCATTTATTGGTTCGCTTTTTTTATCTTTATACAAGTTTTTTCAGACATTTATTAATTTTCTGTTTTTTTTTCTTTATCTATATGTACCAAGGAATGTGGACCGAAAGACATTTGATATCTTTGCGGCCGGGTTCGCCCTATATTAATAGGGTGTATCTCGACCGGGAGATGCTATTGTGGCGGTCGCCCACTCGGAACACTGGGCGTTCATACATACGGTCAATGACCGATGAAGTGACCTTTGCATTCCTCGACAAATCTAAATAAACAAGTCCGAAGTTCACACGCCGGCCATTCAACCCATAGCCCGGAGCGGACCGCATTCCATACTAGAGCGAGAACGCACCACGCTGTCTCGCCAGTTCCGTAAATAAATTGTCACCTACATACGACATTAATCGTTTTGCTAATGCAGAAACGAGACGAAGGATATCTTGCTCGCATTCCCGCACACACGCGGAAATAGTATAAATACCTACGTTTACTAATAAAACCTCTTCTTCCGAATTGCGATCCAAAACATGTTTTATTTATCAACAAATCATCATCATCTCTTCCCAACAAGGACTAGCTCCTAAACTATGATATGAGCACAGACCTTTTGGACGTTTCTCTTTTAAATGTATTTTCTGCTTTTTATCTTGAAATATACGTGCGATGTCGGAATGTAACATATTTATATATGTACATACTACGGTGCTATCTATACGCTGATAAATTATCTAAATCGTGTAAAAAGAATACGCGTAAAAAGAGGGATAGGTGTACTTCCAAAGAACTCCGTGCCAAGTGAATAGAACGCTTGTCTTGAATCTTCTGCTCGGGTTCGACGCTCGACGGCACCCAAAAGAGGGATAGGTGTACTTCCAATGAACTCCGTGCCAAGTGATTAAAACGCATGTCTTGAATCTTCTGCTCGGGTTCGACGCTCGACGGCACCCTAAAGAGAAGGACCCCAGTCTGGATAAGAGTTCATCATCTAGCTCGTGATTTGACACCTGAATATTCGATTAACGAGGCAGAAAGCATTATTGTCTCTTCGTCACGCTCTTCAAGATATCTGCATCACCAATGCGTATATGATGAGAGGTGCCATACAAAATAATGAATAAAGAATTGTTGACACACCCATTCCTCGCTTTACGGAAGATGTACGTTCCTGAAAAGTTGTTAATCGAAATTCCGTATATCGAAATATTTTCCCCACATATTACATACATACATACCATCACGCTATTTCCCTGTCGGGGCAGACAGACAGGACAAGACGTCAAACTTTACAATTTCGAAACATATACCTCGCATCTTCTACATTCATACACCTTCCCATATAACTTCTACGAGTTTTTGATTTTTTACATTTCCTTCTTTCTAAATATCATTCGCTTGATCCAAACATACTTTCTTTGGTATTCCACTACGACTCATTCCAGAAACATTTGCACTGTTTATTTGTTTTGTTATTCTTTCTTCATGCATTCGTTTTACAAACCCAAATAATTTCCGAGTGCTTTTCAGATATCAGTTCGTATTTATTTCACCTCATTCCGTATCATACTACTTTGATCAAAAAGTTTTAGGACTTTATTCATAAAATCGAAAATACAAGTTTATTCATCAAAATCGATATGGTCCCATCGACTGCAACGCACTTACGCCAGCGCTTGATCTAATCCTCGAAACACCGCTGGTACTCAATTTTCGGTATGTCCATCAGAGCCGTCTTCGATTTTTTCATGACAACTTCTCGGGTGCTGTAACGCGTTCCGCGAACCGGTTTTTTAAGTCGGTTGAACAGGAAAAAGTCGCAGGGAGCCAGATTAGGTGAATTCGAAGGCTGCTGGATAGTAATCGTGTTGTTTTTGGTCAAAAACTTATGGAAATCGTATATTTCGCGATTTCAACAGTTTTGCCAGGTACCGCACCAGTTTTGCAGTGACACGTCTGAGGCCCAACCACTAGCCAAAATGTCTTGAGCGGATCCATAAGCGATGTTAAAGTCCTCTGCCAGCTCTCTAATGGTCAATTTGCGGTTTTCAGCCAACATTTCTTTGATTTTATCGATGTTTTCATCGGTTTTCGACTGCCACTGCGTTCGTCATCCTCGACCGACTCACGACCACTTCTGAAGCGTTCGTGCCACCGAAAAACAATTCTCCAACATTTCCAAGGTCTGCGGACCGTTAAATCCGTTTTTCTCAAACTCGTTGATGCACAGTTGATGCCATTTTCAAACTTGTAAAAAATCGCAAACACGCACAATAACGGTAGATGCACTCAGTACAGCGTAACTTTTACAAATGTCAAGCTATGATGCTGATATTTAGAGGGAAGTGTCAATGATAGATGTGGTAACCTAACAAAAAAAAGAATTCCAATCGGGTGACTGACAGCGCCACACGGTGGCCGGTCCTAAAACTTTTTGATCAAGGTAGTACATTGTACCCCATGTATTCTCAGTACACGCATTTCCATAGCATTTATTCTACTCCTTTCAGTTTTTTTCCACGTCTACGTTCCACTTCCATACATCAAAGTTGAAACAATAATACTGTTTAGTTGTTATGGTATATCATTATCTTGGCAGATTTTGATACTGTCTAGTTCGATTATACATGTTTAAGTGCCATACTATACAATAAAGGTAAAGGGAGGAAAACAATTTAGGCAATCGATCGGAGCGTGGTTATTATTAAGACAGGAGTTTGAGTACTTGGGCTTGCAAGAGGAATGACTTGTAGCAAAGGTTTGTGTGAGCTCTTGAGTGTGGTGTTTTTTATTGGTTTATATTTATATTTTTATGATTATGTCAGGTACATTGTGGGGTGAATGTTTTTGGTCTGTCTGGAGTGATGAAGTGTGAGGAGTTTGATTTCGCGTGATGTATACATATGTAATTGAGTGTCACTGTTTGTCAGGTTGATGAGAATGTGCAACGGGGCTTTATATAATCAAAATACGGAAAGAAGTATCGTTTTTTTTTTCATGCTATATGTCCTCAGTGAGATACAGGCAAAAGCCTAATTCACCAGGGACACGACAAATCTTCTCCCTGGCTCCATCCCAACTCACTGTCTGCGAAGACTGTTGGGGTCAGCTCTCCTCGTCCTCAGGTTGTATGCTCTTCTGTCCCAGACCTCGTCCCCCAGGCCGTGCCTCTGCATCAGGTTATCTTTTTGCACCACCCATGAATTATTTGGTCTTCATCTGGTTGTTATTCGAGGAAGATCCATGGAGATTGCCTGGTTCACAATGTGATCGGGTGCTCTGCGTCCAACGTGCCCACACCATCTCAATCGCCTCTCCTCCATCTTGCTGTTGATGTCTGTAACACCTAGGCTTCCACGAATGCGTAAGCTTTTTATTTTGTCTCTTAGGGACACACAAGCTGACCATCTTAGCATGCGCATTTCAGCAGTTTCTAGTTGCCTAGAGTAACAGTTATACATCGTCCAGCAGTCGGGAGTCATAGAGAAGTGCGGGTCTGGGAATCGTTTGGTATACTTTTCCTTTTAACTTTACTGGCATTTTCGGATCACATAGAACTCCCGTCATTGATCTAAACTAGGGACACGACAAATGAAAGGCAACAAACCCAGATCCATTAAAATTGTGTGTCCAAATTAAATTACCTGTAATTTTTTTTTCACAAATGATGTATATTTCTTGTCATGTGTAAAATAAATAAATAAAATAAAAAACTGACTTAGTTTTCTATCGCTACACACCATTCTATATCACTCATAATTCGTTCATCATCTGAGAAAACACTAAATAGCAAAGTTCTTCAAATTATCTAGTTTTAATCTTTCACTACCCATATACAGAATTTATTTTGTTTTTTTACATTCCTTTGAAACAGTTCCCGTAAAATGGGGTTTGGGTGTATATAAATGGGTGTCACCTTTCGAAAAGGGATTTGAACCTGAAACTGCCAACCTCCAGAGCTGGCATCACTACAGTGCAGCTCTGAATGAATGAACTGAAGACATGTGCTAAGTGTATGCGTGTATGTAGCCCAGAATAATATAATAGCATACGTGTAGCGCGAAGCACTGCGAGTCTATGTCTATAGGTATGATGATGTGTTTATGATATAGTCGCGGCCAGAAATAGTAACAGCTGAGGAAGAGAAGAGGTGGAGAGACAAAGGTGGGGCATCCTCAGCCATTGAGCAGGTAGTGCAGACCAAGAATACAAATCAGCTTCACCAATTATTTCAACTATTCTCCAATTATCTAGGGTCACCATAAAATACATTTTTTTTCATAATTATTTACTTCCAAATACTCGTAATAATAGTAATAAAACAATTTATAAAGCGACGTTTAGAGAGCGAATCCTAAAACTCGGGACGATAAAATATCAATAAGGTTTTGATTCTGCAAAGCAACTTACATCTCGTTCTACTAATTCATCGTACTTTCTTAGGTTAAAAATAAATCTTAGACACATTTTGAAGACGCTGTAATTTGTCCAGCTGTTCCTCTGTAACATCCAAGTAACATACGTCCGCAAAGTCCAGAATCGGAGAGTAGATATTGCATGAGTAAATTTTTTGTTTTAGTAGACAGGAATCTTTGCAACACTTAAAGGAAATGAAGGCTGAAGAAGATCAACCTCATTTATTTGAACACGCCATGAGAGAGTGTTATTCATTAGCACTCCTAGGTTTTTAACAGTTTTATGCATTATCAATACGAGCGATTACGAACAAAGAGTTTAAAGACCCGAACATAGTCTGTCTCCCGGCCACGCTCTCCAATATGTCTGAATCACCAACTCAGATAAGTTGAAGAGTACGATACGTATGGAAGAATGGGTGACAGCTTGTAAACCTGCTTTATTGAAACATCAAATTATGAGTGTTATATCAATTTGTGGTTAACTCGCCTCCATTGTGACGTGAACTCTCTTGTTGACTTATCTCGCTTTGCCCCACGCATTTATGATGCATTATGACGATATCACTCACTCCCCAGATACCATGAGCTGATTAAATCTGGGTTGTTGTGAGCCAACGTCCAAGAATGGGAGATTTATTTTAGTTTCCCAAACGTACAGTAGATTGATTCTATACAAATGAGTTATTTGCATTAGTTAACCTTTCCCTTCCTTAGCTAAAAAAATCGGCGCGTTCCAGTGATGTGTATTCAATACACATGTAAAAATGAGCTATTTAAAATAAGAATATTCATAGCCAATCGTTTAAATTGATTAAATTTGAAGTCAAAAGTGATCATTATTGAAATTGAATTGCTGAAAACATGAAAAAACATCAGCCGACGTTCACAAAACGGACACAGAGACCACCTCATATGAATGCCCGCGAGCTACTGAGACGGAACTCGGAACACTAACACTGTGTATGTTATACCTCGAAGGAAGAAACAACTGCGAACTGAGATTCTATTTCTTGCGTTCCCATATACCGAAGTAGAGTGAGAGTGACACGTGAATAGCGTCGCTTCCTCACCCATAGCGGTTTTTAGAATGAATATACCAACGTCACACTCTGGCACACGTTTAATTGTATTGGTGAATTTATTCCCGATTTTCACAAAATATCTCTGATGTGGCCGATAAGTGCTAACTATTATTAATATTATTTTTTTCATTCAATGCGTAAATGTATTATAATTGATCAATCTCCAGAATGCAATTGGATAACTCCATGTCTGGTTTTGTGGATATTTTAGTCGTGATATTTGTTTAGGAGGGTACTTCCCGGCGTTTCCTCAATTTAGCTCTTGATTTGAATACCGTTCCCATATACCGAAGTAGAGTGAGAGTGAGACGTGAATAGCATCGCTTCCTCACCCATAGCGGTTTTTAGAATGAATATACCAACGTCACACACTGGCACACGTTTGATTGTATTGGTGAACTTATTCCCGATTTTCACAAAATATCTCTGATGTGGCCGATAAGTGCTAATTATTATTAATATTATTTTTTCATTCAATGCGTAAATGTATTACGGAGGAATACCTAAAATCTGAACCCAGTATTTATTATATTTATAGAGATATCAAAGTTTTTAGAAGCAATGTGTAGGACAGGAAGGGTTAACTTGACAGCCAAGTAGTGTCACATTTTTATTTATTTATTGTATTTAAATGCGTGGCCGTGAGAACTTACATATCCTCATAACATTTTCTCGTGGGGTAAGCACATAGGACAAATCTTCAAGCCATTTTATACATGCCCACCACTCTCGCCTCATCCACATCCAAAAATCGTGTCATACATGCTCTCCCGTTTCTCATACTTGTTACCGTAGACCCTTTTACCAAAAACTTTTAAAACCGTCGACCCCCAAGTTATTTACTTAACTTACTCAAATGATTAAGTTTGTACAGTACTCGATATTAAATGTTTGACTAGATATCAAACGTTTCATTTTAATCACTTGTAATTAAGGATTGAAAAATATAAAAGGACTACGGATTATGGCATTATCTTGTGCAACATTTAATATTGAAATCTGCGCTGACGAAAATTAAAGCAAAAAAATACAAGCTTTTTTTTTTAATTTTTGACATGAAATAAATACGTAAATTCAAGATAAGTATTAATATTCTTAATTAGGTACCTATTGGAATCATAAATATTTAGAAGTAACATCAAATAGCAGTAGTAAGGGGGTCTATTTTTGCTGTCGTCGACCCCCAAATTTTTTTATTGAAACTATCGACCCCTAGAAAAATCAAATCGACCCCAGGGGTTCGATATCGATCACTTTGGGAACTCTTGCATTAAACAGATTTTTACAAAACATCATATTTATATATTATTTTAAATTTAAGTATACAAAACGTTGTTACCGTTCCCTCAGTTAAAATTTCTCGAACTATTGCCGTTTACTCTAGCCTCGGTACTCTTCCGTCGCTCTCCCATTGTTTTAGACAGAAGAACATGAACATGTATGAATATATATCACGCCGGTCACACCCATTACATGGTCAGGCTACATTATAATTCAAATTCGATAACTCCACCTTCAGTAGTATGTCAATGTGATGTTTCGTTACATTCTGATATGTTAAAGATTGTTTCGTTACATTCTTTCGTGTTGTTTTGTTATATTTTGAAATGTTAAAAATTGAATATCAGCCCGGTAGAAATTAAACGACGTTTAAATACTGTTCGATTTATATTATTACAATTAAAATTCGAAAGGTACACAATCAGCAGTATGTCAACTAGTCAATAGAAGACATATTGTTTCAATATATTCTGAAATGTAAAAAACTTAATACCAACCCGGTTGAAATTGAACGTTTAAATATTGTTCGATTTATATTATTACAATTAAAATTCTAAACATACACTCTCAGCAGTATGTCAACTAGAGTCAATAGAAGACGTGTTATTTCGTTATATTCTGAAATGTTAACAATTGAATATTGCGCGGATATCAAGTTTCCTTTAAAAAAAAAGAAAAAACTTGGTTGAAAGTAAACGACATTTAGATGCCGGGCTTTTCCTTTATTTTTAAGATAACCGCATGTTATTGCATTGCAGTTAAGCGAAGCGAAAACCGCCGCTTTTCATTAATAATCTAAATACCCAAGAATTTATGTAAGCGCCATTAAAACTATAAATTCAAGTGAAAAGTTCTTAAAATTCTTTTACCCCTCTTATCTTAAACCTATACAGCATTCCTTTTCCCCCTTTCTCTATCTCATTTCAAGAGATCACGATCTTTTTACCTGAGTTGTGCCAAAGATGATAAAAATGCGCTTTGTTAAGTCTGTCGTCGTATTCCTAAGATTCCTTTATGTCAAATTTTAATTATAAAAGACCATTTCATATACTACTACCTTGATCAAAAAGTTTTAGGACTTCATTCATAAAATCGAAAATACAAGTTTATTCATCAAAATCGATATGGTCCCCTTCAAAGTACTCCCCATCGACTGCAACGCACTTACGCCAGCGCTTGATCCAATCCTCGAAACACCGCTGGTACTCAATTTTCGGTATGTCCATCAAAGCCATCTTCGATTTTTTCATGACATCATCTCGGGTGCTGTAACGCGTTCCGCGAAGCGGTTTTTTAAGTCGGTTGAACAGGAAAAAGTCGCAGGGAGCCAGATTAGGTGAATTCGAAGGCTGCTGGATAGTATTCGTGTTGTTTTTGGACAAAAACTCATGGAAATCATGTCTTTTGCGATTTCAACGCGGTCCTTTTTTGCATAAAATTGAGGTCTTTCAGCACCAGTTTTGCAGCGACACGTCTGAGGCCCAATCACTAACCAAAATGTCTTGAGCGGTTCCATAAGCGATGTTAAAGTCCTTTGCCAGCTCTCTGATGGTCAATTTGCGGTTTTCGGCCAACATTTCTTTGATTTTATCGATGTTTTAATCGGTTTTCGATTGCCACTGCGTTCGTCATCCTCGACCGACTCACGACCCCTTCTGAAGCGTTCGTGCCGCCGAAAAACACTTTTCCAACATTTCCAAGGTCTGCGGACCGTTAAATCTGTTTTTCACACAAAATTTAATGCAAACTCGTGGATGCACAGTTGATGCCATTTTCAAACATGTAAAAAATCTAAAACACGCACAAAGGTAGATGTACTCAGTACAGCATAACTTTTACAAATGTCAAGCTATGACGCTGAAATTTGGAGGGAAGTGTCAATGATAGATGTGGTAACCTAACAAAAAAAAAGAATTCCAATCGGGTGAATGACAGCGCCTCACGGTGGCCGGTCCGAAAACTTTTTGATCAAGGTAGTATGTATTACGGTTTTTAAAAGCAGACTCTCCATAACGGCGTTTTAACTCGGGATTCGAACACACTATTACTGACATTAAAATATATAACAAAATATACTATAGATGGATGCGGTCATTTGATTAGGCGCTTCCACGTATCTGCGTATGTTTAGAAAAACATATTTGGTAAGAAAACCGCAAAAAACTTACCAAGGAAAATAAAGAAACATGATTGGGAATGTTTGTAAACTTATGGCTGATGTGTTAAGTTTGTGAGATAAAAAACACGCTCAGGTGGTCTGGGAATGTGGAACGAATGAATGAAGAAATACCAACAAAACATATATACAGTGTAAATGTGAGTGGAAGACGGAGTAGAGGAAGACCAAAAAAATAATGGTTGGAGCAAGTGAATGTGAATGACGACCTCCGTGGCCTGGTGGTAAGACACTTGTCTGCCGATCCTGAGGTTGCGGGTTTCATCCCCGCTGGAACCCAATTTTATTTTAAAAGTGATTCCAGTCTGGTTTTCATTTAGGTCCCATTAAAGCATCTTTCTGGTTGGTTGGAAGAGATTGCCACATGGCAATTAACTCGCCAAGTTAAATTTTAAAAAAAAAGTTTTTTTGAAAGGAAATGTAAAAAGCCAGAATAATCGTAGGAGTTGTATAAATGTAGAATAGGGGGAATAGGAAAGTCTGGCGCTCTCTCCTCTCTGCCTACTCCGAAATGGAAAAGGTATGATGGTATGTAATAAATTAAGAAATGAATGTTTTTGAAAGAATGAAATGTTAAAAGTCAGAAAAATTGTAGGAGTTGTACGAAAAGGTTTATGAATGTAGTAGAGGCGGAATAGGAAAGCATGGCGTTTCTTCGTCTCTGCCTTCTTCGAAATGGAAAAGGCGTGATGGTATGTACGTAATTAGTTATGTCAGTACATTGTCCTGAGTGCAAAACGTCTTATCTGTTCTTAGAAGAAAAATAAATGATTTATCCATCAAATATAAAATAAATATCAACTCATACAGACAATGGAATCACTACCCGAGGTGACAATTCGCTATAAAACTGTCTGCCCGCGATTATGTTGAGTCAGGGACAGACGAGTGTAACGCGACGGCATACCGTACGTAACATAACGATAACATACTCGTGCAGTACTTACTTGTTGGTTGGAATTAATCATATAGAGGCCCAAATCACTAACCAAAATGTATTGAGCGGATCCATAAGCGATGTTCAAGTCCTCTACCAGCTCTCTAATGGTCAATTTGCGGTTTTCGGCCAACATTTCTTTGATTTTATCGATGTTTTCATCGGTTTTCGACTGGTCACTGCGTTCGTCACCCTCGACCGACTCACGACCACTTCTGAAGCGTTCGTGCCACCGAAAAACACTTCTCCAACATTTCCAAGGTCTGCGGACCGTTAAATCCGTTTTTCACACAAAATTTAATGCAAACTCGTTGATGCACAGTTGATGCCATTGTCAAACTTGTAAAAACACGCACAAAGGTAGATGTACTCAGTACAACGTAACTTTTACAAATGTCAAGCTATGACGCTGAAATTTGGAGGGAAGTGTCAATGATAGATGTGGTAACCTAACAAAAAAAAAAGAATTCCAATCGGGTGACTAAAGAAATGCTATATAGCAATAATCCCACCAGATGCATGTTTGGCCTGAATGACGAAATAAAAAAGAGAGAATAAAGTGGACACAAAAGCACGGCATGCAAGGTTAACGTGGTTGGATCAAGTGGGTCACATTTTGAAAGAGAAATTGAGAAGCTAAGTGCCAACATTGATGTATAGGAGTGAAAAGAGGACGTGGAAAAAGACTGAAGAGCCGAATAAATGCTGTAGAATTACGTGCATTGAGAAGAGTGACAATTTATGACAGAAAACGAAATGAAGTGATTGGTGATGTTATATGTGAAGTTAAGAAAGATTAAAATTCCGCTAAAATAATTTGAGCATATGGAACGAATGAATGAAGATTAAGAAAACAGATATATAGTGGAAATGTGAGTAGAAGGCGTGTGAGAGGAAGACCAAGAAAGTATGATTGAATCAATTGAATTATATTCTGAAAGAAGGAAACGTAGAACGTCAGAGAAATCGTAGGTGTATAAGAAGGTATGTAGAAGAGACTAAGGAGGTGTATCGAGATATAAGTATGCCGCTGTGTCCTCTATGCCTACCCCAACCGCAAATGGTGAAATAATATGTATGTATGTTAGTGAGAAGTAAAAACAGTTATAGAAGGTGCATGCTGAGATGTATGCATGTGGAGTAAGTTGTATTTAAGAAAAGTGTGAGGATATTTAAATAAATAAAAATAGGTTTATTGATAGCAACATAGTATGTACTATACCCGTCGATAAGTAATACACATCGTTTGCAGAGCGTCGTCTCTGTCGCACGATGTGCTAACAGTCTGGTCCGGTAACGACTGACAAACCGCGACGGAACACGTGTATGAATGACAGAGACGACGCTCTACAAACGATGTGTATTACTTACCGTACATACGTGTATATAAATACATTTCGAAATCGCACATATGGTATATCTTAAGATAAATAGCAGAGAATACATTTAAGAAAGATGCTATGAAAAGGCCTGGGCTCATCTCATAACATTCCCCCGGTCGAGTTACATACACCCCACCAATATAGGGCGAGCCATGCCGTGATGACATAAGATGTTATCAGTCCTTGTACACGTAGATTAATAAAAATGTTTTTTCTATGTCTACCCTACACCTCATTATTGCTGGGCCTCGCAGTCGAGGATCCCCTCGCCACTCCAACGTCAGTCCTGAACCGTTCTCCCACGTCGATCGTGTGATTTTCTGTGAGAGAACAGCCCGATCCTGGATGCGCACTCCCTTCCGCAAATGTCACAGATATATGGACCCTGCTGAGCCACCTGGCCATGTTGACGCATGTTCGCAGCGCGCAGACTGTTTCTCATACGTCTAGCCACTGAGACGTCATCAGCCCGAGAACATACGGCTCTCCATCCCTCATGGTCCCGAGCCACCTGCTCCTAGTCCTCAGGCACCCCGCACAAAGTAAGCGACTCTCGCAGACTGTCCTTATAGCGCTTCCTCTGCCCACCAACTCTTCGCTTGCCCACCACTTCCCCGTTCAAGACGCGTTTTGGGAGTCTGTGATCGCCCATGCGTATCACATGCCCGGTCCACCGCAATTTCGCCTAAACCCTACACCTACAAGGGATACGGTATGATGATGTATAAAGTGGTCATACCAAAAACTGATAATCGTTACAGAATAACGATACGCATTGCTATCACAGCCCTGACGCGTACGTATAAAGACGTTTGTAAGTAAGTAATGGCATTTGTGGAAGTGTGTAGTGAATAAGATAGTGGGGCGCGCGCAGCTGCGAGGCGGAGTAGGGCAACATGGGAAGAGGGGGGTTTCATTCATAAGCGGCTGCAGTGTTCAGGGCTGACACTTCTACGAGTTAAATACTTATCCAGTTCTTCCGAGAAACAGCCCTGGATTCTTTGTTCTCAGACAACTGAAGACGACCAGAAAGTCCATCGCAAAAGACGGCAATGAATGCATTATTCGTATCGCATCTTGACAACTGCAATTAATCGTATACAACGGAAGTTTTTATGGTTTATAAACAAAATGCAGATTTTAAAAACTGAATATGGTATATTGTTGGACGTGACGAGTCTTTTTATTGCAGTATGAAAAAGAATCCTCCTTGGCTGATATTCTTCCTTACGAATTAAGCTAATTAAAAGCAGATTCTTATTGTGTAACAGGAGAAATCCGTGCAAAAGTGAATAATTTATTTGTTTAAAAACTCACATTACTAAAAATGCTTTATTTAAAAACATTTTCGGAAATCTAGAAAACACTATCTGATCACCTGTTCAAAAGGGACAGTCCGCGTGACAAAAAGACCACAAAAATGGATCTAGCGGGACGATTCTCGGCCGCGGGGTACAGTTTCACTATGCCTGATTTAATACATCAACTTCACACTTAAAGAACACGTAAACAGGGCAATTTTTCTACTTTATTCCATTTACAGGCGCTTATGTATAGTACTGTAGTATACAATACACCATAACGGGTTTACTGTCATGTTGCAATTTCTTCCAACCAACCAGAAAGGTGTTTAACAAAAATCAAATTCGCAATCTGGAGGTTGCGAATTTGATTTTTGGCTGGATGACTTTTCGAAATATTATTTAAAATGTTATTAAAAAATCGGAACATTTTACTGTTTTGATTAATCTAAAACCCGGATAATTAGGACATTTTACTGTTCAGATTAATCTAAAACCCGGATAATCGAAACATTTTACTATCCTGATTAATCTAAAACCCGAATAATCAGGACATTTCACTGTTTTGATTAATCTAAAACCCGGAAAATCAGGACATTTTACGGTCCTGATTAATCTAAAACCCGGATAATCGGAACATTTTACTGTCCTGATTCATCTAAAACCCGAATAATCAGGACTTTTTACTGCCCTGATTAATCTCTAAAACCCGGATAGTCAGGACATTTTACTGTCCTGATTAATCTAAAACCTGGATAATCCAAACATTTTGCTGTCCTGATTAATCTCAAACCCGGAAAATCGAAACATTTTATTGCCCTGATTCACCTAAAACTAGGATAATCGGAACATTTTACTGTCCTGATTAATCTAAAACCCGTAACATTTTACTGTCCTGATTAATCTAACATCCAGATAATCGGAACATTTTAATGTAATAATTAATCTAAAACCCGAATAATCTTAACATTTTACTGTCCTGATTAATCTTAAACTCGGATAATCGAAACATTTTACTGTCCTGATTAATCTAAAACCCATATAATCGAAAGTCTACTTGTAATAACACACAGATATAGAAATGCATTTTAGACAAATGAGAATCAAAAAAACTTTTAATAAGGCGCTTTTTTGGGTTGCTGAAAATTTATAAGCAGTTTATAAGATACAGAAAACATAAATTCAGATTTAATAAAGCCTAAACGTGACAACAGTCCAGATGTAAATCCATCAGGAATCAAATCTGTGGCGCCAGCTTGCTTAGAATGAATGCTGTCAGTCAACGGTCGTGGATTTCCAAAGATGATAAGAAATAAGACAGCCAATATATTTTACCACAGTTTCGTTATATACAGTAGAACCTGGCGGGTTTATTGCTAAGGGGCAATCTCTTACAACCGACCAGAAAGTGAAAAAAAAAAGCAAGATGCGAAATTTGAAAACCAGGCCGTAACCGTTTTTAAAATGAATCGGGTTCCAACGGGAATCGAACGGTTGAAAGACAGACGTTTTATTAACTAGATCAAAAGAGTCGTTACAATTTATAATATGAATCACGACTAAAATGAATCGGGTTCCAACGGGAATCGAACGGTTGAAAGACAGACGTTTTATTAACTAGATCAAAAGAGTCGTTACAATTTATAATATGAATCACGACTAAAAAACTCATATAAATGACAAACACAACTTTTTTAAAACCAGTTTTTTAAGTTATCGCCATATGGAACTTGTGTAGTGAGTTGTCTTCTGTATGATGCAGATACTTCTCCATAATTTTGATATCCAACACAGTCGATCCCAGACTTGCGACTATTCGACTAACGAATTACGTCAACTCAATTTTTAGAAGACACGATTTTACTCAAGAAAATGTAGCATGGTCCCTGTGACGTTTGAAATGTCATGTCTCAAAGGGATGGGATAAAATCTTTTTTTTGCAAATCGAATCGTTTTTTTATAAATCGAAAAATTGTTTTTCTCTAAACTGACGTTTTAATTTACATCTCAAATCCATTCTCTGGCACTACCATCGAGAGGAAAGGAAGATGCACTCAGCAGACACACATGACACGCATGGCCTCTTTCGCCCAAAGGCAATATGCTTATTTGGCTCCCATTACATACAATGACGTGCCGACTTCAATAAAGGTAAAGGTAGGAAAACCATTTCGACAGTCGATCGGATCCTGGTTGTTATTGCGACAGGATTTTGAGTACTTGGGCTTTCAGGATAAATGACGAGTGGAAAGGATTTGTGTGAGTTCGTGAGTGTGGGTTTCTTCGTGTTGTTTTAATTTTGGTTGTTTTTGTATTTGTGTTTCTGTGTATTTTTTGTTTTAATTTTAGTTTTTATTTTTATGATTGTGTGCGGTATATTGTGGGATGAATATTTTTGGTCCTTCTGGAGTGATGATGTGTGAGGAGTTGAATTTCGCAAGATGTTTCCAGTGTAGTTGAGTGTCACTGTTTGTCAGGTTGATGAGAGCGTGCAACGGGGTTTTGTTTTTGTGTAATCAAAAATCGGTAAGAAGTATCGATTTATTTTTCTCATGCTAAATACCTTCAGTGAGATACAGGCAAAAGCCTAGTTTACTGGGGATACGACAAATGAAAGGCAACAAACCCAGATCCATTAAAATTGTATGTACAAATCAAATTACCTGTTGTTTTTTCGCAAATTGTGTATATTTCTTGTCATGTGTAATAATAAATAAATAAATAAAATTAAAAAAACTAATTTTCATTATACTGACTTTCCAATGGATTGTATGATTTGTATCTATATTTAAATAAGCGAAGATCCACTATGAATCAATACCAATTACGAACATTTAATTTTATGTTTAAAAAAAATCGAAAATCCAATAATCGTATACCCCATCCCTAGACAATGCAGACTAACGTAGTGACTTTTGACGAACGTCGCCAAATATTATTTGATTTTAATAACCTGACACATTTTTACTAATTTGTAAGATGTATTAATTTGTCATTGTTGTTAGTTTTATGTAATGTATTTACCTAAATAACTTGCTATTTATTAGAATCGAGGCTTATATTAAAGTTGATAAAATAATTAAAATTACTGAACGTCGTTACAAGGTTGTATTGAGACAAATTTGTGAAACGTCGCAGAGACCATGCTACATTTTCTTTAGTATAGCAGGTCTGAGAATAGCCTGTACAGTAACACGATGTGTGAGTACTCGAAGTCTGCAGTTGTAAAACAAGTTGACAAGTCGGTGATCGACAGGTCATCTCGCTGTGCAGCTCTGCAACCTGCCGCAGTGAGTGGACCCGTTTCAGACCGCAGCCTGCAATGTGCAGCAGCAACCTGTTCCGATCCGGGACACTCGCCCTCGCCCCTATTAGGCTTCTTCTCGGTCATATCTGACTGTGGTTTTCACTCACACGGCTTGGGTAACCTCAAACTCTAAGACGAAGCACGAATGAAGTACCTGGGCCCGTTGGATATCGCAAATTTGGATTTAAAAACCTCCGTTTATTTAAAAAATAATTTACTAATAATAAAATGAAAATTTATAGAGCGTCGTTTAACTCTTCCTGTCCTGTGATGTGTAACTAGTACACATTGTTTCTAAAAACTTTAATATTTCTATAAATATAATAAATACTGAGTTCAGATTTTAGGTATTCCTCCGTAATACATTTACCCATTGAATGAAAAAAATAATATTAATAATAATTAGCACTTATCGGCCACATCAGAGATATTTTGTGAAAATCGGGAATAAATTCACCAATAGAATCAAACGTGTGCCATTGTGTGACGTTGGTACATTCATTCTAAAAACCGCTATGGGTGAGGAAGCGACGCTATTCACGTCTCACTCTCACTCTACTTCGGTATATGGGAACGCAAGAAAAAGAATCTCAGTTCGCAGTTGTTTCTTCCTTCGAGGTATAACATACACAGTGTTTCTAAAAACTTTAATATTTCTATAAATATAATAAATATTGGGTTCAGATTTTAGGTATTCCTCCGTAATACATTTACGAATTGAATGAAAATCACCAATACAATCAAACCGGTGCCAGTGTGTGACGTTGGTATATTCATTCTAAAAACCGCTATGGGTGAGGAAGCGACGCTATTCACGTCTGTCTCACTCTACTTCGGTATATGGGAACGGTATTCAAATCAAGAGCTAAATTGAGGAAACGCCGGGAAGTACCCTCCTAAACAAATATCACGACTAAAATATCCACAAAACCAGACATGGAGTTATCCAATTGCATTCTGGAGATTGATCAATTATAACATACAACGATACTGTCGTGAGCAAATGGCTGTTGACACATTTAAACTGTATAAAATGTTTCGTGTTTCTAGCAGGAGTGCGGAAACTAATTTGAATCAATATATCCCGACTCAACGGTACGGCTTATTAATAATATGAAAGAAGTGTTAGTCGTCAGCCAGGGGCAGCGCTTTATAACAGGGGTCGGCAAACTTTTTTCGCTAAGGGCCAAATCGTAAAAATTTTAGTCTCGAAGATATTTATATAGGTAATTCTGCTTATGGTATATAGCAAAAAAATAAGTTTACATTTTTTATTAGTTACTTACAATAGAAACTACTACTATTACTATTTATTACTTACAATAGAAACGAATGAAATATTTACATTTATTATTTAAGGTATTACAGAAACAGGCAAAATGTTCGTATTATTGAACAACAAATGTTACATAATAATATTATAATAAGCTCTACTAATGAGATTAATGTAATTTCTTTTTCTGAGATAACATTTCATCAAACTGGGGTTCTAAGTTAGTATTTCCTATCATCAAAATTTATTGCAAATGACCATCGGTTAATGCAGACCTGTATTGCCATTTTACCTACTTAATTTTTGAACATTTAAATATTTTTGTGTTAACTAATATTTTTAGAAATAAAAATTTTCATCATGACAAAATTAATTTAATTTAAGTATTACAATAAACTTAAACTAACTTCATATCGCCTGTTGAGAATCATAGTGGCGAAACTACAAAAAATAAATTTTCGAGTTAAGTCTTCCAAATGGCGCTAAAATGACTCATTTTTTACGTGCGTAAGTGGCGAAAGTATATTTCAACTCCTTGCCGCTTCAAGGAGGCTGTTGGCTGTTGAGAATCATAGTGGCGAAACTCCAAAAAATATAGTTTCGAGTTAAGACTTCCAAATGACACTAAAATGACTCCTTTTTTACGTGCATAAGTGGCGAAAGTATGATATATTTCAACTCCTTGAAGCGGCAAGGAGTTGAAATATACTTTCGCCACTTACGCACGTAAAAAAGGAGTCATTTTAGTGGCATTTGGAAGTCTTAACTCGAAAATTTATTTTTTGGAGTTTCGCCACTATGATTCTCAACAGGCGATATGTAATAAATAAAACCATATTATACGTAGATAATTTAACTAAAACAATTAAACAAAATAAACACATAATACGTATAAAATATTAAAAATGAGATTGGTTATTAGCTCGCGGACCGGATTATAATAGGCATCGGGCCGGATTTGGCACGCGGGCCGTAGTTTGCCGACCCTTGCTTTTTAACGTCGTAATAATCTATAAATCTACCCTAACATCGGCCATCGAGCCACCCCAAGAACACCTTGATGATTTGTCGAAAAAGGAACTGTTTTCTCTCGTTGTAAAGGTAGTGCATTATATAAATCGGTCCTCGGCACCCATTTCATCAGAGTAGTGCAAGCACCCCGCAGAATGAGGACAGCCCAGCGCTCGCAACTCACGGCCGATGCCCCTAACGAGGATGCCGCAAATTATTCACTTGAAGTCGCAGCGCTTACTCCTGGCGGTCCAGAGTGACCTGGAACAGGTGATGGTGGAGTCGGGTCCAACTTGGCAACCAGCAGGCAGGGAACAGCATGATTTAATATGATAGATGCAGCAGTTCTCTGAACTACGTCAATTCTCAGAACCTAGGAAGAATTTTGTTCTCTATTCATTCTTGAAATTCTTGCGACATTTTAAGAACCATTTATTCCATTCATATATTACATTGTTTCTATCCTAACTTATGGATGGAAAACTTTTTCTTTTGTATGGTAGGTACCCTTCAAAATATCCAAATTGGGGATTTTGATATGCTCGTATTGCAGAGCGTAGTCGGAAGACAATTAGTTATTTGAGCCCAAGTAACCGCAGCTTTAGGTTTACAGCCACTGGAGTAGGCAATGAATACGAAATTCGCTATGCACCTATTGGCAACATTATCGCACGTGAAAAGGCAGTAACACTATTCGTGTGTGAGTGCTATATTTGAGAAATTGTAGCATGGTCCCTGTGACAGTTCACAAATTTGCCCCGATGCAGCCTTGTAACGACGTTCAGTAATTTTAATTATTTTATCAACTTTAATATAAGCCTCGATTCTAATAAATAGCAAGTTATTTAGGTAAATACATTACATAAAACTAACAACAATGACAAATTAATACATCTTGTTACAAATTAGCAAAAAAGTCACTACGTTAGTCTGCATTGGCTAGGGGGATGGGGCATACGATAATTGGATTTTCGTTTTTTTTATACCTAAAATTAAATGTTCGTAATTAGTATTAATTCATAGTGGATCTTGGCCTATTTAAAGATAGACACAAATCATACAATACATTAGAAAGTCAGTATAATGAAAATTAGGAATTAAAACGTTAGTTTAAGAGAAAAACAATTTTTCGATTTATAAAAAAACGATTCGATTTGTAAAAAAAACGAGTTTACCCCATCCCTTTAAGACATGACATTTCAAATGTCACAGGGACAATCCTACATTTTCTCAAGTATAGTATGTTTCCAGGAGAATATGTTTATAATACTGGTAGTTTCTTTTCTGTTACCATCGGGAATCGAACCCGACACCCCTCAGTGGAAGTCAAACGTCTTACCAACTAGACAACAGAGTTTGTTATTAATATTGTTATTTACGATTTAAACTTCAAGATTATCGAAGCTTACTTTTACCTTTTACTTTTTGTTTAAAAAAAATATTGTTAAAAATTTACAAAGTAAAACTCTTAACCCTTCCTATCCTGTGATGTGTAACTAGTACACATTGCTTCTAAAAACTTTAATATATCTATAAATATAATAAATAATGAGTTCAGATTTTAGGTATTCCTCCGTAATACATTTACGCATTGAATGAAAACAATAATATTAATAATAAGTTGCACTTATCGGCCACAACAGAAATATTTTGTGAAAATCGGGAATAAATTCACCAATACAATCAGACGTGTACCAGTGTGTGACGTAGATTCATTCTAAAAAGCCACTATGGGTGCGGAAGCGACGCTATTCACGTCTCACTCTCACTCTACTTCGGTATATGGGAACGCAAGAAATAGAATCTTAGTTCGCTCGCTCCTCTCACTTTAGTAGCTCACGGGCTTTCGTTTGAGCTGGTCGCTTCGCCCGTTTTGTGAACGTCGGCCGATGTTTTTTTCATGTTTTCAGCAATTAAATTTCAATTTTTTTTTTTTTTATTTTATTAGGAAAACATAGTGTTTATGTCGGTATTAAAACTGATATCTATGGGTTTCGAAACACCATTTAACAGTTTTCGCATATGGTTTCAATACACTTAATTATGCTAGGAGATTGGTAAGAAGGTAGTAGGTAGGCTTTAAGTAATGCGAAAATTGTTAACCAGGAGACAGTCAGGGATGAGACAGTCAGAGATCCACACCAAACCAGTTCCCGCATATGCGCAATCTAATCGAGTTCGTAGAAGAGTTAAATAAATCGAATTCCGGGAAGTCTTCCAGGTTGTTTACGAAGTTAGATGCTCTTACAAAGAATGAATTTTATCTGCATTTGGTCGCAATAAAGGGGATGTTCAGCCATTTAGTATGTCTTGCGGAGATTCTGGGGACGTTAAGGTTTATGTTTGAGAGTAATTCTGGGGCATCAATGTGATATTGTGCTATTTTCGTTAATAATATAATATCGGCTAATTTCCGTCTTTCGCGAAGTGGTAGGAGGTGTTGTCGCTTGCATCTGGCCTCGTAATCGTTGTCGTATTCTTTGCATTTAAATTGAAGATACTTGACAAATCTACGTTGGATTGATTCTAGCCTGTTAATATATATATCGTTAATATTATTATCACTTTTTACATCAAATTTAATTAATTTAAGCGATTGGCTATGAATATTATTATTTTTCCGATTTTAAATCGCTCATTTTAACATGTGTATTGAATACACAGCACCGGAACGCGCGGATTTTTTTAGAGTTTAACGTATGATGTTGAAATGCGTGCAATATACACGAGATGACAATGCATGACAGAATACAGAATGAAGTGATCAGGGATGAATGGCAACTTAAGGCTGATGTATAAAGTAATATCAAGAATGCACTCTGAGATGGTTTGGGCATGTAGAGCGAATGAATGAACCAAGTGGAAGATCAAGGATAATATGGTTAGATCAACTGAACGATATGTTGAAAAAAGGAAGCGTAGAAAGTAAAGAAAAATCGTATAGATGTAAAATAGACGAAGGATGTGTGTCGAGATAGGAAAGTCTGGTGCTCTCTCCTTTCTGCTTACCCAACAGGAGAGTATCGTGATAGTACGTTTGTATATTTGACTAAAAATATTAAGCGCCCTTGAGAAGTCTGTTCGTTAAACGCCGCTATAAATCGTTTTTTTTTATTACAAGGCAATCCACCCACAGCAGAATGATTTGTGCCACCACATCAAAGCCACTAAAGCAAAATTATATGAGATACTCGTAATATAATTAAAGAAATTTTAAAAATATATCGTATATTATTTAAAGCTTCAACTCATTAAACTTTAAGAGTTTAACAAGAGTGAAAAAGTTCTTGAAACAAAGTTGAAATGGGACATTCATTGGACGTTGGTAAAGATATGACACTTAGGCCTCGGCCACATAGAAAGGAGCCTCGCTTGATGCTTAGAGCGATGTTGCGAGTTAGGCGACATATCCTAGCGAACCAACGTACCGCATACTATCGCAGTGGCCACACTGCACGCTTCGCGCCACGTTGCATGACGTTTAGTCATCGAGTGAATCTCCTAGCGAACAGACGTGTTGGTTAATTTACAAGAAGGCGGAAGTTTTAATGACAGCTGTGTATAAAAGGGAGCCTTTGTGGAACTCATCGAGCAAATTATACAAAAATGTACCTGTAATAAAATCACTTTGGAATGAAGTTGCACAGGAAGTAAATAAAGATAATAAGTTATAATGAAATTGGTTAGTTTTGAGAGTGGCATCGTTTGTCGACTGAACCGCTCTCAACTGTCAAATGAATTTGTGCGAAGCACTTTAGCGTGGCCAAGCATGAAGTCAACTAGTATATGAGTCACGTAAAATCTAGCTTAGCACCCAACGAAGCAATTTGGTGTGGCCTCGGCCTAAGTAAATCAAATCTGTCACGTATAAAACAACCGAAAAACACATGATCCATAGCAAGAGTTCCCAAACTTTTTTCAGCCGCAGACCCCTTTACCAAAAACTTTGAAAACCGTCGACCCCCTAGTCATTTACTTTACTTACTCAAATTAATAAGTTTGCACAGTACTCGATATTAAATACTTCACTAGATATCAAACGTTTCATTTTAATCACTTTTAATTAAGGAGTGAAAACGATAAAAGGACTACGGATTATAGCATTATCTTGTGCAACATTTAATATTGAAATCTGCACTGATGAAAATTAAAGCAAAAAAATATGAGCAGTTTTTTTTTATTTTTGAAATTTATGAAATAAACATGTAAATTCAAAATAAGTACAAATATTGACAAATTAGGTACCTATTGGAATGATATATATTTTGAAGTAACAAACAAATAGCAGTAGTAAGGGGGGTCTATTTTTGATGTCGTTGACCCCCAAATTTTTTTATTGAAACTATCGACTCCTAGAAAAATCAAATCGGCCACTTTGAGAACTCTTGATCTATAGTATCATCATCAAAACCACACTCGCTGCCGGGATTCTCACTTTTTTTTCATTTTAAAAGCTTTTTAACAGTAAAATTCATAAAATAAAGTTAAGAATTAGTACGACTTTGAAATGCGTAGGATTATTTCATGGATGACAAAGCTCACCTCAACTTGTTTTGGGGTTCTATTTCCGGTAACATTCCCTCTTCACATAACTGGTCTTTAGAGCTTCCTCTGTCAAAGTATCCGCCTCGCCAGCGATGCCAATCATAGCGTTCGACCCTCTCCATACTCATATCGCATAATCGGTCTCAAGAGGGGCCGGCAGTAAGTTTCGTTTGTCCTTGCTTGTATCACAACTTCCATTCCGAGTTACCAACAGAAGTCAAGTCCATTTATTTTATTATAATTACTATACTCCACCTCAAACCGAATATCTTGCTATCAAATAACAGAATATGTATAAAGGTGTAGCGGGATGCTTAATTTGATACGTCGTGATGATTTTGATTTGTTTGTATTTAAAATAAAATACGTCAATTCAGGAATGCGATAAAAGTGAGAGTGAATAATCGATAAATAGTAAACAGCGATGTATGGTCAAGTGAATAATAACAAGTGCCTTTATTCATCGATAAGTAGGTATATATAGAATTTCAGAACGGGGCGCGTGAATGCGTCCGTGGTATATCTTGATCTCACTCCTGCGCGTGCTGAGGTGGTCGCAAGCGCTGCGGATACTACAGTGGGTAGGATATTTATTGTCGAAACGGCGAGACGGCGTGATATGTTCTCTTTCTACCTTGGAATGCGATGTAAATATTATTTGCGTGTAAACAGTGTTGACGTTTCTGGTATGTGCAATTGTAGATATCCAGAGGTTGATTCATCGGTCGTTGACCCTGCATGTTGACAATATTTTAGGGACGTGGGTACCCCAGAAAGGTATTATATATTACATTAATAAAGATCCAGTACCCGGCGGTAAGTAATATACCTCGGGCTTAAGAAAGAGACTGTCGGCCATAATCGGGCAACTTCGGCATTGTAGAGTGTCGTCTCTGTCATTCATACACGTGTTCGTCGCGATTTGTCAGTTGGGATCAAACGCTCTTGTGCGACAGAGACGACGCTCTACAAAGCCGAAGTTAGCCGATTATTGCCGACTGTCTCTTTCTTAAGCCCGATGTGTATTTCTTACCGCCGGGTAATGTATTATATATTACATTAACGTATTTCATTCCTGTTTTTTTTCCTTTACTCTCCACCATCCCATCCTTTTTCTTTGAATGATATCTCTTTTTTTTTAACCTAGCGAGTGTATTGCCATGTGGCAATCTCTTCCAACCAACGAGAAAGAAGTTTTTATAGGCCATAAGTGTTAACCAGACTGGTATCCTATTTAGACAAATCTGGGCTCCAGCGGGGATCGAACCCGCAACCTCCGGATCGGCAGACTTTGTGGGATTATCTGTCTTTGTGGGGTTTGTGGGCATATGCTAACGTATGTGTCCATGGATTTCGTGGGGATGGATAATCTTTTTCTTTTCAATTTACAGATCGATTGTTAAATTTTTAAAGCTAATCAGTAGAAATTTTGAATTATATAGAATTGTCATTTTTTTTATAGTTTTTTATGTTGTATCATATAATTGCATAACGACTTTAATTTGGTGGCATAAATCATCCTTGTATCGGACGTATGCGTCACCTAAAACATATGATGTATTTGTAATTTATTTTTATCAACACTGTTTATTCCGCTTTTTTGTAACGGTATAACCCTACCGGTTTCAAGGTTTTCACCTCATCTTCAGGGGAGCACAAACAAGACTAAATTCTGTTCGAACTGGTACCGATATACACGCTTCTAACGGTTGGGGACTGAGGGGTGAGGGAGGCATGTGACGATTTCGGCCAAGAGCGGAGAGATTTTTGGGATATAACTGTTCACCAGATGTTCGGATCGATGTACTGACTTAGAAATTTCTAGGGCCTCTAATCTGTCCAATTTATTTCCGTTACTACTAATATGTAAGAATTTGGCATCATCGATAGGAAAAGTATGGTTTTCACGGTGACAATGATTAGCCATTTCAGAATAAATTAGAGGATTTGTTAAGGCGGATTTGCGTTCACGAAATCTCTTTTCAAAAGATCTTCCTGTCTTTCCTACTATATATAGAAATTATATCGGTACCAGTTCGAACAGAATTTAGTCTGGTTTGTGCTCCCCTGAAGATGAGGTGAAAGCCTTGAAACCGGTAGGGTTATACGGTTACAAAAAAGTGGAATAAAGTGTTTGATAAAAATAAATTACAATGTCTTTAAACCTCCACAACATTAATGCCTTAACTATAAACAACATATGATGTATTTGTTTTCCTGTTTGTTTATGTTTTGTATGATATTGGTATTTTTTATGTTGAGGTCCGTGCTGTGTCACGACAGTAAGTGAAATGTTCCTTACACGTGGGCATCGCGAGAGAGTATCAAAAGCCAGCCGGCCCATGCATGCGAAAACTTGCGAGAATTGTGATATCTCACAAGTCATGACGACATGCACGGGCGATAACAGGCGCTTACGATGAGTGAATTGCCGCACATAAGGAGCGCCAAATTACTTGCGACCATCTACTACCTGCTTAAGAGGAATCTCTTCACCCTGCTACCTTTCAACGACCTTTTCACCGTGAGCCGAAATCTCCGAGCATCGAGCAACAGCCATCCACCTATTTCTACAATCTTTGTACCGGTACCGTATAATCCTAGTTTGCATATTTCTACAGTCTTTGTACCGGTACCGTATAATCCTAGTTTACATATTTCTAGTCTTTGTACCGGTACCGTATAATCCTAGTTTGCATATTTCTACAGTCTTTCTACCGGTACCGTATAATCCTATTTTCCATATTTCTAGTCTTTGTACCGGTACCGTATAATCCTAGTTTGCATATTTCTAGTCTTTGTACCGGTACCGTATAATCCTAGTCTGCATATTTTACAGTCTTTGTACCGGTACCGTATAATCCTAGTTAGCATATTTCTAGTATTTGTACCGGTACCGTATAATCCTAGTTTGCATATTTCTACACTCTTTGTACCGGTACCGTATAATCTTAGTTTGCATATTTCTAGTCTTTGTACCGGTACCGTATGATCCTAGTTTCCATATTTCTAGTCTTTGTACCGGTACCGTATAATCCTAGTTTCCATATTTCTAGTATTTGTACCGGTACCGTATAATCCTAGTTTCCATATTTCTAGTATTTGTACCGGTACCGTATAATCCTAGTTTGCATATTTCTAGTCTTTGTACCGGTACCGTATAATCCTAGTTTGCATATTTCTACACTCTTTGTACCGGTACCGTATAATCCTTGTTTGCATATTTCTACAGTCTTTGTACCGGTACCATATAATCCTAGTTTGCATATTTCTAGTCTTTGTACCGGTACCGTATAATCCTAGTTTGCATATTTCTACACTCTTTGTACCGGTACCGTATGATCCTAGTTTCCATATTTCTAGTCTTTGTACCGGTACCGTATAATCCTAGTTTCCATATTTCTAGTATTTGTACCGGTACCGTATAATCCTAGTTTCCATATTTCTAGTATTTGTACCGGTACCGTATAATCCTAGTTTGCATATTTCTAGTCTTTGTACCGGTACCGTATAATCCTAGTTTGCATATTTCTACACTCTTTGTACCGGTACCGTACCGTATAATCCTTGTTTGCATATTTCTACAGTCTTTGTACCGGTACCATATAATCCTAGTTTGCATATTTCTAGTCTTTGTACCGGTACCGTATAATCCTAGTTTGCATATTTATACACTCTTTGTACCGGTACCGTATAATCCTAGTTAGCATATTTCTAGTCTTTGTACCGGTACCGTATAATCCTAGTTTGCATATTTCTACAGTCTTTGTAACGGTACCGTATAATCCTAGTTTGCATATTTAAAAAAAAAATCCAATATTCATTAGAAAAAATAAAAATCAACTAAACTACAGATATTGTTTTCACAACTCCGCGATACTTGGGAATCAATGCCCATTTACAATCAAATCGGATTATCACACTTCTGATCAAAATAACATATTTCTTGATTATTCAACTGAATAATACCAACACGTGAATCACTCAACTCACTGATAATCGATCTCTAGTAATGGCGTATGATTATTATTATCAGTAATTCGGTGGATTGAAGACATATTCATTTTAATGTTGCACTTCTGCAAACACGTTGTCTTTACAGATCAAACCCAAAGATTACTGCCTACTAAAACCGAATTTCCGATTTTGGACTATGCAGACGTATGTTATATGTATAATACTGAGAAACAGCTTGACTAATTAGCTTTTAAGATATTTGTCTAAGATTTATTTTTAATCAAAGAAATTACGATCACTTCATGCCAAAATGAGCTGAATTGGATGAACGTAAGAAATAAACACAAAACTGACACACTGTCGCTACTGTATAGTATTGTATAATATCCTAAACTGCTCAGCCGCCCTCTCTTATCTCGCCAAAAATATTCAGTGTCTTTCCAATCATGGGAATGGACTGCGTTATACTCAAACAATTCTTTATGAATGTCATCCTTAATTGTCCATGCAGTGAGACTCCGGAACTAGTTACAAACCAATATTAGACTCGCTCCGTCATTGGCATGTTTCAAAAAAAGCGACTGAAAAATCTCTTAATTTCCAGTCAGTAATTTATGTGTAATCCTATCGGGGTAAGCAGACAGGGCATAGTGCTATAATTTCCTATCTCGATATACACCCTTAGCCTTTTCTACATCCACACAACTTCTACCTTTTCTCTGACTTTCTAAGTAACCACCTTTCAGAAATCATTCACACGATCCAACCATGCTTTCCTTGGGCTTCCTCTCACACGCCTTCCACGCACTTCTATTATTTTTACACGTCCACGTTTACTGCCATACATCAAAGTAAAAATAAAGAGGTCCTAGGAATCAGAAAGGTGTTTTTTCGCCCTCAAAATTTTGGCCCAGTCACTTCCTTTTCTTTTTTAATATAACACCTTAACCAAAGCATGGTTTAAATTAATTCAGAAGAAACCTGAGATATTTTTTTAATCCACAGGCATTTTTAATTAAAGCTGTTAACGTTGACCCTTCACTTTTTTAGTCACACACCAAGTAATTTGAGACAGCCTGCACCATCCTGCATCGCCACAATGTTCGAAATCATCGTAAATGTCATCATTTTACGGATGAGTGATTCCGAATTACGTAATGTAACAAGGGGATGCTTCTCGACCACTGGACGTTTTAACAAGTCAGTTGTTCATTGTTCTGCGCCGTGATATCCGTTTGGTTTACGGCATAGTTTCCTAAAGTGGGTGTTACCGCCCCCTGTAGGCGAGGGAGACATCTGGGGGGCACTGCTAGCCCCAAGGGTAGTAGCAACTGGACAATAAGAAAACCTTTCAAAATTGGTTACCATAACTTTTTACCATTTGACTATTCAATAGACCACGTCTCTAGATGTCACAATTACTCAAGACTCATTTACTCGTATATCAACCGTTCATAAATGTTGGTCCAACGGTCGTCTAATGCAAGGGTTGTTTTATTTTCCAAGGGAACGTACAAAAGTAAAATGCAAGTTACAAACGATTTATCTAAAAAACAAGACAACAACAACCGAGTGTTAGGCCGTGAGCACACAGGAAGGAGCCTCGCTTGATGCTTAGAGCTATGTTGCGAGTTAGGCGACATATCCTAGCGAACCAACGTACCGCATACTATCGCAGTGGCCACACTTCATGCCACGTTGCATGACGATTAGTCACCGAGTGAATCTCCTAGCGAACAGACGTGTTGGTCAATTTACAAGATGGCGGAAGTTTTAATAACAGCTGTGTATAAAAGGAAACCTTTGTGGAACCCATCGAACAAATTATATTATACAAAATGTAACTGTAATAAAATCACTTAGGAATGAAGTTGCACAGAAAGTAAATAAAGATAAGGTAAGTTGTAATAAAATTGGTTCGTTTTGAGAGTGGCATCATGTATTGACTCAACTGCTCCCGACTGTCAAATGAATTTGTGCGTAGCACTTTGGTGTGGCCATGCATGAAGTCACCTAGTATATGAGTCAAGTGAAATCTAGCTTAGCGCCTAACGAAGCATTTTGGTGTGGCCTGGGCCTTTGCATGTGTGTAGTTCCGCGCAATTTCGACTTACTCGGGGCGGTTTCATATGTTTGCATGTTACTCGTATGTCAAGTTAACAGTATAACACTAGAACAAATTGAGAAGTCATGATTCACTACTAGACTGTTAGGAAGTTGGAAAATTCAAAAATTATAATGAAGCCACAGCAACATTTACAAATTTTCCCGAGAGGGGGGGGGGGATGAAAAAAGGGTGGTGAGCCAAAAAAATTGTGAAATTCTGTTTTATAGCGACAATATCCTTGTAGCGATCCTTACTCCCTGTGATCACAGCGCGAGCCGCTTGTTATTGTTTAGCGAGAACGAGACAGCGACATATCTTCTGCACCTTTCTACACACTCAAAATCATATAAATACGGGACGTGTAACAATAAATATTGTTTAGCGAGAACGAGACAGCGACATATCTTCTGCGCCTTTCTACACACATTCAAAATTGTATAAATATAAGACGTGTAACAATAAATGACCATTCCATATTCGGATTACAAACAACGCTCATCCTGATCATCTTCCCATTCGGGACAACCGTCCCTAAATCCTTATCAGACTGTTGTCGTCAGAATGAAGATTCGCAATTACGCTTAAATATTATAAAATAAAATTGCAAATCAAACGAAGCTAATGCAACTTACTCGTAGACATAAACAAAAAACTAGTAAACCACCCAAGAACAGCAAATACGTGTACATCTATCAACATGAATCGTTATGGACCAGACTTAATGCAATGGTTTTATCAATTTGAGGACTTACCCAGAGATGCTTCAGGATCCGACAGGTCCGAAAGGGAAGGCACCTTCTGCATGGACCGTGGTGCTGCATCGTCGGTTTCCTCGGGTTCGAGTTTGATGACCAGCCCGCCACTCCACTGAAAATTAATAGAAACCGATAAGATATTATTAAAAATTGGGCTAAGCATCGCTCCTTGTGGTACACCCACTAGATTCCTAGAGAGGGTGTGGGCTGAAAAACATCTGGTGTCCCCGTGGCTGGGTTCGCCCTATATTGGTGGGGTGTATTTTGGCCGAGGGGATGCTATTAGATGAGCCCAGACCTTTTGACAGCTTCTGTGTTTGATGTATTGTCTGCAATTTATGTGTTTTAGAAGTGTTATTCAGGTGTGATCTTGTACATACTATGTTGCTGTCAATAAACCTAATATTTATTTATTTATTTATTATTTATTCCAAAACCCTAATTCAGGTAGTCGTCGACTTACGACCTACGCGACTTACGACTGTTCGACTTTACGACCACAATCCGCGATCGGTATTATAAGTTGTTTTTAGTTAAGGCATTAATGTTGTGGAGGTTTAAAGACATTGTAATTTATTTTTATCAAACACTGTTTATTCCACTTTTTTGTAATGGTATAACCCTACGGGTTTCAAGGCTTTCCCCTCATATTTAGGGGAACACAAACAAGGTAGGGTTATACCGTTACAAAAAAATGGAATAAACAGTGTTTGATAAAAATAAATTACTATACAATGGTATTATAAGTATTTTTTAAACCCTTCCGAGATGTCTACAAGGAAAACGTGAATTTCTCAACGTGCCAAGAAACAATGAAAGGCTATTGATTTGAAAACAAAAATGATAGTAATTAAGCAGTACGAAGGAGGAAAAAAAGTATCGACGGGAGCAAATTTTTAATGGGGATGAAACGGAATTATTCTGTAAACGAATGCCAACACGCGTTTACATCCATTTATAAGCCAAAAGCATGCCTGAATCAAAAACTTAAAAAAATAGGCTGACTCTGCTGCTTGGCGGAAACATCGCGGGTTTCAAACTCAAGCCTTTACTAATTTATCAATCAGAAAACACGCGAGCATTAAAAAATGTAAACAAACACACAGTGCCCGTGTACTTTCGTTCCAATCAAAAAAACATGGATGACGAAGACCCTATTTGAAGACTGATTCGTGAATTGTTTTATTCCTCAAGTTCATGAATATTGTGTGGAGTAAAATTCCTTTTAATATTTTGATGCTCTTAGATAATGCACCTGGACATCCACCCAATGTATCTGATCTTCAGCCTAACGTGAAAGTTATTTTTTTGCCGCCAAACACAACTCCACTCATTCAGCCTATGGATCAAGGTTATACTGCTACATTTAAGGCTAACTATCTCAGAATAACTTATAGATGCTGACACAGAGCTATCGTTGCGAGAGTTTAGGAAGCAGTGCGATTTTCTTAGGTGTACCAAAAATATCGCTCCTGCCTGGGAGGCTGTGACAAAGAAGTGCATGAATGGTATCTGGGAAAATTGTGATGAGCGTTACGTAAATACTTGAAGAATTCGATAGTGAACAAGAACTTGAAGTTATAGAAAAAATAGTAAAATTGGTGAAAGATCTGTCTTTAAAGTGTGAGGTAGAGGACATCGAGGAATTACTAGATCATGAGTCTGGAGAACTTACGAATGAAGAACTTATTGAATTGGATGAAGAAAAAGTAGCGAAAGAAGAAAGAAGAGAAGCAGAAAAAGAACAGGAGGAGGAGCCAGAAAGAAAATTCACCGTTAAGAGACTATCCGAAGGTTTACTTATCTTTGGAATAACCTTCTTCCACATTTTGAAGAAATGGACCCAAACATCGAACGATTTGTAAGGATTGAATGGATGGCACACGATGTGGTTCGCTCATGTCGTGAAATATGCGAGGAGAAGAAGAAACAAACAATCTAGACAAACAAACGGACAATAAATTTTTTATATGTATAACATTAACTGTATTTTCATGTTTTATTAATACATATAATATTTAACCAATTTTACTGTAGCATATTTTTTTAATTAATCCTAACAAATGTAAAAATAAAAAACAAAGCAATACGTGAAGATATCCGAAAATCAGGAATGCTAATGATAAAGAAAACAAAGACAAACTAGAAAAATAATAAAAAAAGAAACCTTATAAACGACAGTGGTGATACACAGATTATAATAAGAACATAGAAAACAGTCTTATGTTATGATATCATCACGCACTATAATTCACATGTGTACCGAAATGATTGCATAAACATAAACCGACTTACGACTAGATTAACTTACGACCTGTTTATCAGACCCGATTGTGGTCGTAAGTCGACGACTACCTGTACGTAATTGTAGGGCGCTATAGACTATTGAGGTTCACGATACGCTTCCAGGAACGTCTCTCCTGAGCACCGGTTCGTCATCATTTCACTATTCAGAAAGTCACAGAAGACAAATAGCCAGAATTTTAGATCGCTGCACACATCTTTTACTCGTATTTCATCCACACGCAAACATCTTAACATGCAGTTCCATCAGTTTCCATTTTTTTCTTTCAAAAACTTGATCTGATTATATTTTCCTCGATCTGTCTTCTCACACTCCTTCTACTCTCGTTCATACTATAATTTTGTTTTGTTAGTCTTTTATCATTTATTCTTTGTAAATGCCGTGAATACATCAGTCGATACGTAGATATAAAAAAATCCCAATAGAAAAATAGTCGCTTTAAAAGTCTACACATTTTATTTTTAAAATAATTTTTCAATTACATTCGATATATGTTAGTCACTTGATTGAACGATACAATATAAAATATGCTCATTTTTTTAATATCCAATGATTTTTAATAACGTAAAAGCTTACACGCCTTTTCTGCGACGACCTTTTCAATAGAATTGTGGAATTCCCCAAACAATAAACAACAAACGTGACCATAAATGTGATTAAATTATTCCTGAACAAACTAGCCGTATAAAAAAAATCCCCTCCTGTCAAAATATGAAAATCATAAATCCAATCAATTGATGGAATTCCTCTACTTGGATATTGACGTCAACAATAGATAGTGTTGAATAATATCCAAGAATTATTTATTACATTTCAACCCCATCGAGGGTAGATGGGCGATAAGTAGCGGTCGTCACACGTAGGGTTAATGGAATGATTCAATTATTATTTCATACAAGTTGACAAATCAACACTTTACGGGGTTCCAATATTTATGTAACATATTTATTGAGGGTTTATAAAAAAATATTATTTAATATTGTCGAGGGGGTTGAACACTGGACCATTTAGAATTATAATGAAATACAGGCGGCCCTCGACTTTCACACATTTTACTTCTACACAATTCGCACATTTTAAAACATTCAAATTTTTAAAGATTTTTGTCGATAATGCTAGAAATTGTTCGCTTCCATGCAGTCGCTCCCACTTTTTTGGAAGAACTATAATATATGGAACGCAATAAACAATACTGGAGACTCGTGGGTTGAAATAAAAGAGTCGACAATGAAAGGTTCCTGGAAACAATTATACCCACAAATGATGAGTGATTTTATAAATTCTGAAGAAACTCCGAAAACTATCACAGATTAAATAGTTAGCCTAATGAATGAACTAAACTTGGACGTCAACAACGAAGATGTTAATGAGTTGATTGAATCTCACTCAGTACCTCTGTAGAATGAATATTTAATTGAGCAACAAGAGTTAAATGAAATATACAATCAAAGTCAGGAAGAAGAAGCTGATAAAATCATCAAGACTTTGACAATAAAAAATATGAATGAAGCCTTCATGCATCTTGACAAATTTTTGACTATCATGGAAGAATATGATCCCAATGGAGAACGTATATCTCAAGTACGTAGGGCGAGTGAGAAAAACACATGTTATAGCACTCTTTATCAAGAAAAGAAACAAAAGGGTGGTATTCAACTAACTCTTGACAAGTTTATAAAGAAAACACCTGAAAGAACTTAAACGCGCCTCGTCAACTTAATTATGTATATTGATAAATATTATACAATTTTTTATGTTTTTTTTTAAATCCCTCTTCTTTCGTACATTCAACATTCACACGCATTTTCAGGAACCAATTATGTGCGAAAGTCGAGGGCCGCCTGTAGACTTAAAATTAAAGGAAATATGGAAAAATAGAACATCACGACGAAAACGCGCCCAGTTAGGGCATGTCTTATTCACGTAATATTTATGTAAGGCGCGAAAACATGGACTCTGAAATCCACCGAGAGACGTAGAATAGGTACATTTGAAATACGTGTATGTTGTAATGTAAGTGGAAGTTGTGGTAGGAATACGTAAGAAAGCATGGTTGAATAAGTGTATAATATTTTGAAAGAAGGCAATGTTAAAAGTCAGAGAAATCGTAAGAGCTGTATGAGGTGTATGAATGTAGAAGAGGCGAAAGGAAAGTCTGGTGCTCTCTCCTCATTTACTACCCCGACAAGGAAAAGGCGTGGTGGCATACATGAAGTATTATATTATTTATAGTCAAGACATGAATACTGTTGAGGTTTAAAGACACTGTAATTTGTTTGGTCAAACACTGTTTACACAAGACTCTTGCTTGAGCTCTCCTGATGATGAGAATACTAATGTCAGGAGCTGCACTTAACAACGTAAAAGAGTTTGCCTATCTTGGAAGCAAGATCACATGGGATGGCCGTACAAAAAGAGAGGTTGACAGTCGCATCCACCAAGCAAAACTCGCCTTTAATAAGAAATCAAAGATTTTCGAATCCAACAACATGGACCTAAAGCTACGCAATCAATTGGTCAAAACATATGTGTGGAGTATTTTGATGTATGGTTGCGAGACATGGTGCATAGGCGAAAGGGATCGAAAAAGATTGGAGGCCTTCGAGATGTGGACCTATAGACGAATCCTAAGAATTTTCTGGAGAGACCACATTACAAATGACGAGGTTCTAGAAACCAGGAGCAGGATCGAAGAAACCAGGCACCTGTCAAACACCATATCGAAAAGGTGTTCAGAATGGATGGGTCATATGCTGCGACATGAATATCTCTTGCACAATATACTGCAGGGAATAATTGAGGTATCGATTGGCAGAGGGCCCCCTCGCCGAGAATATCTGCGGTAAATATGCCACAATATGGACTGCACCTCCTATACAGAGCTCAAGAGGATCGCTGAAGACCGAGCGGAGTGGAGGAGGAGATGCAGAGCTTTGTTGCTAACCAATCCCCAGGATTGAAACTGAAGAAGAAGATGATGCGGTGAAAAACTTGACTCCGGTAGGGTTATATAAAGTGGAATTAACAGTGTTTTATGTATTATTATTGTTCCATGTCCATACTTCACTTCCATAGATCTAATATTTCACAATAATTATGAAATCTTGGTAAGAAATATTGTTTTGTAACATATTTGTCTAGTCGAGTTTGTTCCGATAAGAATTGGTAATAATCAACCGAGGGAAGAGAAATATTGAACAAAGCAATAGGAAAACGAAAGCAGCGGATATATCTTCCAAAAATAAGTATTCCTACATCCGGTGGCGCTGCGGAGGAGATACTGCGAGAATACTCCGCTCAGCTCGCCACAGGCACTCTCCTAGTCTATTGTCCCGACGCATCAGGACTAAATTAGGGGGATTACTGCTTCGACGAGAGCCATAATTACTTCGTATTGGTTGTAAATGTTTTACATGTAGCAGAAAGCTACCCATATTGATTTTATTATTGTATGGTGTCCACCTTGATGTATGGAAGTGACATTTGGACTTGGATAAAACAAATGGTATTAAAGAAACAGTAATATAAAACAAATGGTAAAAAATAAGCAGTAATATAAAACAAATGTTATTAAAGAATCAGTAATACAAAACAAATGATATTAAAGAAACATGAACATAAAATAAATTATATTAAAGAAACTAATATAAAACAGATGATAAAAAATAAGCAGTAATACACAACAAATGTTATTAAAGAAACAGTAATATAAAACAAATGATATTAAAGAAACATGAATATAAAATAAATGATATTAAAGAAACAGCAATATAATACAAATGGTATTAAAATAAGCAGAAACATAAAAAAATAATGAAAAAGTCAGATATTACTAGGCCACGGAGGTCGTCGTTATTTACGAGATAGTCGTGTCAATAGGACACTATGTTAAAAGATATACACTAAAATCTAGCAATATATTATCAAAGGTTTCGGCTTGAACTTTGTAAAATTCCTTATTAGAATATTGAACACTAGACACAGAATACGGAATGATTCGGAATTATTCTACATGTTCAAGGGTGTGGGCTGAAAAACATCTGGTGTCCCCGTGGCTGGGCTCGCCCTATATTGGTGAGGTGTATCTTGACCGGGGGATGTTATTAGATGAGCCCAGACCTTTTGATAGCTTGTTTTTCTAATGTATTCTCTTTTTAATGTGTTCTTGAAATATACGAGGCGTATCCAGAAAGTAAGTGTACTGAGGCTCTCACGACCGGATGGATTTTATTTTTCGACATGTTCCCTTTGTTCCCTTCCCCTCTGCAACGAGACCGGTTCGAGGTCAGTACGTTGAGAAGTGTCGACGCGACAACACGTTTCGTGAAAAATGTAAATCCAATCTTCCGCCAAGTGCGAAATACGGGGCGTCATCCGTTATCTCGTTTGGAAGGGAAAACCTCCGGTTGAGGTTTATAATGAGGTGAAAACTGCATATGGTGATAAAGCTATGAATCGTACGAGTGTGTACAAGTGGTGTCGCGAGTTTAAAAACGGTCGTACGTCTGTGCATGATGATCAGAGGAGCGGAAGACCTTCAATTGTGACTGACGAAATTGTTTTGGGACTGTCAAGGCATAATTTTAATTGAATATATGAGACCATCATAATAAATAATATATGAGACCATCAACTCTGCAAGATACTGTGAGACCCTAAAAAAATTGCGGAGGGCGATTCAGAACAAGAGGAGAGGCATGCTGACAAAGGGAGTCTGCCTGCTGCACGACAATGCAAGACGCCAACGAAGGAACTGCTCGCCTCGTTTAAATGGGATGTCCTGAACCATCCCGCGCATTCCCCTGACCTAGCACCTTCAGATTACTATCTCTTTACCTCCCTGAAGCTGCACATGGGTGGATAAAGGTTTTCAACCGACGAGGAGATAAAGGAGGAGGTGGAGAAGTGGACGGAGGGGTTGGCGGGAAACTACTTCGAAAAAGGCATCAAAAAGTTGATACCCGCTTCACCACCTGCATTGAGAGGAATGGCGACTATGTCGAATAGCTTACATATAGTATGTACTACGGTAACCACGTAATTTTTTTGTTTAACCCTTTGGGGCTAGACGGGACTGGAAGTGTCCCACCTTTTTGTTACTTCAATCTGCATGGTGGGACTTTTTTTTATACCACCTCGAAAAATTAAAATTGCTACTGGAATTGAGGTTTTAATTTAGTCCCATCTCTTGAAACTAGTTGATAAGTCCCACCTTATAATTAAAAACCTTAATGACTTTTTGTTTGTTTTTTATTTTTTCTTATTGTATTTCTTTACTAATTAAAATAAACCAAATTTGTTAAAAAATTTAAAATAAAATTTCTGTGCAGCATGGGTTTTTTTATTTGCTAAAATTCCGTGCCGCAGAGTTAAATAAAAAAAATTGTAACCTACAAAAATTCAGTACGCTTACTTTCTGGACTTACCTAGTATATAAATGTATTATGTACATACTATGTTGCTATCAATAAACCTGTATTTATTATTATTATTAATGAAGTAATTAGGGATTAATGTCGAGTCACGATCCCCTTCACCTTACTAACTAGTTCACACAGACATATGTCATATGAGCTGAAAGTAAAATCAGTCACATTATATACTATAATTGCAGACGTTGATATGTAGAAGATATTTCGATTATACAAGTACTGACCGTGTCTTGCAGAGGGCAGAAGGTGACCTTCTTGCGGGCCGGGCGGGCGGTCTTGCCGGAGGAGGTTGTCGGAGGGCCCTCGTAGAAGGCCGCCTCCTCCAGCTCGAAATCCACATCGGGCCCTTCTAACTTCATCCTGGAACATAACAGAAATATATCAATAATTAAAACAGAAAAAAACAAATTGATATCTGGCTTTTAACATTCACTTACAATACATTGATGTGCATGGCAGCGCGGTAATGACTGTCGTGCGGAAGGTCGGCGGTTCGAAACCAGCGCTGTGTTACAGGCATTTTTCTCACCCAGTATTCGGGGGTACAAGAATATCGATGATTTCAGTCATATACGTGCGACCACGTTGAAACTCGTTAAACCAATTTTTGACGGTCGCCATCGAAGGAGAAGAGTCACCGTACACAGCATCCAAGCGCTCATTGATTTCGCTGCGCGATTTCCCTTTCAAAAACAAGAATCGAATCACCGACCGATATTGCTCTTTTTCCATTTTTCTCCAATCCGCGGATTCGCTCGCTTCCACACGCGGTCAAAACAAAACTACACGTCCGATTCGGCTGAAATTTTGACAGTAGCTGTCAACGAGAATGTACTACGCGATAAAAATGCGATAGTGGTGCCATCGGGTGGTGAGGCTAAGTACTTATCGGACCACCCTCGTATATGTTATGTTTATCCGATCGTCTCACTTCAGTGTGCCATCATTTATTTATTTGGGCATTTATTTGGCATTTATTATTTTTGTTAATGTTATTTAAAACGCGTTAATACATTTCTCTAACTCGCTTTCTTTAAACTTCCCAGATTTTGCAATACCATAATTTATACATTATTTATAGTTAAGGCATTAACGTTGTGGAGGTTTAACCCTTTATAGGGCAAGTTTTTATTTTTGAGATATTGAGCTTTTTGTTGAATAAATCATTATTATGTGTATCAAATCAACTTTATTTCTTCGAAAATGTGTTTTAAAAATATTTTTTTTTGGAAATGAGGCGGTCGCATATGAGACCTGTGCCCATTTCAGGGGGTTATGTCAGTGGTCGCAAAGGTGACCGATGAATGTTTAGGTAATAATATCTAAGTTTAAGTTGTATTAGGAAATACAATTTTTATATGAGATATAATAAATGGTGATTTATTTATAATACCTATTTACATATTCCACAATAAATTGACCGGATGTTTAGATCGTTGCTACTGAACATGCACCTAACTTCACGACGATCCGTCTTAAATAAGACCTCTGCCCGTCCACTAAATTTGCCAATTTGACATTTGTGTTACTTAAAAACGTTTCATTAAGAAAATGAATCCTTATAAGTATAACCATAAGGGTGGTCGCATATGCGACCGATTTCTGCTTATGCCCGTTAAAGGGTTAAATACATTGTAATTTGTTTTATCAAACATTGTTTATTCCACTTTTTTATAACGGTATAACCCTACCGGTTTCAAGGCTTTCACCTCATCATCAAGGGAGCACAAACAAGACTGAATTATGTTCGAACTGGTACCGAGATACACGCTTCTAACGGTTGGGGACATTCGGGTTGGGGACTGGGGGCTGAGGGAGGCATGGGACGACCGCGGCGAGCAGCGGAGAGATTCTTGGTATATGATACTCGTATGTGTTTGCCAGATGTTCACCTCGATGCACTGAAAATTCTAAGGCCTCTAATCTGTCCAATTTATTTCCGTTACTACTGATATGTAAGAATTTGGCATCATCGATAGAAAAAGTATGCTTTTCACGGTGACAATGATTAGCCATTTCAGAATAAATTAGAGGATTTGTGTTCACGAAATCTCTTTTCAAAGGATCTTCCTGTCTTTACATATAGAAATGATCACAGTTAGCACATAAAAGTGTATACACACCACTATTGTTAAGTATTCCATTTTTGCCTTTCCCGTTAAATAAGAGTTTCTGGAGATTAAAATTAGTGTAAAAAGCTGGCTTTATGTGACTTGGAATATTTTTTGGTTATTTCGTATGACATGTTTTTTTATAAATAGGACTTTGCTCCATTTATAGGTATGCTTAATTTCTATGCATAAGAAAGAATACGAGAATTGAATTTTGAAAACAAGAGAGCGAGAGAGGAATACTTGGATTCTCTCCGAAAGTAATTCGAAATTTGGACCTCGGTGGGTCCGTGATAAATGAAAAGATGGAAACTATACTGAACGAATTTTAAATACCTAGCTAACAATTTTTGAACCGGTATAAAAGGGGACGATGCATAAATGATATATATAAACAAATTCTATATTTATGAATATATATTTTCATAAATGTAGAATTTGTTTTACTTCCGTGAATATTTCACGGGTTGTAATTAGTTACTAATTAATGTTCTTTTTCTTTTCAATCGTTCAGCCCTACACATTTTGCAGAACGAAAATCAAAATATTCGATACCTGCTATTCGATACATTCGTTTTTTTTTTGAGTTGATAACTTTTCACCACAGTCCATTACTATCGATATTTGGAGTTGGCACCTTTATATGCTAGATCAATTATCTGTTCCTTATAGTGTAGCATCTTGGACTTGGAGCGCAGTTGTGTTAAATAACGGTTTTTTATTTTTTGACCAATTTTACGATTATGCGATTATCGAATAAATTATATTAAGTGTTGCATCACGGAAATATAAAAAATAGCAATATAGCGAGATGTTATGATACGATATGACATAAAATACTTATCTTATTTATTTCCTGAATATTTTTTATCATATTATGTTGTTTTATCAATTCCGCCATATCCTTTGTCTCTCAATAAACATCTGTCAAAAAAAAATAATAGTAACATGTCAATGAATTGTTTCCTTTTGATTTTGTGATCAAATCCATTATCGGTATTGCAACACTGATAGTGGGACGCATTTCGGTAGTTTTTGATCCTGAGCCTCGCTGTCGAAGATTCCCTCGTTAAGTCAAACAAAAAAGTTGTTGAAAGAATATATTATACTTGAGAAATTGTCCCTGTGACAGTTCACAAATTTGCCCCAATACAACCTTGTAACGACGTTCAGTAATTTTAATTATTTTATCAACTTTAATATAAGCCTCGATTCTAATAAATAGCAAGTTATTTAGGTAAATACATTACATAAAACTAACAATAATGACAAATTAATACATCTTGTTACAAATTAGCAAAAATGTGTCAGTTTATTAAAATCAAATAATATTTGGCGACGTTTGTCAAAAGTCACTATGTTAGTCCGCATTGGCTAGGGATGGGGTATACGATAATTGGATTTGTCGATTTTTTTATACCTAAATTTAAATGTTCGTATTTAGTATTAATTCATATTGGATCTTGGCCTATTTAAAGATAGATAGAAATCATACAATACATTAGAAAGTCAGTATAATGAAAATTAGGAATTAAAACGTCAGTTTAGAGAAAAAATCAATTTTTCGATTTATAAAAAAACAATTCGATTTGTCAGACCCGCACTCCTCTATGGCTCCGAATGCTGGACGATGTATTATAACTCTTACTCCAGGCAACTAGAAACTGCTGAAATGCGCATGCTAAGATGGTCAGCTAGTGTGTCCCTAAGAGACAGGAAGGCTAGGTGTTACAGACATCAACAGCAAGATGGAGGAGAGGCGGATGGATTGAGATGGTATGGGCACGTTGGACACAGAGCACCCGATCACATTGTGAACCAGGCAATCTCCACGGATCTTCCTCGAATAACAACCAGAGGAAGACCAAAGAATTCATGGGTCGTGCAAAAAGATAACCTGATGCAGAGGCACGGCCTGGGGGACGTAGTCCGGGACAGAAGAGCACACAACCTGAGGACGAGGAGAGCTGACCCCAACAGTCTTCTTCTATAAGAATAAACCCCGATCAACTCCTGAGCTGAAGGATGAAATTATTCGCGTTATTGGTGAATTAGAACCGCAATTATGCCAAAATGTCATCGAAAATTTTGACAAAAGAGTGGAGCTGCAAGAGGTGGACATTTAGCGAATATTGTTTTTTTTTGTGTTTAAATGTCATACATTAATTATACTTCAATGACCAATAAAAAGTTTTTTAAAATCAAAGCAAAATTGTGTGTTTTATTCAAGGATTAAAAAACCGCTCAATTTGAAAGACTCTTTATTAGTGGAAAAGTTCCAAGAAGAAAGAAGAAACGCAACATTCATTGGGCATGGTCAAGACATGGCTTTTAGTAAATCCATCTAATTGTTAAGTATTAATGAAAAATATCAGTGATTAAGGAATTAATCCACTTTGACACAGACTTGAACCTACGGAAACAAATCATAAAATCCACAAAATAAAGTTTTTAGCATTATTTACTTGTACACAAGGGTTCTTTAAAGAGCCAAAGTTGATAGAGAGTTGCTGACTAATATTAAAATCCGAAAGGCGTCCTACTTGGGGCATGTACTTACAGGAGAAAAGTACAAATTACTGCACCTCATCATCCAAGGCAAAATAGAAGGCCGAAGAGGTGTTGGCAGGAGGTAAATCTCCTGGCTCCGCAATATAAGGGGCATAAGGAGCGTTGGAGATCTTTTTCGAGCTGCCGGGGACAAGATATTCAACGTTGGGGGCACCTGACATAACACTGAGAAGCAGAAGATTTATTGTAGTTGCTGGACTTCGTAGTCGAAGATCCTTTCGCCATTCCAACGTCAATTCAGTTAGAAGCGAAACTGTGTTGTTAAGTTTGTATTTTTTTTAAGTGAACGAGCCATTTCACACCAGCAAACTCACCGGCCAAACCACTATACTAGATAGAGGACACATAAAGTGAAACGATCAGAGCATACTGGAATGTTTTATTTTATCTATTTTTGATAAAATAGATATGACCGAAGTCATAGGTATTCTAATACCCCCGAATACTAAGCGGAAAAAATGCGTTATTCAAGGGGAATAGCACAGTCTGAAATCGAACCGGCAACCTTACGCACGTAAGTCCAGTGCATTACCGCGTGGTCATACATATCATAGATCATTAAATATTGCTATCGATAAACTCTGTCGCCTGGTTGGTAAGACGCCTGTTTCCAACCTGGGGATTGGAAGTTCGATTCACGTTGGTACCATTATTTGAAAAAGAATTTAATTCTTATTTCGTACGAATGTGTTGGCAACATTATCGCTCAACGTGTGCGAATATTGCAACTTTTTTTACCAGACGACTTTTTTTTGGGTATCATCAGGAAACGAACCAGAAATCCCCGGGTTAAGGTCAAGAATATTACCACTAGGCTACGGTGACTTACTTGATTTCTTTTATGACAAAGGTTTTTAAAGTGTGCGCCTCAACGCTCTGGGGCTACGCTATTTTATCCCAGGGGCGCGACAGGATATTCGAATATTTTAATAATTGTTTATTACAGTGCTGTCTGGAGAAAGTTTATGTCATTTTTGTTGTTATTTGGATTTGATAAGAAATATGTTAAACAAGGCTGATATGAAAACAGTCAAGAAACACCGATTTCATGAGATTTTTAGATCGTGTCTAACAGCCTTAAGAATAAGAAATAGAAATAGTATTTAGCAGCTAGGGAGTTACCCCAATTGATCAGAACCCTTAGACCTCGGCCACACAGGTAGGAGTCTCGCTTGGTTTTTAGAGCAACGCTGCGAGCTAGGTGACATATCCTAGCCAACCAACGCACCCCACACTACATGCCATGCTACGTGACTATTATAGTCACTTAGTCTATGTCATGTAGCACCTAGCGAAGCACTTCGGTGTGGCCTTAGCCTTAGATTTTGCTAGGACATTTCCGTTGATAATTTCATTCTAAACGTGCTGAATGTATATTTCTATAAAAGGTAATAGTTTAGTCCATTTTTCGGTCATTGGTTATCCCCCAATTGCTTGAGAATTTTTTTGGAGTCATTTTGAAGACGGTACAAAATAAAATGATTTCTTTTTGCATGCCTTTTTGTTACCATGAAGGAAAAATGTAACACAAACCAAAAATATATAATCAATGTATTGCGATGATGCAGTAAGCGATCGTGTACACTTGGTGCTTAGAGCTACGCTGCGAGCTAGGTGACATATCCTAGCGAACCAACGCACCCCACACTGCACGTTTCGCGCCATGCTACGTGAGTATTATAGTGACTTAGTCTATTAATCATGAAGCACCTAGCGAAGCCCTTAGGTGTTTCCTTAGCCTTAGATTTTGCTAGGACAACATTTCCGTTGATAATTTCATTCTAAACGTGCTGAATGTATATTTCTATAAAAGGTAATAGTTTAGTGCATTTTTCGGTCATTGGTTACCCCCCAATTGCTTGAGAGATTTTTTGGAGTCATTTTGAAGACGGTACAAAATAAAATTATTTTTTTTCAATGCCTTTTTGTTACCATAAAGGAAAAATGTAACACAAACCAAAAAAATATATTCAATGTATTGGGATGATGCAGAAAGCGAACGTGTACACGAGGGTTTGAATTTGACTTAAAATTACGATATAACTTTCTGGACAACTTGTTACAAGTCATAAATTGACGTAAACTGTTAGTTAGTGTCAATAACCATACGGAACTTAACGATTATTAAAAAAGTTAAATATTGACTGAGTGTTAGCTAAGAAAACAACACTTTTTCCGAGTCAATGGTGAGACAATACAAGAAAACTCGGTGTTTGCTTTCATTTTGTATATTCACACTTCTAGGAAGTGTGACGCGAGGCGTAGATTGTCTGAAGTATTCATCAAACGAAAATACCGACATAACGCATCAATACGAAAGACTTAGATCTGCTTTCAAGAAATAAATACCGTTTTAACCCTTCCTGTCCTGTGACGTGTAACAAGTACACATTGCTTCTTAAAACTTTAATATCTCTATAAATACTATATAATCAATACTGGGTTCAGATTTTAGATATTCCTCCGTAATACATTTACGCATTGAATGAAAAAAATAATATTCATAATAATTAGCACTTATCGGCCACATCAGAGATATTTTGTGAAAATCTGGAATAAATTCACCAATACAATCAAACGTGTACCAGTGTGTGACGTAGATATATTCTCACTCTACTTATAGTCCTTTTCCCTTCCGGTGCTAAAAAAATTCACGCGTTCCGTTGCTGTGTATTCAATACACATGTAAAAATGAGCGATTTAAAATCGAAAAAATAAGAATATTCATAGCCAATCGCTTAAATTAATTGAATTTGAAGTCAAAATTGATAATAACTGAAATTTAATTGCTGAAAACATGAAAACATCGGACGAAGTTCACAAAACGGGCGAAACGACCACCTCGAACGAAAGCCCGCTGGCTACTGAACGAGAGAAGCGAGCGAACTGAAATTCTATTTCTTGCGTTCCCATATACCGAAGTACAGTGAAACGTGAATAGCGTCGTTTCCTCACCCATAGCGGTTTTTAGAATGAATATACCTACGCCACACACTGGCACACGTTTGATTGTATTGGTGAATTTATTCCCGATTTTCACAAAAAGCTCTGATGTGGCCGATAAGTGCTAATTACAAGTATTATTGTATTAATATTATTTTTTTCATTCAATGCGTAAATGTATTACCGAGGAATACCTAAAATCTAAAGCCAGTATTTATTATATTTATAGAGATATTAAAGTTTTTAGAAGCAATGTGTACTAGTTACACATCACAGGGAGGGAAGGGATAATGAGGTTTTTAGTGAAAACCAGACTGGAATCCTTTTTTAAAAAATCTGAGTTTCAGTGTGATCTGAACCAGCAATTTTCAACCAGACTGATTCACTTTTTTTTTTGAGCACCATCAGAAAGCGAACCCGAAACCGGTTGGGAATGAAGCGTCTTACGAACTTACTTATTTTCGAAAGAATGGCATGTCAAAGGTTTTCGAAACTGTAGCGTGTTAAAAATAATTTGGATGTTGGATCGTGTTTATGTGATATGGTAAATGATATTTTGGAATATTTATTTATTTATTTAACACTTTTATTGTAAATACAATCTGGCGGGCTTATTGCCAGGCGGCAATCTCTTCCAACTAACCAGCAACACATACGTGAGCACATGCCCACGAGCCCCCACAAAGACGGACAATCACCCGAACATTATTTTTGATATAAAGTGAGATATCATCAATCAAAAGGAAAGGAAGGGATGGTGGAGAGGAAAGGAAAAGAAAAATCAGGAATGAAACACGTTATTTTGCTGACTAGAAATTAAGTTTTTTCAGTCGCTTCTTAAAGCATGCCTAGGACGGAGCGAGTCTTATATTGGTTTGTAACTGATTCCAGAGTCTCACTGCATGGACAGTAAAGGACGACGTAAAGAAAGAGGGGCGGTGAACTGAAAATGCCAATAAACAATATCTGTTTGAGCGTAGCGCTAATCCATGATTGAAAAGACGCTGAAAATTTTTGGCGAGATAAGAGGGGGCGGATAAATAAATATAAAAAAATTATACGAGTTTTATAAGAAGATATACAGGTGTAGAGGAGGCAAAAGATGTGTAAGTGAAAAGTAAAATTTGGATCTCTACCCTCTTGTCTCCCCTGACAGGGAAATGGCGTGATGTTATCGATCGATAGGCTATCCCTCGTGATTGAGTATGATTGTAAACGATCTTGTGGATGGAAGACGACTGTCTGTGTATTCGTTTATTGTGTGCATGCTGTTGTATTTCAGCAATTACACATTCTTTCAGATCAACCCAAAGTTCAGGTAGCAAGATTAAACTTTCCAGACGATCGGTAGGTTTAATCTGCTGCAGCCATTCATTAGGTAGTTTTATATAGCACTATTTTTGTGTTCCGAAATGGAAAAGGAGTTCATCAAGGAGATACTATTTCCTCAAAATTATTCACAGCTACACTTGAATATGTCTTTGTTAAACTGGAATGGAATAGATAAGGCGTGACGATTAATGGAAAATACCTGAGCCAATTGAGATTTGCAGACGATATCGTTATATTCTCAAAAAACCTGAATGATCGTCAACACTAACTGCAGGAATTGGCAGAGGGCAGTAAAGAAGTTGGTTTAAAAATGAATATATCAAAAACCAAATATATGATGAACTGCTTTGCTACCTCAAAACCAATAATTGTAGATAGAAAGCCGCTGGAACTTGTCCAGCAATATGTGTTTTTGGGCCGACTCATCTCCTTTGTAGGTGGCATATCGGAGGAAATAGTACGAAGAACAAAGCTAGCTTGGAGCTCATTTGGACGTTTGAACAAAATCTTCAAAAGTAATCTCCCAATATCTTTGAAGCAAAGGGTCTACAACCAGTGTATTATCCCAGTACTTACGTATGGCTGCAAGACATAGACGCTCACAGTAAAGAACACACAAAAGCTCCAGACCGCGCAAAGGGGTACGGAGAGATGCATGTTGGGATATACTAAAAGATACCGTAAACGAACCACCTGAATTCGTAATATAACAAAGGTAGAAGACGTTATATAAAGGTGTGCAAGAAGATGAAGTGGCAATGGGCAGGAAACGTAGCCAGAATGTCAGACTCCCGATGAAAATCCGAAATAATCCAAAGGTACCCAAGAGGCATACGGAGGCCCAGAATAAGACCGGAGGTACGTTGGATAGATGAAATCAGGAAACATGGCAGCATCACATGGCATCAACGAGCAAAATATCTAACTATTTGGAGTCAACCCTGGTTGACAATGATGATGATGATGAATATATTATACGTACTTGTTTCTCTCTCCATTTTTCTATATATCGCTCGTCACAAGATAGCATTTAGAGACATTATTAAAAGAACCAGATAACGTTCCTCATATTTACACAAAGATTTTTTATATCTTTCCGCGGACTACAAGTATTACTCACTCGAACTTCGCAGAATTACCGATTTAGAACTATTGAGTTTGTTTACCCAACAATATGTTACAAAACACGACTGGGTATAATAAAATATTTATATATGTGAATAATACAAACCCATACAGAGTGACGCGATGTATTACAACTAACTCACAACAGGTAGGTTGGATCCTTGAAACATATTCATATATCCATAAATGACTTATGAATAGGACACTAAAACGTATAATCCAACAGTACACAATCAAATTCTGCTAAGATGTTAGTCCACAACAGTATTTTTGTACTAAATGTACGGGATATAAACGTGGACGTGGAAAAATACTAAAATTAACCGAACAAATGCTGTAGAAATGCGTGCACTGAGAAAATAATACTTTTGGCGACAATTTATGATAGAATACGTGATTAGGAATGTTTTATCAAACCCTGTTTATTTCACTTTTTGTAACGGTATAACCCTACCGTTTTCAAGGCTTTCACATCATCATCAGTGGAGCACACACAAATCTAGAACTAACGAATGAAGACTAAGAAAATAAATACACAGTGAAAATATGACTGGGTGGCGTTGCAGAGGAAGACAAAGGATATGATATTTTGAAAGAACGAGGCAGAGGAAGACAAATGATATTTTGAAACAACGAGGCAGAGGAAGACAAATGATATTTTGAAAGAACGAGGCAGAGGAAGACAAATAATATTTTGAAAGAACGTGGCAGAGGAAGACAAAGGACAGTATGATATTTTGAAAGAACGAAACGTGGAAAGTCAGAGAAATCGTACGACTCTTTTTAAACATTTTTGCATGGATTTCTCCTGTTACACAAAGAGGGTCTGCTTCTAGTTAGCTTATTCGTTAGGAATAATATCAGCCAGGATTCTTCTCATACTGCTAGACGGTACCGAGAATATATCAACAGTGTCATTCAGTTGGTTCAATATCTCTATACCACGCGTGACTGAGTGTTTAGCCATGATATTCATTCTGTAAGTTGTATGTAGTATGTATGTCTACACACACATAACATAGAAGAAGAGGCGAAGGACGTGTCGAGACAGAAGTGTCTGACCGTCTGTCTTCTCTGCCTACGCCGACAGGAAAATGGCGCGATGGTATTATGTATGTAGATGACATAAGCTTATATTTCGTAATTAAATATCACCTCACAATCGTTCTGTTTCATCGTAATTAGCTAGCCTGATGTACAATGTTCCAATTCTTGTTTTATGTAAGCGTTGTTCCACTAAAAACAAATTTTAATTCTTTACCACTATAAGATTTAGGACTATGCGGACGTCTGTTACTTGGATGTTACAGAGGAACAGCTGGACAAATTACAGCGTCTTCAAAATGTGTGTCTAAGATTTATTTTCATCCTACGAAAGTACGATCATATAACTTCATACCAGAATGCATTGACATGGTTGAATGTTAGAAATAGATTCACATACTGTATCTATTTTATAATATCCTTAACTGTACCACAGCTCCCTCTTATCTCGCCGAAAAAAGGTCGATATATCCAAAACTGACTGGTCAAGGAAAACCCCCAAGATTTGTTTTGACACTAGTGCAGTGCATATCAAACAAGAGGGCGCGGCCTCTTAGGAGATTGTGGAGTTCCTGTCAAATTGAAAAATAAGCTAATCTATCTGCTATCTGTCTGCTAATATTTATAAATTATTTAAATTTGTTACTGCCAATTAATAATTTCAACACTGTACCATATATTGATTGGTTATGTAAAAATATGCAATCACACCATTCTCATTAAAATGTTTTTTGTAGGCTACAGCTGTATAAGCTGAGTTTGTTATATTTCATTTGATTTTTGCTTTATAAGAATGTTAATTGTGTGATATATTATATTAACTAAAATTTATTGCAAATACAATCTGGCGGGCTTATTGCCAGGAGGCCATCTCTTCCAGCCAACCAGACAAAAGTAAATAAAGCAAGTTACGTGGTCGCGTTAATCATTCAAATGACTATCCATCCCCACGAAACCCATGAACACATACGTGAGCATATGCCCACGAACCCCACAAAGACGGACAATCACCCGAACATTATTTTTTATATAAAGTGAGATATCATCAATCAAAAGGAAAGGAAGGGATGGTGGAGAGGAAAGGAAAAGAAAAATCAGGAATGAAACACGTTATTTTACTGACTAGAAATTAAGAGTTTTTTCAGTCGCTTCTTAAAGCATGCCAAGGACGAAGCGAGTATTATATTGGTTTGTAACTGATTCCAGACTCTCACTGCATGGACAGTAAAGGACGACGTAAAACAAGAGGAGCGGTGAACTGGAAAGGCTAATAGACAATCTACTCGTATGTTTGAGCGTAGCGCTAATCCATTATTGGAAAGACGCAAAAAAATTTCGGCGAGATAAGAGGGGGCTATGGGACAGTTAAGGATATTATACAATAGCGACAGTATGTGAATTTGGTGCCTATTTTTAACATTCAACCAGTTCAATGCCTTCTGTTGTGAAGATATATGATCGTACTTTCGTAGGTTGAAAATAAATCTTTCGACACACATTTTGAAGACGCTGTAATTTGTCCAGTTAGTAAAGTACTGTTGGTATCTAAAAATATTTTTTTCAATACGCCTTAACATGTAAGATTTTGTAAGATTTCGGGGGCCTTTTGATTTTTTTTTTCGAGAAACACTGATTACTATGTACAATAAATATATATTGTTTTTTAAACAATTGTATACGTTTTATTAACAACCTCTGATATATTTCACTATAATGATTACTTACGTTGCATTTCGTGTTCTTTAAAACAGCGTACCGAAACGGAACCCAGTTTAATTTAGCTCTTAGCACAGTTCCGCAAATTCCCAAGAACGACAGGTGGTCCGACGGGGCAAACACCCTTTTCATAAAAGCCCCATCGGGTCTATCATACATCCATCAACAACAAAAACAGCCTGTTTTGGTGAACAGGTTATTTTTTAATACAACTAGGGTCGTTATGATGCGACAAGTTGTTAAACAACAACGGAGCATTTGAAATATATCAAGTGTTTTAATGAATGTTTTTTTTTTTTATACAACGGCTTTTTTATTTCATACCAGGAGACAACGTAAGCCCGAAACTTGCAGTTCGTTATCGAACTTTTTAAATACTACCGCAAATGCAGTGGAAACAATAATCGTCCACATCTAGTGGGCAAATATTCTCATCAGACAACTTTTCTACAACTTTTAATTTCTGGTGCCATCGGGAATCAATTCCATATTTTTGGCAGTTAAAAAAATGTTTGCTATATTTTTTCCCTTCAAATATATACTTTAATGTAATTGTAATTTGTTTTTATCAAACACTGTTTATTCCACTTTTTATAACGGTATAACCCTACCGGTTTCAAAGCTTTCACCTCATCATCAGGGAGCACAAACAAAACTTTTTTGTGCTCCCCTGATGATGAGATGAAAGCCTTGAAATCGGTAGGGTTATACCGTTACATTAAGTGGAATAAACAGTGTTTGATAAAAACCAATTATGTTAGAATGTCTTTAAATCTCCACAATGTTAATGCCTTAACTATAAATAATACTTAAATGTAATTTTATAAAATTGTTGATACAGGGTTAATTGATTTGATATTTAAATTATAGAACTCAAACTTTAAATACTCGTAAAATGATTTAACACTTGAATGGGAAAAAAATCTGCACTAACATTAATCAAAGTGACAGGCCTGTATCGCTTTACAAAATCACTGTCAAATTGTAAAAGATACGCTGCTTACAAAGCTTATACGATTATAGTAAAATATTTTACTATCTGTTGGTTAAAACTAACATAAAAACTTAAAACGAGCCGACCATCCTGACATGTTAAATCAAACAAAATACATAATATAAAAAAACACTAATAAGATGAAATTCAAAAAGTTATAACAATAGAAACAATCATTACTCATGCCTCCTTGTGAATTGAATAAATTATGTCTACAAAGTTTATTAATGAGCTTAACATAGTTCTCCAAGAACTGTTCTCAATAACATACGCAAGAACGGGTCTTCCAGCCGCTATGCCTGTTGGAAGGGCCTTAACTCTTCTGAACGGGACTGCTTCGGATATTGACATATTTCATATCACATTACCAAAAGCAAAAGAAAATTTTCTTCTAAGATTGGGGGCGTTAGAAAGCACTCATCAACGTATTTAAGTGACTTTGAATACATGTGTATGTGTTTATAAGTTTATGTGTATATACGAGTATGTATGCATACATATAATTTCATAAATATTTTTTTTAAATATTAATAATCTTTGTATTTTTCAATGTACGAGTAATTCGGCTAAGCCTATATTGAGAAATTAATAAATCAATAAAATAGATAAACACATTTTGAAAGACGCAAATCTGGGCAGTATCTTTACGTGTGAAGGGCAAGTTGGAAGGGGCATTTAAAGAAGGGTACCGACAGGAAACAAAGTAAACGAAGCACTTACTGTATACACAAAAACCGCGCAATATTAGCAAATATGACAATACATCATAGTGTGCTGGTGCCCACCTTGATGTTTGGAAATGAAATTTGGACTCGACAGAAAGATAAATAAGATTAATGCTGTGGAAATGCGAGCACTAAGGAAAAAGTGTCAATGATGAAAAGAAAACGGAATAAAGACTTCAGAAATTAATGTATAGAAAAAAATTATGTTTTAAGATGAAGAAAGGAGCTTTAAGATGGTTTGGACATGTGGAGAGAATGAATGATGAATGACTAAGCGAGTATACTAGTCGGAAGTGCAAGGTATGTGTGGAAGAGGTAAACCGAGGAAAACGTGGCTGGACCAAATGGACCAGATTTTGAAAAAAAGTAAAGTGAGAAGTATGAATACTAGATGATTGTGCATGACGAGATATATGAATCTGGAGGACGCAAAAATTGTGTGCTTGGGTAGAAAAGTTTGGAGATTTGTTCTCTCTGCCTACTCCGCAAAGGACACGGCGTGATGATATATATGTATGTTATGTTTGACAAAATGAAATATAACTTCTTCTTCTGTGTCATGTCAGGTCCCCCGAACGTTGAATATCACCTGAGAGTAGGTATCTTTGTCCCCGGCAGCCCGAAAAAGATCCCCAATGCTCCTTATACCAGTCCAATCACGTATATTGCGGAGCCAGGAGATTTGCCTCTTGTCAACACCTCTTCGACCCTCTATTTTGCTTTGGATGATCAGGTCCAGTAATATGTACTTTGTTCCTCTAAGTACATGACCCAAATAGGACACCTTTCGGATTTTAATATTAGTCAGCAATTCTCTATCAATTTTGGCTTTTTGAAGAACCCTTGTACTGCTGACCATATCCGTCTAGGGTATCCGTAGCATTCTCCGGTGCATCCACATCTCGAATGAAATATAACAAGTCAGAAAAATCGAAAGAGTTGTTCAGATGTACGAGTATGTTCTCTCTCTCCGTGGTTGCAGTCCTAAGACTGGTTTGCAGCAATTTCAACTCTTCTCCTCCATTCCCCCCTGTCCTGTGCGGCTCTTTTTAAATCTGTATATGTTGAGCAGCGCACGTCCACCAACAGGTCCTCCAGGTACTCTCGGCGTGGGCGTCCCCTAGAGTTTGTCCCCTCGGTCATACCCTCCATTATGGCATGCAAGAGGCCCTCTTGTCGTATTATATGACCGATCCATCTTGCATGCCTTTCGGACAGGATCCTGAGCAGGTGCCTTCCTCCTTCGACTCGTTGGAGAACCTCTTCATTTGTGATGCGGTCTCTCCAGGAAATTCCTAATAGTCTTCTATAGGACCACATCTCAAAAGCCTCTAGTCTTCGTCTATCTCTTTCGGATAGGCACCATGTCTCGCAGCCGTACATCAAGATACTCCATACATAGGTCTTGATGAGGAGTATTCTCAGTTTTAGGTCTATATTATTTGATTCTATTATTTTCGACCTTTTATTAAATGCAAGTCTAGCCTGATGTATACGGCTGTCGACCTCGCTCTTGGACCGATCGTCCCATGTTATTTTGCTCCCGAGGTAGACAAACTCCTCGGTGTTCTTTAGTGGTTTACCCGACATCACTATTCTCATCTGGTATTGAGCTCGGCCTACAGTCAGCAGCTTTGTTTTGTCTTTATTTATCTTCATACTGTAGTTATTTTGAAGAATGCTTTCCATAGTTGTTAAGGCCTCTTGTAGTTCCTCTTCACTTTCAGCAACCATAGCAATACGAGTATGTTAGAAGAGACGAAATATGTGGATCGCAATAAAAAAGTTTGGCGCTCTCTATCCTCTGCTTAACTCGGCAGGGAAACCAGCGTTATGGTTAGTACGATTGAATATTTAATTATGTATAAATAATACGGCAGAATGTATGAATATTTACGTCGCTTGATAAAATAAAACCCACCCTTGAAATGTACATTTTGTGTAATATACCAAGGGTTGGAAAGCACTACCGCCCTAGAGACACTATATATGATATACATTTATTCTGAATTCGGGCACACTCGGATTAATTGTTTTCCACTTAAAGATGCGTGTATTTATCAGAACACAACAAAATTATGTAAAAGAGGTAAATTCAAAGTAGTTTTACATAGATAATCGTCAAAAATATAGCAAGCAGACTGTCAGCCCTCGGGGTTGAATAATAAACCAAAGTGTCCCGATAGTTTATTCTAGGCAAAAAAGACCACCACAATGGTTCTTAACTCGACAAGTTTAAAATTAAACTAGCAATTAAGTTAACATCACTTGGTGTAGCCTTCATTTCGGTTTTTGAACCATACAATAAGCAGTGGTGGACTCTTGAGTATTTAATGACCGGCAAGTCGTATTATATAAATCAATAATAATTGGACATAGCATATATTCGCATGTTTGCGAATCTATTTAACATACACGTACATATGATACATACGAACCATCACACTCTGATTGATGTCGCGCTAAAAAAAAATAACGACTTCGATCTTCTTGTGTAGATCGCGCTGAATGGGGACTTTTTCCCACCACAACAGTGTGAGTGGCGGTGGGATAGAACTGAACTTAACCATCTCTGATTCGCCTCTTCTACACCACTTCGCTTCCTTTATGTTCATAAATCCTGCCATACTTCTCCTACAATTTACATATAGTACCCAGCGGTAAGTAATACACATCGGGCTTACTAAGAAAGAGACTGTCGACCATAATCAGCTAACTTCGACTTTGTAGAGCGTCGTCTCTGTCCCTAGAACGCTTGACAAATCGCGACGGAACACGTGTATGAATGACAGAGACGACGCTCTACAAAGCTGAAGTTAGCAGATTATGACCGACAGTCTCTTTTTTAAGCCCGATGTGTATTAATTACCACCGGGTAATGTACATACATAACATCATTTCCCTGTCGGGATAGGCAGGGGACCGAGCGCCAGATTTTCCTATCTCGACATACATCCTTTGCACTCATAATTGTACTACATATTTATTTAAATAGCCTTTCTTCATTAATTCGTTCCACATGTCCAAACCATCTCAATGTGCTCTTAATCTTACTTAACACACCATCTTACGTTCACATTTCTATGGCGTTTTGGTAAAGAGGTACAAGTCATCAATTACTTATTTGTCAGTTTGAAGTTTTGCAACACTTGTATTCCTGAAATACAGACCTCAGGTAATTTAAAGGTAAACTTTGAATACATAAATAATTTATGTATTCAAAGTTTACCTTAAAAATTTACCTGATGTCTGTATTTCAGGAATACAAGTGTTGCAAAACTTCAAACGGACAAATAAGTAATTGATGACTTGTACCTCTTTACCAAAACGCCATAGATTTATTCGGTATCATTTCATTTATAAATTGTCACCACATGTATTATTCTCAGTGAACATATCTCTACAGCATTTGTTTGGTGGTTCTTCAGTATTTTTCCACGTTTCATTCCCTTATATTTGGTACAAAAATACAGTTGAGAACTATCTTAGCACAATTTGATACTGGATTATTGGAGTATATGTTTTACTGCTCCATTCATAAGTCATTTATGGACATTAATATACTGTTGAGAACTATCTTAGCACAATTTCATACTGGATTATTGGAGTATATGTTTTACTGCTCCATTCATAAGTCATTTATGGACATTAATATACTGTTGAGAACTATCTTAGCACAATTTCATACTGGATTATTGGAGTATATGTTTTACTGCTCCATTCATAAGTCATTTATGGACATTAATATACTGTTGAGAACTATCTTAGCACAATTTGATACTGGATTATTGGAGTATATGTTTTACTGCTCCATTCATAAGTCATTTATGGACATTAATATACTGTTGAGAACTATCTTAGCACAATTTGATACTGGATTATTGGAGTATATGTTTTACTGCTGCATTCATAAGTCATTTATGGACATTAATATACTGTTGAGAACTATCTTAGCCAAATTTGATACTGGATTATTGGAGTATATGTTTTACTGCTCCATTCATAAGTCATTTATGGACATTAATATACTGTTGAGAACTATCTTAGCACAATTTGATACTGGATTATTGGAGTATATGTTTTACTGCTCCATTCATAAGTCATTTATGGACATTAATATACTGTTGAGAACTATCTTAGCACAATTTGATACTGGATTATTGGAGTATATGTTTTACTGCTCCATTCATAAGTCATTTATGGACATTAATATACTGTTGAGAACTATCTTAGCACAATTTGATACTGGATTATTGGAGTATATGTTTTACTGCTGCATTCATAAGTCATTTATGGACATTAATATACTGTTGAGAACTATCTTAGCAAAATTTGATACTGGATTATTGGAGTATATGTTTTACTGCTCCATTCATAAGTCATTTATGGACATTAAAATACTGTTGAGAACTATCTTAGCACAATTTGATACTGGATTATTGGAGTATATGTTTTACTGCTCCATTCATAAGTCATTTATGGACATTAATATACTGTTGAGAACTATCTTAGCACAATTTGATACTGGATTATTGGAGTATATGTTTTACTGCTCCATTCATAAGTCATTTATGGACATTAATATACTGTTGAGAACTATCTTAGCACAATTTCATACTGGATTATTGGAGTATATGTTTTACTGCTCCATTCATAAGTCATTTATGGACATTAATATACTGTTGAGAACTATCTTAGCACAATTTGATACTGGATTATTGGAGTATATGTTTTACTGCTCCATTCATAAGTCATTTATGGACATTAATATACTGTTGAGAACTATCTTAGCACAATTTCATACTGGATTATTGGAGTATATGTTTTACTGCTCCATTCATAAGTCATTTATGGACATTAATATACTGTTGAGAACTATCTTAGCACAATTTGATACTGGATTATTGGAGTATATGTTGTACTGCTGCATTCATAAGTCATTTATGGACATTAATATACTGTTGAGAACTATCTTAGCAAAATTTGAAACTGGATTATTGGAGTATATGTTTTACTGCTCCATTCATAAGTCATTTATGGGCATTAATATACTTAAAGGTATTGTGTATTATATCATACATTACCCCTCCTTGTATTTTCTCAACGCACGCATTTGTATAGCATTTATTAAAGCTCATAAACACTTTTAAAGAGGTCTCAAAAGGTTGACAATCTCAGAACCTCTTTCGGCCAAGCAGCACAATAGCACGCGATTGCTTCTACCCCAGGAGGGTCACTCTTGGATCACTGATCTAAGGTTTCAGTGCCGTAATTTGATCCAATTTTCAACAAGGAAAAAAAACAGAAAGCCTTGGGATGCCGTGAGGGAACCGAAAGAATAATACAAGTTCAAAGGAGATTGTATCCTTAAAAATTACCTACACGTAAAAAAAACTGTATTTACCAGCTTCTCTATCCGGTATTCAAAGCCATCTGTTCAAACTAGAACGGGTATAAACGATTCTGTATTCCTGTTATACTCGTACCATATGGACACATGATAACTGGCTTCAAATAAACACCAATGAACACCAGACTGACGATGACTCCTCAAGAGTGATGAAGATAAATTATTTAAGGCTTCGTCGGCAAGGAACAAATCTTCAACTATCTGGAAATCTGTCCATGGCTTCGAGGTAATGCACTGGATTTCCGTGCAGAAGGTCGTCGGTTCGAACCCCGCGCTGTGCTATTCCCCTCGAATGACACAGGCATTTTTTCCGCCTAGTATTCAGAGTAATAAGGATACCTATAACTTAGGTCATATATATTTTTCATAAAACATGCTGGTGTGCTCACTTCAGATGTGCCATCGGATCCAGTAAACCAATGTGGCTGGCGAGTTTGCTGGTGTGCAATGGCTCTCACTAAGAGGAGAAAAAAAAGAAATAAACGAAATCTCCACGGCACAGCTTCGCTGTCCAACTAAATAAACGTTGCAATGACGAAGGGATCCTCGACTACGAGGTCCAGCCACGACGACAATACAAGACAACTGGCTTCAAATAACCACCTTTTCTTCATGTGCCGTGTCCGGTCCAGACTTGGACGACAACTCAAGAGTGATCAGGAGAAAATCTTTAAGGCTTCGTCGGCATGGAACAATTCCTAAATTATCTGGATATTTGTCCATTCGCGGATATTGCGTAAGAAGACACGCGTTTTCTACTTATTCCGCGTATGCCCTCCATTCCGATATTATTGATTTTAGGTGTTTTAAGTATTTTGGTAAAATTACATTTTTCCACACAAAATATACTACCCAACAAAACAATGTATTATTTATTTTATTTAAACTTTCATTGCAAATACAATCTGGCGGGCTTATTGCCAGGCGGCAATCTCTTCCAAACAACCAGACAAAAGTAAATTAAGCAAGCTACATGGATGCATAAATCATTCAAATGACTATCCATCCCCACGAAATCCATAAACACATACGTGAGTATATGCCCACGAGCCCCACAAAGACGGACAATCACCCGAACATTCTTTTTCATATAAAGTGAGATATCAGCAATCAAAAGAAAAGGAATGGATGGTGGAGAAGAAAGGAAAAATCGGGAATGAAACACGTTATTTTACTGACTAGAAAATACGAGTTTTTTCAGTCGCTTCATAAAGCATGCCAAGAACGGAGCGAGTCTTATATTGGTTTGAAACTGATTCCAAAATCTCACTGCATGGACAGTAAAGGACGACGTAAAAAAAGAGGAGCGGTGAACTCGAAAGGCCAATAAACAATCTTTTTGTAATTTATTTTTATCAAACACTGTTTATTCCACTTTTTTTTTGTGACGGTATAACCCTACCGGTTTCAAGGCTTTCACCTCATCTTCAGGAGAGCACAAACAAGACTAAATGCTGTTCGAACTGGTACCGATATACACGCTTCAACGGTTGGGGGCTGAGGGGTGAGGGAGGCATGGGACGATTTCGGCCAAGAGCGGAGAGATTTTTGGGATACAACTGTTCAACAGATGTTCGGACCGGTAAAAAAAAATTGGAATAAACAGTGTTTGATAAAAATAAATTACATTGTCTTTAAATCTCCACAACGTTAATGCCTTAACTATAAACAACATAAACAATCTCTGTTTGAGCGTAGCGCTAATCCATGATTGGAAAGACGCTGAATTTTTTCGGCGAGATAAGAGGAGACGGCGGGACAGTTAAGGATACTATACAATAGAGACAGTGTGTGAATTTGGCGTCTATTTCTAACATTGAATCAGTTCAACGCCTTCTGGTATGAAGTTATACGATCGTACTTTCGTATGTTGAAAATAAATATTAGACAATGTTCATTTGGCTCTTAAAATATTTTAAATGACAATTTAAAAAGTTAAATTTATTAGTGGTAACAAGATTCAAGCGGGTTAATACACATTACAGTCGTCTTTTCCAATAAATCAATTACACCTTAATACGATAAAAGTGTCGGACAACAGCTTCAATAGAATTAAAAAGTGTCAGACAAAGCTTCAATAGAATTAAAAAAGTGTCAGACAAAAGCTTCAATAGAATTAAAAAGTGTCAGACAAAAGCTTCAATAGAATTAAAAAGTGTCAGACAAATGCTTCAATAGAATTAAAAAGTGTCAGACAAAAGCTTCAATAGAATTAAAAACTCGATACAATAGGAGGTACGAATAATTTGCAAAGACCCAGAAAAAAAGTAGCAACGTCTAAATGGATCAAATTTAGAAAAAAATGAGAAGACAGTTTACTCGTATCTGACTGAATCGAAAGATGTGTGCCCGGATAGAGTAAAGTAAGCTATGTTCTCTCTGCCTACCCAATAGGCAGAGTCATGTTAGTCAATAAATAAACCTATGCATTTGCTTATAGGCGCTGAACATAAATAAAAAATTCATAAGTAGGTTGTAAAAATATGTACACAAGAATGACTTAAGATCAAGAGTGCCCAAACCTTTTTCGGCCGCAGACCCCTTTAAAAAAACCGTCGACCTCCTAGTCATTTACTTTTCTTATTCAAATTAATAAGTTTGTACAGTACTCCATATTAAATATTTCACTAGATAACATGCAACGGTTTTTCATGTCCGCACTTGCTTTGATACGTTCGATAAGAGAATGCACAGACATGTTTGAGCTACATGCGCGAGTATTTTCATGCATTCTTACGTGTGACTCTTTTAATTACACATTTTACCTTTTCATTCACAAGTTTGGTATGTAATGTGTTTTTTATCAAAAAAGTGTTTATTTGAATTATTTTACTTCTTAACACATTCACTGCACATAAAATGTCATACAGAGATGCTGGAAATTCGCGAATTTTTGAAAACCCATAACTTTACAAGTGTATTCCTTCGTGTCTTCAAAACACATGAAACCGGCGACGAATCCTTATCGGGAGACGTTTATGAGTGCACTCAACATTCAAGGCTATTTTGTATGGACACGGGAGCCGTGTTCGACGCAGTGAACGTGTTAATTAGGTACCTATTGGAATGATAGATATTTTGAAGTGACAAAAAATAGCAGTAGTAAGGGGGTCTATTTTTGCTGTCGTCGACCCCCAAATTTTTTTTATTGAAACTATCGACCCCTAGAAAATCAAATCGATATCGACCACTTTGGGAACTCTTGACTTAGATCAGGGTTCTACAAAGGGTTTAACCTAAGGGCCACACTGACTCCTCCACTAAGTCCCAAGGGCCAAGACCTAAATAGCTCATCATACCAACACACTGTAGTTTTGAATTACGTGCAAATTTTCGTGTTGGGACTAGCCGGCAAGTGAGATATATATTTTGTATGATTAACTTACATTGTAAATTTTACAATGTAATCAAAATAAACTATGACGGGCCGGATACCGGGCATATCTGGCCGGATTGGTGGTGCACGCGGGCCTGTGTTGGACCGCGGGCCGTAGTTTGGAGACCCCTGACTTAGATGAATGCTTTATATAAAGTGGCGCAACGAGAACTGCAATTTTTAATTTAAAATGAGTTCTGCAATCATGTACCGCTGCATGATTATTTTTTAATATATTATTTATAGTTAAGGCATTAACGTTGAGGATGTTTAAATACATTGTAATTTGTTTTATCAAACACTGTTCATCCACTTTTTGTAACGGCATAACCCTACAGATTTCAAGGCTTTCACCTCATCATCAGGGGAGCACAAACAAGACTCTCTTGTTTGTATTCCCTGATGATGAGGTGTGCACCTTGAAACCGGTAGGGTTATACCGTTACAAAAAGTGGAATAAACAGGGTTTGATAAAACAAATTACAATTAATTTATAAGTTATGTATGATAGATGACGTATGTCCATTATAAATATTATACATTTGACAGCTGAAAAGTGACGGCTAATTTAAAATTGCAATTCTTGTTGAGCCACCCTGTAGAGGAATGAGTTAATTTAAAAATCTAATGATAATCTCGACTGTTTAATGCAACAGCTTAGCAAACTAATGAATAACACAAAAAATAGTACCTGTTTATCCAAATATTTACATTATTTTATTTATGTTATGTATACCTTTAACAAACAATTCCGCGAAACAAAGATTTTCGTAACTGAAACGATTAAAAATATATTTTAAATCCACGATAAAACAAACCAGACTAAACCCAGTAGCCATATTATCAAATACAATAGAATCAAAGTGAATATGGTCTTTAATTACATCGTAGATGCATTTGTGAAGAAAGCAAGATGTAAACAGGAATGGTTTGTTGTGTGCCACGAAATATGTACATTATTCAAGATCATCCGAAACGGAAAGTGTACATTTTCTTTTAACCTTTCCCTTCCGGTGCTACAAAAAAATCGCGCGTTCCGGTGCTGTGTATTCAGTATACAAGTAAAAATGAGCGATTTAAAATCGTAAAAATAAGAATATTCATAGCCAATAGCTTAAATTAATTAAATTTGAAGTCAAAAGTGATAATAATTGAAATTTAATTGCTGAAAACATGAAAAAACATTCGCCGACGTTCACAAAACGTAAGCTGAAACCACCTCGTATGAAAGCCCACTAGCTACTGAGACGGAACTCGGAACACTAACACTGTGTATGTTATACCTCGAAGGAAGAAACAACTGCGAACTGAGATTCTATTTCTTGCGTTCCCATATACCGAAGTAGTGAGAGTGAGACGTGGATAGTGATGCTTCCTTATTCATAGCGGTTTTTAGAATGAATATACCTACGTCACACACTGGCACACTTTTGATTGTATTAGTGAATTTATTCCCGATTTTTACAAAATATCTCTGATGTGGCCGATAAGTGCTAGTTATTATTAATATTATTTTTTCATTCAATGCGTAAATGTATTACGGAGGAATACCTAAAATCTGAACCCAGTATTTATTATATTTATAGAGATATTAAAGTTTTTAGACGCAATGTGTACTAGTTACACATCACAGGGAAGGAAGGGTTAAGCTACTCGTATTGTAGTATAGTATGGCAGAGAGTGGATAGATTATATGCTAACAGAATTCTCTCACGTGCGCTATTTAAAGGCCCAGTACGGTTCAATGTAAGAAAATATTTAATATTATTTCTGTAATTGCCCAAACATCAGATCGTAAAATGCGAGAAGTGCATTCTTATCAGACTCAATCGACAATCTTTCAACGTCAATATATTTTATCCGTCGTTGTTTCTGAAGTCGGATACGTACATATATACCATGACCCCATTTCCCTGTACGGGTAGGCAGAGAAGACAAAGCGCCAGACTTTCCTATCTCGACATATATTACACAACCTGAGCCTCTTCTACATCCATACAAACTCTGCGATTTCACTGATTTTTTTTACTTTTCCTTCTTTTAGAATATCATTCCCTTGATCCAACCATATTTTCCTTGGTCTTCTCACATTTGAACTATATATCGGTTTTTTTCATCTTTCTTCATTAATTCGTTCGACATGCTCAAACTATCTCAAAGTACTCATTCATTTTATCAGCCTTAAGTTTACATTTATCCCTTGTCACTTCATTCAGTATCATGTCATACATTGTCACTCCAAGTATTCTTCTCTCTCTCCGTGGTTGCAGTCCTAGGACTGGTTTGCAGCAATTTCAACTCTTCTCCTCCATTCCCCCCTGTCCTGTGCGGCTCTTTTTAAATCTGTATATGTTGAGCAGCGCACGTCCACCAACAGGTCCTCCAGGTACTCTCGGCGTAGGCGTCCCCTAGAGTTTGTCCCCTCGGTCATACCCTCCATTATGGCATGCAAGAGGCCCTCTTGTCGTATTATATGACCGATCCATCTTGCACGCCTTTCGGACAGGATCCTGAGCAGGTGCCTTCCTCCTTCGATTCGTTGGAGAACCTCTTCATTTGTGATGCGGTCTCTCCAGGAAATTCCTAATAGTCTTCTATAGGACCACATCTCAATAGCCTCTAGTCTTCGTCTATCTCTTTCGGATAGGCACCATGTCTCGCAGCCGTACATCAAGATACTCCATACATAGGTCTTGATGAGGAGTATTCTCAGTTTTAGGTCTATATTCTTCTAAACGCACGTATCTCTACAGCATTTATACTGCTTCTGTATTCAAGGGAATAATACCAAACGGCAGGTCTCTTTGAAGGGCCTTCAGCCGCGTCCCGACGGAGTTTACCGCGATTTCTCCTGTTGTAATGCAAATGCCGGGGTGCTTCCAATAAAGTCGTGCGCGAATGCTTTCCTTGTTCTATCCATACACTGAACATTCGAAACACATTAAACATATTCAGAGCAATAAAATGATAAACACTTTTGGGGTATGCACTGAGGGAACAGGCAAAGAAGTGGGTCTCCATAGAACCACTTCAGAGAGTCCAAACAAAATCCCGGGGTTATAAACCTGGTGCGTCATAAGCCAGGCTGCCCATTGGCTCAACTCTTCCAAAAAAAAAATACTGCTCTGTATTTTTCCACGTCCACGTTTCAGTCCCATACACGAAATTTGGCTCCAAAATAATATTGTGGACCATCTTAGTTTGTTTCATATCGCTACACGCCGTTTGATATCCCTATTAACACGCCATCCACTCACATTGGAACAATAGATTTTATTTATTTTGTAAGTATTACTTAATTCATTCGTTGTACATGTCCAAACCATCTCAACGTACTCTTATTCATCTAACTTAATAAAACATACCTTAATAACAGAATTCCATAACTTACTATGATTTTTCATTACTCATCCATATATATCGCATTTACTTCTTCTTTCACACTTTTCTATCATATTTTTACATTAATTTAAAAAACATTGTAATTTATTTTTATCAAACACTGTTTATTCCACTTTTTTGTGACGGTATAACCCTACCGGTTTCAAGGCTTTCACCTCATCTTCAGAGGATAACAAACAAGACTAAATGCTGTTCGAACTGGTACCGATGTACACGCTTCTAACGGTTGGGGGCTGAGGGGTGAGGGAGGCATGGGACGATTTCGGCCAAGAGCGGAGAGATTTTTGGGATATAACTGTTCAACAGATGTTCGGATCGATGTACTGACTTAGAAATTTCTAGGGCCTCTAATCTGTCCAATTTATTTCCGTTACTACTGATATGTAAGAATTTGGCTTAATCGGTAGAAAAAGTATGGTTTTCACGGTGACAATGATTAGCCATTTCAGAATAAATTAGAGGATTTGTTAAGGCGGATTTGTGTTCACGTAATCTCTTTTCAAAAGATCTTCCTGTCTTAATGTATCGATAAAATGGATGTTTTAAGATAAAGAAAGGAACATTAAAATTGTTTGGACATGTAGAGAGAAAGAATGAAGTGGACCAGATTATGAAAAAAGATCTAATGATAAACAACAAATGAATGTGGATGAAGCGAAAGTTGTGTGCTTGGATAGAAAAATATGCACATCTGTTCTCTCTGCCTTTCCGGCAATCCACACGGTGTGATGTAATGTATGTTCATATGTTATGTTGACCAAAAAATAACCAAGATCATGTATTTGATCTTATATGCTGACTTTAAATGTGTAGCAAATGTCGTATTTGATCTTATATGCTGACTTTAAATGTGTAGCAAATGTTGTATTTGATCTTATATGCTGACTTTAAATGTGTAGCAAATGTCGTATTTGATCTTATATGCTGACTTTAAATGTGTAGCAAATGTTGTATTTGATATTATATGCTGACTTTAAATGTGTAGCAAATGTCGTATTTGATCTTATATGCTGACTTTAAATGTGTAGCAAATGTTGTATTTGATCTTATATGCTAACTTTAAATGTGTAGCAAATGTTGTGGTTGATCTTATATGCTGACTTAAAATGTGTAGCAAATATTGTATTTGATCTTATATGCTGGCTTTAAATGTGTAGCAAATATTGTATTTGATCTTATATGCTGACTTTAAATGTGTACCAAATGTTGTATTTGATCTTATATGCTGACTTTAAATGTGTAGCAAATGTTGTATTTGATCTTAAATACTGACTTCAAATGTGTAGCAAATATTGTATTTGATCTTATATGCTGACTTTAAATGTGTAGCAAATGTTGTATTTGATCTTATATGCTGACTTTAAATGTGTAGCAAATGTTGTATTTGATCTTATATGCTGACTTTAAATGTGTAGCAAATGTTGTATTTGATCTTATATGCTGACTTTAAATGTGTAGCAAATGTTGTATTTGATCTTATATGCTGACTTTAAATAAAGTATATCGTACATTTACTGCACAAAAAAAATAATAAATTAAATATACCGTAATTTGCATTATCATCATTATTAAGAAGAATCCAAAAATAATTTTCATATTCCTGAGATAATTTTTTAAAAACTTGCATAAACAATCGAAAATCTCTCATTTAAGGTTATTTTTAACAAAATGGTGAGCTAAATCCGTTTTCAGAATGAAACCTGAAATATTCAATAATGTAGTTAGAACAGAGGGTCGAACAGGTGTTGATAGGAGGCAAATATCCTGGCTCCGCAATATACGTGATTGGACTGGTATAACATAAGGAGCGTTGGGGATTTTTTCGGGCTGCCGGGGACAAAAATGTCTACTCTCAGGTGATATTCAACGTTGGGGGGACCTGACATGACACTGGGAAGAAGATACTAGTTGCAACCCATGAAATATTCACGGAAGTAAAACAAATTCCAAATTTATGAAAATATATATTCATAAATATAGAATTTGTTTATACTCGTATATCATTTATACAATGTCTCCTTTTAAACCGGTTCAAAAATTGTTAGCTAGGTATTTAAAATTCGTTCAGTTATCACGGACCCACCGAGATTCAAATTTCGAATTACTTTCGGAGAGAATTCAAGTATTCCTCTCTCGGTCTCTTGTATTCAAAATTCAATTCTAGTATTCTTTCTTTGGCGACAGCCGTCGTATGGGTTTTGGCCTGTTTATATTGTACTATGATTAGAACAGAGGGTCGAAGAGGTGTTGATAAGAGGCAAATCTCCTGGCTCCGCAATATACGTGATTGGACTGGTATAAGGAGCGTTGGGGATTTTTTTCGGGCTGCCGGGGACAAAGATGTCTACTCTCAGGTGATATTCAACGTTGGGGGGACCTGACATGACACTGGGAAGAAGAATAAGTAGATATAGTACATCTTATTTATAGAAAACTTTATATGCACCATTCAACAAACAAATTAATTTATTTCCATAGCGACAGTATAAAGTGAGTGAAAGTGATATGCGAATCTAATAATTGAGTGTAAATATTATAAATATAAAAATAATAAAACATTTGTCACTCATAAGAAACATTTCCTTGTATTAATATTTATATTTTTCTGCTCAACAGTTAAGTCATCTCATATATCTTATTAATAAGCACATTATATGCTATTGTTATTTTATGTATTGATACAATCATATCAAAATGTGACAGCTGTCAAATCATATTTGAAAAATAAACATATTAATTTCTCGGTGTCTCTCTTGATAGTAAGCGCTCCTTCGATAGACAAATTGGTTATATAGTTTCTTCATAAATTTATAATCTTGGAGAGTTTTTAGATAAATTCTTACGTCGATGTTTTTCAACAAGGGAATTAAAAATTCTTATTGATTATATGTTGTGTCGCGTCTGGATGATTATAACTTTACTAATTGCAACCCATGAAATATTCACGAAAGTAAAACAAATTCTACATTTATGAAAATATATAGTATATTCATAAATGTAAAATTTGTTTATATATATTAGGTGTTAACATAAGTTGTGTCCATTTTTTTTTCAATTTAAAAATGAACACCAAAAGTAAAACAAATTGGTAAATGTTATACGTCATTCGAAAGAAAAATTTTCTGTTCTACAATATATTGTGTTTGCTTTTACGTTACGTACATTATTTAATTTGATTACAAGCCTTCAAAATGGAATTGCAAGTAGACGAAAGTAAGCATTTTCGACACCTCCTTCTGTTCGCGTTCAATCGAGGGAATAAAGCTGCTAAAGCTGCTCGCGATATTTGCGAAATGTACGGTGAAGATGCTATAAATGAAAGGACAGCTCGTCGATGGTTTTTGCGTTTCAAAAAACCGATGAAGACCGCTTAAACCATATTATTCATGAAGATCCCCTTCAAACATTTTTCATCACCATTTTTCATCACCAGTAAAGGAACCTTTGCTTGTGGCCATGCGTAGCTCGATGACGCGCGAGCAAACCAGCAGAAATTGTCGAACGATGATTTTTTTTTGTTTTCACTCAAACATGTGAACCCAAGCGCCCAACTTCTGGACTTTTCCCATTGATTTAAGATAGAGGTATACAGTCATGTGACTACAATTCATCTGTTCAGCCAATTCCACGGTAGTTTGAAGGGGATCTTCATGAATAATATAGTTTAAGCGGTCCTCAGCGAAGTCCACTGGTCGTCCGGAACGCTCCATGTCTATCTAGCCGAAATTACCGTCTTTGAAATGCAAAAGCCACCGACGAGCTGTCCTTTCATTCATAGCATTTTCACCGTACACTTCGCAAATATCACGAGCAGCTTTGGCAGCTTTATTCCCTCGATTGAACGCGAACAGAACGAGGTGTCGAAAATGCTCACTTTCGTCTACTTGCTATTCCATTTTGAAGGCTTGTAATCAAATAAAATAATACATGTAACGTAAAAGCAAACACAATATCTTGTAGAGCAGAAAATTTTCTTTCGAATGACGTATATAACCTTTACCATTTTGTTTTACTTTTGGTGCTCATTTTTAAATTGGAAAAAACGGACACAACTTATGTTAACACCCAATATATCATTTATACATCGTCCCCTTTTACACCGGTTCAAAAATTGTTAGCTAGGTATTTAAAATTCGTTCAGTATCACGGACCCACCGAGATTCAAATTTTGAATTACTTTCGGAGATAATCCAAGTATTCCTCTCTCGCTCTCTTGTATTCAAAATTCAATTATCGTATTCTTTGTTTGGCGACAGCCGTCGTATGGGTTTTGGCCTATTTATACTATGATTCCATATTGGTATGACGTCTTAATAAAAACTTTGCGGTTAATTTATTTATTTATTGGCAAAATGAACGACGCTTAAATGTCCTTTAAATATCAAAGTGACAATTATAAAACTAAAAATAGCGTATCAACATCATCCAAAACACAACTAAATATTCAGGATACATAGATCTTTGAACAAAATATGCCATACATGAAAACACTAAAATATAAGGGTGAAAAACGGGATTTACTCGAACCGGGTAGTATCAAAAATCTGCAAAGGTTATACTCGTATAGCCCGCAACAGTATTGTCATTTTTTTTAATAAAAATAATAGATATGACCGAAGTCATAGACATCGTTATACCCCCGAATACTAGGCGGCAAAAATGCCGGTGTAATTCAAAGGGAGAAGCACAGCGCGGAGTTCAAGCCAACGACCTTCCGCACAGAAGTCCAGTGCAGTACCGCGTTGCCATGCACCTCAACTTTAATGTATGAGAGTGAAACGTGGAAAACGAATGAGCAGAACCGAATAAATGCTTAAGAGATACACGCATTGAGAATACATGGAGTGTCCACGTGAAATGCATGGCCGCGCGGACATCCGTGCGGAAGGTTGCCGGTTCTAAACCCGCGTTATGCGACTCCCCTAGAATGACAGGTATTTTTACGCCTAGTATTCAGGGGTATAAAGATACCTATAACTTCAGTTATATATATAGTATCAAAAGTCTGTGACATTCGAGGGTAGTATAGTACATGGTTCGAACCGGCGACCTTTCGCGCTGAATTCCAGTGTGTTACCGCGCGGCCACGCACCTAATTCATACTGGATCTCAATCCGAAGAGTAGATTACTGCTACCGAAGACAATATTGTCTCCCGACATCACCAATTCGGATGTTGAGGGGTATAATACAATTAAATGGAACATAGTGTCGTGTCTAGCTGACATACATACAGCACGTGTTTGGTTGACATTGGGAATTGTACCAGAAACTCCCGGTCAGGAGAACACAACCAGTATTGCGCCACTAGGCCACGGAGTGATGAGAACTGGGAATAAATGAAAGGTCAAGACTTAATATGTAGATATATTATAATAATAATATGTAGTGAGGCGTGGAGATGCGCCAAGACACTTGGCCCCGCGCCAGGACTCGAGATAAATCATAACAGCGCAACACACCGGCTCACCAGCTCACCAGGAGTAGAGATGTCAGGAGGCCGAAATAGAATGCCTCATGCTCGCAATTAGCAACACGGCTAAAATATAATATAATAACAACACGTCTCTTTGGGCCAATTATTATAACTTCATTAATTACTCGACTAATTTCAGGAATTACTCGAGTTACTTCACGAATCATTCGAGTAACTTCATTACCCAAGTAATTTCATTAATTACTCAACTGACTTGAGGAATTACTTGATTAACTTCACGAATCATTCGAGTAACATTATAAATTACCCAAGTAATTTCATTTATTACTCAAGTAACCTCATTAATTACTCAAGGAACTTAATTAACTACTCACGTAACTTCATTAATTACTTGTAAGGTGCTTAATTTCCATCCAGGACTTTCAGGTTCATTTCCCAATAGTACTATAAAAATGTATTTAGTTAACGAGTGTGTCTAGTAACACAATACTTACAGTACCCGGCGGTAAGTAATATACATCGAACTTAAGAAAGAGACTGTCGGCCATAATCGGCTAACTTCGGCTTTGTAGAGCGTCGTCTCTGTCGCACGATGCGCTACGCTTACTCTTGACAACGACTGACAAATCGCGACGGAACACGTGTATGAATGACAGAGACGACGCTCTACAAAGCCGAAGTTAGCCGATTATGGCCGACAGTCTCTTTCTTAAGCCTGATGTGTATTATTTACCGCCGGGTACTGTATATGCTAGACGTGTGTGAATGTTGCAAAATAATAAGTTGTGAGACCTCATTACGAGTATGTACCAAGTGATTCAACCCTTAGTAAAATTGTATAATTTTTTTTAACAACCTTTTTTACAATTTCCTCTGTACACTAATCTAAAATATCGAAGAAATTGGAAATTCTGAGAAAATGCTTGAGTAGATTAACATTAATGAATCGCTGATATATGTATGTATGGTATATTAAACACAACACTGCTTACTCCTATGGATTTCCGACAGCTGTTATCTAGTTGAATGTGTTAAATTCAATTTGTTTTTTTTTTTTTAATTTTAGCAAATAGACGGTTAGCACAAAGATTCGCCACCTTTCGCACCCTCTGCAAACTCCTTTCGTGACAATCACATTTCGATCCATTGACTGTTTTTTTTTTGTACTTTTATGATCTTGTTGAATTCAGTACACTTGTCATAGGAGATAAGATTGGCATATTGCCTTTGGGCAAGAGATGTTCTAACTCTATGGATTGTTAACATTAGGACAGTTGCCATGCGAGTTTTGTCTTAGTTGAGTTCGTTATTTATTCACGTCTCGATGATGACAGTGCCAGAGAATAGAGATTTAAGGTGTAAGTTGGATATACTCGTATTAAAGACCCGATACTTCTAAAACAGTTCTGTTATGGAATACTTGACAGGGAGTTTATTAATTATTTTTATAATTATTTTTTGAGACAGTAAGCAAACGTTTTTGTATTACAGTACGTACGAGTAAATCCTTCCCAAACTGTAATACCATAAGTACCGATTGACAGTAAGCAAACGTTTTTGTATTACAGTACGTACGAGTAAATCCTTCCCAAACTGTAATACCATAAGTACCGATTGACAGTAAGCAAACGTTTTTGTATTACAGTATGTACGAGTATATCCTTCCCAAACTGTAATACCATACATAAGTACCGATTGACAGTAAGCAAACGTTTTTGTATTACAGTACGTACGAGTAAATCCTTCCCAAACTGTAATACCATAAGTACCGATTGACAGTAAGCAAACGTTTTTGTATTACAGTATGTACGAGTATATCCTTCCCAAACTGTAATACCATAAGTACCGATTGACAGTAAGCAAACGTTTTTGTATTACAGTATGTACGAGTATATCCTTCCCAAACTGTAATACCATAAGTACCGATTGACAGTAAGCAAATGTTTTTGTATTACAGTATGTACGAGTATATCCTTCCAAAACTGTAATACCATAAGTACCGATTGACAGTAAGCAAACGTTTTTGTATTACAGTATGTACGAGTATATCCTTCCCAAACTGTAATACCATAAGTACCGATTGACAGTAAGCAAACGTTTTTGTATTACAGTACGTACGAGTAAATCCTTCCCAAACTGTAATACCATAAGTACCGATTGACAGTAAGCAAACGTTTTTGTATTACAGTATGTACGAGTATATCCTTCCCAAACTGTAATACCATAAGTACCGATTGACAGTAAGCAAACGTTTTTGTATTACAGTATGTACGAGTATATCCTTCCCAAACTGTAATACCATAAGTACCGATTGACAGTAAGCAAACGTTTTTGTATTACAGTATGTACGAGTATATCCTTCCCAAACTGTAATACCATAAGTACCGATTGACAGTAAGCAAACGTTTTTGTATTACAGTATGTACGAGTATATCCTTCCCAAACTGTAATACCATAAGTACCGATTGACAGTAAGCAAATGTTTTTGTATTACAGTATGTACGAGTATATCCTTCCCAAACTGTAATACCATAAGTACCGATTGACAGTAAGCAAACGTTTTTGTATTACAGTATGTACGAGTATATCCTTCCCAAACTGTAATACCATAAGTACCGATTGACAGTAAGCAAACGTTTTTGTATTACAGTATGTACGAGTATATCCTTCCCAAACTGTAATGCCATAAGTACCGATTGACATAGAGCGAAATATCTACTTTTACAGGCATACATACCATCTAGTTCAGTGTTTAACAAACTGGGAGGCGCGCCTCCTCGGGAAAGCGCGGACTAATGCAAAAGGAGGCGTGGAAAGTCTAACAGAAATTAATTTTTCATAACATAACATTCATAAAAAATTGGAGCAATGGAAATTAAATTTACAAAAAAGTAAGTTCGATATGTTTCCACTTTTAAATGGTTTCTGCGCCAGGGTTAATATTGAAGCAAACAGAAATCTATTTACTTAACACTCGGATGGTTGGCTAATGCACTTTTCACATTATTTCGAGGATCTTGATTTTACAAAGTTTGCGTGGATAAAGAATCCATTTGTCGATGGACAAGATAATGAATTTGGATTGACAACTATTCTTCTCCCTGGCTCCATCCCAACTCACTGCCTGCGAAGACTGTTGGAGTCAGCTCTCCTCGTCCTCAGGTTGTATGCTCTTCTGTCCCGGACTACGTCCCCCAGGCCGTGCCTCTGCATCAGGTTATCTTTTTGCACGACCCATGAATTCTTTGGTCTTCCTCTGGTTGTTATTCGAGGAAGATCCATGGAGATTGCCTGGTTCACAATGTGATCGGGTGCTCTGCGTCCAACGTGCCCATACCATCTCAATCCACCCGCCTCTCCTCCATCTTGCTGTTGATTTATGTAACACCTAGGCTTCCACGAATGCGTGAGCTTTTTATTTTGTCTCTTAGGGACACACCAGCTGACCATCTTAGCATGCGCATTTCAGCAGTTTCTAGTTGCCTAGAGTAAAAGTTATACATCGTCCAGCATTCGGAGCCATAGAGGAGTGCGGGTCTGATAATCGTTTGGTATACTTTTCCTTTTAACTTTACTGGCATTTTCGGATCACATAGAACTCCCGTCATTGATCTGAACTTCATCCATCCCACACTAATTCTATGTGTTACATCTGCTGCACATCCTCAATCGCTATGGATGAGTGACCCAAGATACTTAAAGGAGTCACAATTTGGTAATGTTTCTCCATCAATTTGCATTACGAGAGTGACAGCATTTGTGTTCTCGAATGGTAGGAACAGATACTCTGTTTTGTTTCTGCTCAGTCTCAATCCATTGTCCTCCAAGATTCTTCTCCACCTATCCATCCAATTATCATGCGATACTTCATTGAAACAAAAATTTCTGAGTGAAACCTTAGTTCAATTTTGGTTGAATCAAAGTGAAAAATATAATACTTTGTCAAGCAACGTAATGTAAGTACTGCTGCCATTCGTAACATCATAATTATGCGAAACGGGATTTTCTTCATTGACTGCAATGAAATCCAAATATCGAGACCGTTTAGTAGTATAAAAAGAGCTAAGAGTAGCACTCTCCTCTCCTCTCCTCAATAGCACCTACTCGTAGATTTGATCAACTTAGTGCTAATAAACAAGCACATACATTTTTTTACCATTTAAAAATGTGTGTATTATTTTATAAAATAAAGAGAGTAGGGCGGGAGGCGCCACGATAAGATTGTTTTTAAAGGGGGGCGTAGTAACATAAAGTTTGGAAACTAATGATCTAGTCGTTTCCCTGTTGGGGTAGGGAAAAAAAGCAGAGCGTCAGACTTTCTTATCCCGACACAACATTCACGATTTAGCTTACACTTGTTTCTTTTAAAATACTTACATTTGCACTGTATGTTTGTTGTGATTTTAATGTTGTTTAAATGAAAAATATAAGTTTATATAAGTTCTCTGATGTAAGTTACATAAAAATATGCCATATTTCAAAATATCATTCACTTGATCCAACCATACTTTTTTTGGTTTTCTTTTTACATACCTTCCACTCACAATTGCACTATACATTTGTTTTGTTGGTCTTTCTTAATTGATTTGTTTTACTTATACTAACTATCTAAGAGTGATCTTCATCTTTATCAACACATCAGCATCCATCCCTAATCGCTTTATTCCGTATTCTGTCATACATTGTCACCCTATATATTTATCTCAGTGCACGCATTTATTCAGTTCCTTTCACGCTTTCCCAAGCCTCTATTTATCTCCAGAAACATTTTCATAACTAATGGAGATTCATGAGATATTTCGAGTGTTTTCCCATGTTCACGACTCACTTCTCATGAATTAAAGTTCGTACTAAAATACTGCAATTAGCACATTTCGAATCTTTCAAGTTTTCTTATTGTCGTGTTCAAACCGTTAATATGAACCTCCCAGCGAAGAAACTGATCAACAAAAACGCGAAGATATGTGCCAAAATTTTAGGCGAAACTAAATATGATGTATAATTATTTTTAGATAAATCATGACTATCAGAAAAACTTTTTCCAGTTAATTTAGATGTTTTTTTAGTGTCTGAATATTGTGTATTGGTTTTAAACCTGTTATGTGTTACTATTTTAATGTCTGAATATTGTGCATTGGTTTTAAACCTGTTATGTGTTACTATTTTAATGTCTGAATATTGTGTATTGGTTTTAAACCTGTTATGTGTTACTATTTTAATGTCTGAATATTATGTATTTGGTTTTAAACCTGTTATGTGCTACTATTTTAACCCTGAGAGTGCTACGAGAAAAAAATATAATTGTCTATCTAGTGCCGAGATATATTTACGATTCGGACGTTCGTGATAAATATTTATTTTAAACAACAAAAAAACAAAAAAAATATATTTTTACAACATAAATATATTTTAGAATATGTACCCTTGTATTCTAAATGAATAATATTCATTTAGAATACAAGGGTAGAACAAATTTCTTCCACTGCTATAGCAGTGCGCCGATCTCTCAGGGTTAAAGTCTGAATATTGTGTATTGGTTTTAAACCTGTTATGTGTTACTATTTTAATGTCTGAATATTGTGTATTGGTTTTAAACCAACCTGTTATGTGTTACTATTTTAATGTCTGAATATTGTGTATTGGTTTTAAACCTGTTATGTGCTACTATTTTAAAGTCTGAATATTGTGTATAGGTTTTAAACCTGTTATGTGTTGCTATTTTAATGTCTGAATATTATGTATTGGTTTTAAATCTGTTATATGTTACTATTATTTGTGTACTGACGTCATACTGCCCATATATTATTTCACACATTTTTTGTATTATTTTATAAATAATTTGTCAACGGGAATATCACAGGACTCTTAATAATACAGTTAATTATCGTCCTGCGCTGAATTCCAACAGGTATAAATGTAAGCTGGAATAAATGGAGAGGAACAACGGGGGTGTATGCGACAGGTTACAGAGAAGTAAAATATTAGACACTGATCAGGCCCACTCTTGAGCGTGGACTTAGAAAAGAGTGGAACAACTGCTTCATGTCGTGGAGATGCATATGCTACGGTGGTCACTGGGCTTCACTAGGTTGGAGAAATCCGCAATGAACGAATTCGCAGAAGAATCAAAGAAGCACCAATAGTAGATCGAGCCCGACAAGTACGACTACGCTAGATGAAGGGGCTATGCTCAAGACAGCCTCTTCTTCTTCTTGCTGGCACTGTCCCAACGCATTGCCTAGGTAGGCTGTTGGGGTCGGCTCTTCTCGTTCTCAGGCTGTATATTATTCGGTTCTGGGTGTCGCTTTCATCTAGGCCGTTTCTCTGCAAGATTTTGGAGCATTGAATCATCCAGGAGTTCTTTGGTATTTCTCTGGACGGACGTCGAGGAAGATCCACAGACATTGCCTGATTTACAGTATGGTCTGGTGGTCTCCGTGTTATGTGCCCGTACCATCTCAGCTGTCGCTCTTCCCGTTTACTATTTATGTCAGTCACTCCCAGGCTACCACGAATGCGTGAGCTCTTAATTTTATCTTTCAGTGATACTCCTGCCGACCACCTAAGCATTCGCATTTCTGCTGTTTCAAGTTGCCTAGAGTAGGAGCTGTACATAGTCCAGCATTCTGAGCCATACATAATTGCGGGTCTAACGATAGTCTGGTATACCTTTCATTTCAGTTTTATAGGCATTTTTGGGTCGCACAAGACTCCTGTTACCGATCTGAATTTCATCCATCCCACACTTATTCTATGGTCCACATCCGCGGCGCACCCCCCCGTTTTTTGTAAATGCTCAAGACAGCCTATAATTAAGAATTTCCAAATCGACGCAGAGGAAGACCCTACACAAGAAAGTGGAGGACATGGCAAGGCTCGTATTATCTCCGAGTGACTGTCGAGATAGAGAGAGATGGAGGAAAAAGGTCCAATCAGGCGACCTCACTTGGAATGGATAAGGCGAAGGAAAAGAAGAGCCCGTCTAAATCTTGGTTCAATCAGAAAAAGATTTACAAGAGATTAATATCTTGTATCTCAAGAATGCGAATAGGTCCATAGATCGATCGCTTTGCCCTTGATAGTCCGATGTGTGGGTGTGGTCTGGAGGAGGAAAAACTCGATGACGTATAATTTAACTGAGCAAAGCACTGCACTTCAAGCAACATGCACGATCTCCCCTGTTCTCCCTCAATATTTATTTATTTATTTTATTTTATTAACGACACAACAGTGTCTTTTATATACAAATGAACATATGACAAGTTTTACAAGTACTTAAAATTATTGACAAAAAATGCAAAACTTTGTCTTAAACTAACATGAAGATTTAAAAGGTGTAGTAATAATAAATTACACTCATTGTTTAAATTTTTTTAATACTAATATGTATATTTATATTCAATATATGAATGTATACCACAAAATATTACCAAATTTCACCAAGCAGACTTACGTAATTGTCGAAGACTTATTTTTTAGTGGTAAAGAACTTAGATGTGTGTTTAGTGGAACAACGCTTACATATAACAATAATTGGATTATTTGAGAATTTTATGGATAGATCTTGAGATATAGAAAACATATGGGCTCACTTGTAGAACGAGATGCAAGTTGCTTTGCAGAATCGAAACCTTCCACATGTTGATGCAGGGTTACTCAACTCCAGAAGCAAAGTATTGTCCTTAATGTTTCGTTTATACTAGGTTATTTATATTAATAAAGGAGAGCACAAAGTTAGTAGGTATTTTCAAATATTGTTGTGATATTTTGGCGAATACTATATATAGGGTGTGGGCTGAAAACATCTGGTGTCCCCGTGGCTGGGCTCGCCCTATATTGGTGGGGTGTATCTTGGCCGGGGGGATGTTATTAGATGAGCCCAGATCTTTTGATAGCTTCTAGCTTTAATGTATTCTCTGCAATTTATGTGTTCTTGAAGTATATTTAAATATTTTATGTACATATTATGTTGCTATAATAAACCTATATTTATTTATTTATACTCAATAATATCTAAATTATTGCAAAACTCATTTCCAAATCTTTGCATACGACTTATAAAGGAGTTAATGCATATATTTTGTCCTGTAATACTGGAAATGGTTTAGTCGTAGTATAAACTTATTTTCGATAGCGACATTAATTTCAAAATTTATCAAAAAATTTAAACCATTCATGAACCTAATCATAAAAAGGGCACAAAGCATTCTCAGTTGAGATAATTGCAAAACAAAAAAAAACGTATTTCAAATGGAATAAAAATCCGACAAATTTCTTCTCCAAGTTCCAGCAATTACGAGTATTTCAAAATTCTTCAGTGGAGTATACATAATACTTGATTAAAAAAATTATTTGCATCACACGGCAATATCTCAACACTGAGATAACATGTGTTATCTCTCAGGAATACCACATCAGTGCAGAGAGATAGCGATAACTGGTGGAATGATTAATATACCGTATAATAAACAGAGCTAAATTATATTCGCATATCGAAAATACAATAAAACTGCAATCAGATTATTTTGAACACGCGTATACTTGCGTATGGTATAATATCCATGATCGTTTTCAGTATTCTTTGTAAATTTAAAAATCGATAATTCTGTGATTCCGTATTTTTATTTTGCACACGCATATCATAGTATAAATAGGCCAAAACCCATACGATGGCTGTCGCCAAAGAAAGAATACGAGAATTGAATTTTGAAAACAAGAGAGCGAGAGAGGAATACTTGGATTCTCTCCGAAAGTAATTCGAAATTTGAACCTCGGTGGGTCCGTGATAAATGAAAAGATGGAAACTATAATGAACGAATTTTAAATACCTAGCTTACAATTTTTGAACCGGTATAAAAGGGGACGATGTATAAATGATATATATAAACAAATTCTAAATTTATGAATATATATATACAATATTTTATGAAACACCTCATACTAGTACTGATTGCCAGTATTAGCACAAATACCTTTATTGATAGAGATAAGTCATTTATTTTATATTTTACTTGTGTTGAATTTATCATAAATTGAAACAATTTAACCTTTCCTTCCTGTGCTAAAAAAATCCGCGCGTTCTGGTGCTGCGTATTCAATACACATGTAAAAATGAGCGATTTAAAATCGAAAAAATAAGAATATTCATAGCAAATCGCTTAAATTACATTAATCTGAAATAAAAAATGATAATAATTGAAGTTTAATTGCTGAAAACATGAAAAAAACATCGGCTGACGTTCACAAAATGGGCGAAGACACCACCTCGAATGGATGCCCGAGAGCTACTGAAGCGAGAGAAGCGAGCGAACTGAGATTCTATTCTTGCGTTCTCATATACCGAAGTTGAGTGAGACGTGAATAGCGTCGCTTCCTCACCCATAGCGGTTTTTTAGAATGAATATACCTACGTCACACACTGGCACACGTTTGATTGTATCGGTGAATTTATTCCCGATTTTCACAAAATATCTCTGATGTGGCCGATAAATGCTAATTATTATTAATATTATTTTTTCATTCACTGCGTAAATGTATTACGGAGGAATACCTAAAATCTGAACCCAGTATTTATTATATTTATAGAGATATTAAAGTTTTTAGAAGCAATGTGTACTAGTTACACATCACAGGGAAGGAAGAGTCAACAGAGATTAGTCATGTATTTAATATTTTACTTGAATGTAAACGAATAACCACACCAATACTCCACATTCTAACTTACTACGAACCCGCGCACTGCAGAGGGACCTGAGAACCTCTCCCCCACAAATAACTTAGATACTCGTATCACAAACCTTATTACAAGTACCCGGCGGTAAGTAATACACATCGGGCTTAAGAAAGAGACTGACGGCCATAATCGGCTTTGTAGAGCGTTGTCTCTGTCGCACGATGCGCTAACAGTCCGGTATCTAGAAAGATGACAAAGACTGACAAATCGCGACGGAACACGTGTATAAATGACAGAGACGACGCTCTACAAAACCTTCGCCCTGGCTCCATCCCAACTCATTGTCTGCGAAGACTGTTGGGGTCAGCTCTCATCGTCCTCAGGTTGTATGCTCTTCTGTCCCGGACTACGTCCCCCAGGCCGTGCCTCTGCATCAGGTTATCTTTTACACCACCTATGACGTCTTTGGCCTTCCTCTGGTTGTTATTCGAGGAAGATCCATGGAGATTGCCTGGTTCACAATGTGATCGGGTGCTCTGCGTCCAACGTGCCCATACCATCTCAATCGCCTCTCCTTCATCTTGCTGTTGATGTCTGGTTTCTAACACCTAGGCTTCCACGAATGCGTGAGCTTTTTATTTTGTCTCTTAGGGCCAAACCAGCTGACCATCTTATCATGCGCATTTCAGCAGTTTCTAGTTGCCTAGAGTAAGAGTTATACATCGTCCAGCATTCGGAGCCATAGAGGAACGCTCTACAAAACCGAAGTTAGCCGATTATGGCCGACAGTCTCTTTCGTAAGCCCGATATGTGTTACTTACCGCCGGGTACTGTCCCTTATAAACAGACTCGCATTGTTCCATGGGGGGATCAAATGAGAGACTACTGTTAAATTTAATACTCAAATATTTGATGCGTTCTACTCTTTGAACCATAAAACCGTTCAGAGTATATTTATAATATTTAAAAGTGTATCTATGATAATGATATAATACGGAATGAAGTGATAAGAGATGAACGTGAATATAAGACTGATGTGTTGAGTAAAATGAAGAAGAATACTTTGAAATGTTTGGACACGTGAAACGAATGAATGATGAAAGTATGTTTGGATCAGGATCAAGTGAAAATCATAAAAGTTATATGAAGTGTATAGATGTAAAAGAGGCGAAGGATGTGTGTCGAGAAAAGAAAGTTTCATGCCTTATCCTCTTTGCCTGCCCAGACAGGGAAATAGCATGTCGGTATGTAACTATAATATGAAAAAAATAATAGATATAACCGAAGTCTTAGGTATCCTTATGCCTCCGAATACTAGGCAGAAAAATGCCTGTGCCATTCAAGGGATGTAGCACAACGCGGGGTTCGAACCGACGACTTTCGCACGGAAGTCCAGTGTGCTACCGCGTGGCCATGCACCACCATATTAATTAGTTATTTTTAAGTACTTTTTTAAAATATTGAAAATACGCGGCCCTCGGCCTATGGCTACTTATGGCCAAGTTGAACACAAACAAGCCCTTAAGATGATAACTGCAATGTTTTCGAAACGTCCGCATCATAAGTCAAACCTCGCGGTACAATACTTAGAACCACGAAAGCCTCAAAATATATTTGTCACAATTTGTTTTATCTGCTTGCTATATATAATAAGGATGATGGCGATGATGATG